>OY744540.1:57870057-57990057 GCA_963556195.1 Sepiola atlantica | reverse complement strand
TTTACTGCACTGATGAGAGCAATAAGCTTGAAACATTAATATTTATTCATCAATATTATACTAAGCCCCTTTAAGTAATTAAAGTTCAGCACTCTCGGGGATGTTAAAAATAGACTGTCAAAAAGCTCTAATTCAATATTTTGTAGACACTCTCGACTAGTCTTCTATCTGTGCCCGCTTCTAGGTACACATAGATCTTAATTTCCGTTGGCCGGGTTGATATTGCGACTGCTTGCAGATTCTATGCTGACTCTGTGAACCGGGTTCACCGTCTGAAATTGTTACTTCCCTGCACTGATGAGAGCAATAAGCTTAAAACGTTGCATATTTTTCTTTCGTTCGGCCTGTACTTGCTAGCTCTCCCTAGAACTGACCATTCATATTCAAATGGGGCTGTTTGATAATGACATTTCTTGCAAAACGGCCAGAAAGCTAATCGAACTCGTTTTTATTGGCGTTGTTCCTGACTTTACCTAATATACAGTATTTTAAATGAAACATCAAAATCTCTCTCTCTTCATATATATATATATATATATATATATATATATATATATATATATATATATATATATATATACAGATTCATCTCTTAAACTAATTAATAGATAATTATGAATTCTGAAACATTTATTGTATATCTCACTTATCTCTTTGAAATCCAACTTCAAAGTGAACCTCCAAAACAACAAATCAACCCTCTTTTATCTCCAACCAGGAGCATCTCATTTACATATCAGGTGGTCACATTGCAGGCATATAAAGAGACAAGGCAGCCATTTTTGTTTCTTTCTTCTTCATTCATTTACTTCCACGACCGACCCATTGAACTATGCACACATGCTAGTTAGGTAAGTCCCGCGTTTCCCTACACTCCCCCCTGATCTCATGATCACACACAGGGCAGGGGGGGGGGCGTCGTTGTCGAGTACTTCTTCGAAGAATCGGAGGCAGCACTTCCTCATTGCCATCTTCCTCATTACCACCGTTATTGCCACCAATCTGTTCCATTATCTCCTCTCGTGGTTCCCTATGCGGTGTTTCACAATCAGGGCATGGGGGCAGTATCCGTCTTTGTCGGGTACTCCTTCGAAGAATCGGGGGCAGCACTTCCTCATTGCCATCTTCCTCATTACCACTGTTATTGCCACCAATCTGTGCCATTATCTCCTCTCGTGGTTCCCTATGCGATGTTTCACAACCAGGGCATGGGGGCAGTATCCGTCTTTGTCGGGTACTCCTTCGAAGAACCGGAGGCATCACTTCCTCGGCCCGATCTTCCTCAGTATGTTCCATCATTCTCTCATCTGGTTCTGTAGGTAGTGTTTCTACGCTCACCAGTAGGGGTAGTAGGCAGTCAGGATCATCCCTGAACTGTATGTGATCTTCCTCGTTATCCTCAGAATCAGGAGAGGTATAACAGGGGCGGATATCTTTTACATGCCGTGGTACACCATCAATCAACATGGTCTGAGGACTTATGATTTTATCTATTTTTCCTCTGCAAAATTTTTCAGTGCACCTAGCATTTGGGGGTTTCACCCAAACACTGTCTCCCACTTGATATGGTGTGTTGACAACGCCAACCTCTGATGGCGTGACACCAATACCTTTTATACGCTGTTCATAGCGGTAAATCCCATTAGCTGGGGCAGTTTCTGGTGTTGCATCGTCCTTTGGTGTCATATTATACCAGTACACCGCTTCTGGAATAGAACACTGTGTCCTGGCCGCAATTCTTTTAATGGTACGGTGACACCGCTCCGCTATACCGTTACCTTCGGGAAAATATGCGCATCGGTAACGCATTCTAATCCCCCATTCCTGCGTGAATTTCTGAAATTCTTGACATCGAAATGTAGTGGCGTTATCAGTCAGAATTTCAAGCGGGGCACCACGTTCAAAAAAGACAGCTCTCAACTGTCGTATAATGCTAAATGCATCCTGTCGTGTCAACAGGCGCCATATTGTGAAACGTGTTGGTCCACAATCTGTCATGGTCAAAAAGTGCTTGCCCTCATAATGCGTTATGTCCATTCCTACTCGATACCAGTTGTCCTCCACCTCAAGCTTTCCTTTTTGCCATTGGGATGGTGCTGGATCTGTACCAAATGCTGTATACAGGCCATGTTTGATTGTATCCCAGTCTGGTTCATCCCCGAGTTGCTGGTAGACTGCATAGGCCCCTCCGATTAACCTCAGAGGAATGACTGTGGCTGGTTCTTTAATTCTGCACACTGTACAGATCTTCTCAGCCTTTTCAACCCATTCAACAACAGACGGTCCAGTGGTAGATCCATCAAACTCAGCTATCAAGCGAAAATCGAATTTGTCCATTTTCTGCCTTTCGAGTCACCGCACACCAAGAGCCGAAATAGCTTATAACTTCCAACCTCTGTATATCTCACTTATCTCTTTGAAATCCAACTTCAAAGTGAACCTCCAAAACAACAAATCAACCCTCTTTTATCTCCAACCAGGAGCATCTCATTTACATATCAGGTGGTCACATTGCAGGCATATAAAGAGACAAGGCAGCCATTTTTGTTTCTTTCTTCTTCATTCATTTACTTCCACGACCGACCCATTGAACTATGCACACATGCTAGTTAGGTAAGTCCCGCGTTTCCCTACAATATATATACAGATTCATCTCTTAAACTAATTAATAGATAATTATGAATTCTGAAACATTTATTGTTAAGAGTACGGTTAATATCATGGACATTTTTTGTTTATATATTAACATTCATGAGGGTTTTATATATAAAGGGATTTATTTATTTATGAACCGAGCATTATAAATTTAGAATATATATTATTGGAAACCGGTTGAGTAACATGAACACAGAATATTCGTTGTAACATTTCATATTTAGAGGGTGCGTCCAACTAAATAAACCCCAATCGTGTTATCTCCTAAACTAATCAACGGATAACTATGCATTTTGGAATACATATTCTAAAATATACAGTGACCCACATGGACACATTACTGTTTTGTAAATGTTAGCATTTCAAAGATGCTTATATTTATATTTTTTAACATTTGTATTTATTTGTTTACTTTTTGATTACCCGATTAATATTTATTTCGGTGTATATATTCTTGGCAATCGAGTGAGTGACATAGGCACAATATTTTTGTGTAAATTTTTGCATTTTGGGGATCTCCAAAGTAAACTCGCACCCGCTGTTTTAAAATGAGTTTGATACAAAATATTTAATATAGAAATGAATTGAGCTACATCAAATTTGGAGTTATATAAATCAATACATTTGTTAGAAGAATTAGTGCGCGCGTGAGCGTCAATAATAATATCATGCTTAGTAAAATCATAAACTATTGAACTTATCAATATGAAATATAAAATATGTATTCTAGGCAACAGGCTTTGTAACTTGGGCACATTACCATCTTTTGTAGACTATACATTTAAAATGTGTATCAATAACTGTACCAAACACGCTAAAGAAAGACAGAACATTAACATTTTAAACTAATGCTATGTGTATTGCTTTTAGCCGTCATGTCGTGCGTATTCTCCTAGTCCTTTTATATAACAGTATGTCTTATTTTACTTATTGAATATATAATATGTTCTACGAACATAAAATGTAGATTATTCTATATATTTAACTGTATGAATAAGTCACACTTTTTATTTAAAATATTTTTATGCATAACATTTGCAATATGCAATAAAACCAATCATGCGTAATATTAGTACCATGCATAAAATAAAACATGGTAATAAAATAAGAATAAAGTTCTCTAAAATTTTCACAAACGCAAATAAATATATATATATATATATATATATATATATATATATTAAAATATATATATATATATATTTCTTAAATCTACATATATATAAATATTTCTTATATATATATATATATATATATATATTACATATGAAGAAAATAATATGTATTTATATATTTCTGAAATATAAAATAATGCAAATAGTTTACAAATATATTTAAATATATTTATATCAATATTTCTGAAATATATATATATATATATATATATATATATATATATATATATATATATATATACGAGCATATATATACTCTATCCAGTCGCATAGTTTTGCTCGGTTGGGAGGATATCATCATGAACGAACTATATACATTGAACCTCAAACGAAGAGGCAATGCCTGAATGTACTGTATCACGAACATATGCTACATTACTTCTCAAAAGAAAAATATAATGCATGGTAAGATTGTATCATGATAACAGAAAACATACTACACCAACCCCTCCACAAAAGAAGAAGATGACCTCATGACAACAAAACATATACTATATTACCCCTTCCTCGAAGGATTCAAGCCCTGGGAGGAATACCCCAACCTTATAAAAAAGGATAAGGTAACACCTGGAGGACCGTCTAATGACAACAGAACCAATACTACAAAACCCACCCTCATTAACACAAAATACAGTAATAGATTTAATCAGGATGTTTTTTTCATTTCATGTAGGAAACATAATTGTTATAGATCCTTGCCATTTTGCTTTATATCAATGTGTATTATCTTCTCTTAGCATCACTGCGACATCAGATATATTAATATCGTTTAGATTATTTCTTGAAGTACAATTAGAATTTAAAAGAACAATAAAAATCGTACAGCATCGTTAACGAAAAAGTGAACTAAGAAAAGACAAGTGTGTAAGCTTATTAGCCACTCTCTTCGCCCTTTTTTCTTTATAGCTTATGCCTGTCGGTAAGAATTCTAGCGAGCGATGTTAGTACTATCTAAGAACAAAGTTAGCAATTTTTATTAAAGAATTCTAATTAATAATTGTTTATATCGACGAAGCTATTGTTCTTATATAAAGTAATATAAAACAATAAAATTAGATACAAATAACAGAAAAACATAATTTATTAGGACCTGGTTAAAAGAAATATATGCAAATTAGAATACCAATCGTTCCTTATATATAGTATTTAAAATTATATGTTGTATTATTGATTTAAATTACAGAAATCGATTTTGATGGTAATATAGGGGTGATAAATTAAAATGTTTGTTATTTATTTATTGAGGTAAAAATAGATTAATATAAATATATATATATATATATATATATATATATATATATATGTGTGTGTGTATATATATATATTTATATATATATATATATATATCTAACTATATATATTTAGAAAAAAATGAATAATAATGAAATTTCTGAAAAATATATAGATAAATTATTTTATATTTCTGAGATATATTAAAAAGTAAATATTTCTTAAATTCATATATATATATATATATATATATATATATATATATATATATATATATATATAAACTACAATTTTATTTAAGAAATCGATAATGTGACAGGGTTAATTTTTTATCATATGATACATCAGATATTTCGAGCGGGACCGCTCTTTTTCAATAAAAATAAACATCTGAACTTGTTATAAATATTTTTTTGGTTATTTACCATGCCGACCGTACGGATAAGATTCCCAAATGGCGACGCTCACGCTGGTGTTAAGTGGAGACGGTGTCGTATTCAAATGTGTGATGTTAGTACCCACAATAGTAGTTAAAGCAAGCGTCAATACGCTGAAAGGTTATAATAAAAAAAATGTTCACATTAGACGGCATTTTAGAAAGTAAATACAGTTTTTTTTTTAAATCGATAAGATGTCAGGATTTACTTTTTTATTTTTCATATAATAAATCAAATCTTTTGAGCGAGACCACTCGTTCTCAATGAAAATAAGAATCCGACATTGTTACATATGTTTTTACATTATTTAACACGCCGCCTGTACAGGAGATACTCCCAAACGGCAACGCTCACCCTGGTTTAAAGTGGAGACAGCGTCCTGTTTATATTTTTAAATACAATTGACACAAATATCTTTGGTGATTAATTATTTATCTAATTATTCAATGAATCTAGTTCTGACTACTTTTATACAAACCTGAAACGGTCTATAAGATGAACTTAAGTGGTTCCTTATTGCGCCCTTTTGTCAAGTCATGGTGAAAGATGGCAATTTCTCACACTTTAAACAACGCACCACAGTAATAGTCCATATTATTTAAATTTGGTGAGTTTGGGGGGCAGATATTGGGGTCACATAATCGTATAAATTCTTTGATATCCAGTCTTTTGTTACTATGGGTTTGTGAGAAGGGGTAGAGTATTGTTTACATACATATGGCCTTCTATTACATGCTTTATCTATCCATGGTTTAACAGGTATTTTAAGAATTTAAAGTTATCCAGCAGCATTGACCTTAAGCCCTTGTTGGAAAATGTATGGTTTCATAACATGACCTTAGCTGTTCACAACTCCTAAAACCATCACAGTAACCAGATATTTGGTGTGCATCACTCTGGGTACATCAGAATAAGATACTTAGTGTAAGCCCAGTAAAAATGTTGTCATCACATCTCTCGAGCTTTAAATGAACTTGATGAAAAGATGTTCTGACAATTACATAGGAACACTTTTTTTCAACAAAGTTTTAGTGTAGTCCACACGGTGGAGAGACAGTTTAAATGGGTGTGTGAGAAAAGAATGAAAGAAGGACATAAAGAAGGAAGAAAGGAATGAAGGAAGGACGGAAGGAAAGTAGAGAGATTTGGAGAGAAGAGAAACCATTATAAGAGAGGGGGAGAAGAGGCTAAAAGGGGGAGATTAGAAATGGGTGTGAAAAGAATAGAGTGAAAGGGTTGAAAATAGAAAGAAAGGAAGGAAGGTAGAGGGGAAGAAAGAAGAAAAGGGAGAGAGTAGAAATAAAGAAAAAGAGAGGGGTAGAAGGAAGGAAAGGGAGAGGTAGACATAAAGGAAAAGAGAATAAGATAGAAGAGAAGAGACGGTGAGAAAGAAGAGAAGAGACGGTAGAAATAAGAGAAGAGAGGGGAGAAAGAAGAGAAGAGAAGGAAGGGGGAATACAATAGAGAAAAGGGAAGAGAGAGAGGTAAAAGAGAAAACGGCGAAACGAAGGAGAGAGAGGGGGGTAGAGAAAGGGGAAAGAAAGAAAAGGGGAAATAGAGATGCTTAAGAAAAAAACAAAAACAACTTCAAAGTTGTTATTGTTTTAGAAAGTCTCCCGGTCAAAACCGGGTAGACGCAGCTAGTTTTTTTTAGTTTTTAAAAAACTTACTGATTTCAAAATCATTGTATTTTAAAGCTAAATCAACTATAACTGAAGTTTTCATTATTTTTTCGCTTAACATATTCGTCTGTACGGGTTATCTGAAATTTAAAAAAAATATTGTAAATGATTGGAGTGTGTAGCAAACTTTAAAAAAAACATGCCATCAAATATCTCTCGCACTCTGTATGTATATATATATATATATTAACACAAGAAAGCTTTTTTTATTATTATTTTAAACATCTATTAAAAATTTCATGATAAATAATCCTAAAAGTCTTTAAAAGCATGTTCAGATGATATATTTATTAAGAAAATAAACAAGATAAAATCAGAATAGATTTTTTCGTTTTTTTCATTTCACACTTTGATCTTTTTACAAGATCAAAGTGTGAAATAAAAAAAATCTATTCTGATTTTATTTTTTAAATTTAATTAATAAATATGTCATCTGCACATGCGTTTTAAGGCTTCTAAGCCTCATTTATTAAATACGCACACACACACACGCATATATATATATATATATATATATATATATATATATATATATATATATATATATATATATAATATGAGACTAAAAGTATACTTTTAGAGAATTAAACCTGTAGTAAATGTATTTAAGCTAACTATAGGAGATGGAGTAATTATATAAATACATCAAAGAAGAGAGATCAAGATGTGCGAATGACAAATCTATTTCATCACAAGTGTGTATCGATAAAACATGTTTATTCTTCTTTCCTTAAGCCAGGCCTTCCAAGTATTAACATCTTATCATCAGAGGAATTACATAAATAGATAAGTGGGCAGGGGAATAGCCAAAAAATAAGAAACTGTATGAAGAAATGCAAAGTAAAAGTGTATGCATAAAAAGGTTAGCAAAATATAGAGTCCGCCCAGTTGAAGAAAATTTCCGTTGACAAAGTGTTTGGTGCGAAAAATAAATTTAGTGGAGACTGCGTTAGAGATGGTCAAAATGTAGTAAATCCAACTGAATGATATTCAGTTCAACCGTAGATAAAACGCACTTATTAGGATGTAAGTTGGAGAATTGGGCAATTTGAGCATACTTTCGTGGACCGCAAGTGATAATAGTTTTTACAGAATTGAGTTTAAAATATTGTATACATTTCAAGCGGGCGGAATTACTGGTTAGAGGTGTTAGTTACTCCGATGGAATCTAGGGTCCGAGAAAGAATTTTCTGGTTGAAGATGAGGCCAATAAAAGTGGGAGACGAGTGTGAGGTAAGGGATGTGGGAGAAGAATGTTTGGCAGAGAAAACTGTGGCTGATGCTGGAAATGGGGTAGGAGAAGAGCTTGTTTAGTTACAGGTCATCGCCTGTAAGCAGCAATATAATTTAATTACTGCTAGTTTACCAGCCAGTCTTGGAGTGGATTCAGTTAGGAGTTGGAGTAGAGTTCCAATAAGCTAATACAGGAGTGTTACTTGTCAATAAGTAAACAGTACGTATTTAAACATATTTTTTATACAAAAGTTTTAAAGGGTTAAAATTAAGGCTCGGATGGTTAAAAATCTGGATTTTTCGTGTTTAAGATGTCATTTTTCAGACATTTATTGTCTTTCAGAGTTTAAAAAATGTATATATTTCCTAGTTAGTTAACTATTATTGGCGTGACTAATTAAGATACTTTAATATATTACTGAAGTTAGGGTTTGGAGCGGCGTTAATCTGTTTGCATCAGGGAGGTTCAAGTATAAAGATTATAGGGTGGGATTGGATTGATTATGGAACCGAAGTGATTACATTGAGTATTGAAATTACGGATAGATTTAAGGGGGCAACTAGGCCGTTATAGAAGTAACCAGGAAGCGCAATTTAAAGGTGAGTGTTATGGGATCTATGAGTAAAGGATTGTCGGTAGAGCGCTTCGTTCACAAAGTCGATTGATTACATGCAAATGGATATAAGAGAGGCAATGCATAAGTATGTAAGAAGGGTTAGCTCATGATTGAAAAATGTGTAAGAGTTAGAGTGTTTGAGTAGAGAGGTTAATGATTAGTGGGGTGGAGAAGAGTTATGTTAGTTCTCAATTTATGTTAAGTATTATGGAGTAATACAGTTATTAAGTGGATAGAGGAAAATACGCTGTTATTAGGATGTTAGTGGTTAAGTGTAAAAGGTGAAGAGTTAAACAGTTAACTTTTTATGAAATTAAAAAAATTAGTCCAATGTTAGTGGGTGTTTTTTTGCTGGAAGAAAGGGTGTCGAATAGAGTAATGAAATTAATGTATTAACATTTTCGTTTGTGCTTGTAATTTTAGATATGTTCGTTTTAAGAGTTGATAATATTTTTGCTTTTAGCTGCTGTAGCTAGCATAAATGTTTCTAATGTACATAGTCAGTAGATAGAGGATCCTGCAGTGTAGGATCTAGACTTAATATTGACAATTGCAGGGAGTAGGGAGTGTTTTTACGATTAAAGTTGTTTTATTAAATTGGATAGAGAAGTCACAGTGGTATTTAGTCATTGTGGTTGAAGGAGTAGATATGGTTTGAGATTCGGGTTTTGATGGGAAACGTACTAGCACCAATGTAAGTGTGTATTTTGTATGGGGTTGTTATTGTGGTATTTGTGTTATTTGTAGTATCGGGAGTGGTTTGGGTTTGCATGCTCAAGCTCTGGGCCGAAGTTAAGTTGGAATTTTTTGTTGAAGAAGATACTATAGTTTTAGACGTAAGATAAGATTAAGGTTAATCTTAGTTAGCGGGAGGTTGTTGGTTTGTGTAGAGTATGTTATTTAGGGTACCGTGTAGTACAGGGAGTTGGGGATGTAGATGGCTATTGGATGAGGGGAGAATTTTCATGCTAGTGTTAGTTCGCATAATAGTTTTTTGGGGGAATTGTTTTACATTACATGCGTATATGACGTCACTTTTTATGCAATTACTGTTTAACTGGCATTTTCTGAATTTTTGACAGTTACAATTACAATTATTAGCCAATACTGCTTGCTGGGCAGATTTTTTTTTGTTATTAGAGGTGATTATAGTTTGCGCTATATTAAGCATTGTGGGGTAGGAGATTTTAATAGGGTTTTCATTTTAAATTGTGCTGTATCTATGAAGGTGCCTGTAGGAGTTATCTATAATTTTGAGAAATTCTTTATGGATATTGGTGTTAACATTACAGTGATAGGGCGCGATGGGGGACACACTTGTTTCAAAACTTAAAATATATTATTAAATTTGTATCATATGAACAACATTCTATAATGCAGAAAAGGTAAGTGCTTCTGTATATCTACGTTACATTCTATGTGCAGAATATATACGTGACCCTACATATATAAGGGAGCTAAATGAGAGTTGTGGGCAGTCAAAACAAATAAAGTAATATACTGTTAGGAGCATAGTAATCAAGTACATAGTGATCCTTATTTAATCTCTCTCTCTCTCTCTCTCTCTCTCTCTCTCTATATATATATATATATATATATATATATATATATATATACTTCTTTGTAATGTACCAGGAACCATCCCAGCAGAGTGTTCGATTATTTTAGCATTTAAGTTAAAAATTAAGAGTGTAATATTTATTTATTTTGGTACAGAAAAAATAGTACAACACATTTCCGAAACAGATGACAACAAAAGCTGAAGAGAGCAGGATGGCTAAGTCCTTCTGAGCTTGAAATGTTGTACTAATTTATCTGTTTCAAAATATATATATATATATATATATATATATATATATATATATATATATATATATATAAAGATAGATGAAAGAAGAGTGTTAAACATGTACGAATGTCTAGATTTATTTCAAACTTCAATTGTTCAATGCCAGGTATATTCTGTAATGACATTATGTTGATTATTCTTTCCTTTAGCCAAGGTTTTTGAAAGATCGACATCTTATCATCAGAGGAATTATACAGATTGATACGTTAGCAGTGGAAAAGCCAAAATTCAACATTTGAAAAAATATTTGAAAAATGGATAGTTAAAGAAAGTTCGTGTAAAAAATGATATGGGGTTTGTCCAGTTGGTAATTGTCCGTTGATAAGGTGTTCAATGAAATGATATATATATGTATATATATATATATATATATATATATATATATATATATAGAGAGAGAGAGAGAGAGAGAGAGAGAGAGAGGGGGAGAGAGAGAGAGGGAGGGAGAGAGCACGTTCGATAGAAAGAGTACAATCACATCGTATTATGTTATCATATTAGGGTCTTCCATCTAGTATATATATATATATATATATATATATATATATATATATATATATACATATATATATATATATATATATATATATATATATATATATATATATATATATATATATATATATACGGCAAGCAATTTAAAAGTGTTTTTCCTAAAAAAAGTCAAGCAATAAATTAACAGACATGAATCCATTGAAAAAATAATTTGAAACCATTATTTCCGTTTCGTTGGCAAACAACATTACTTCCACTAATTTCACGACCATTCGCGATAAACAGCTGAACTAACCTTTCCCCTTCTAGTAAACTATGCATATGGAAGAAAAACGTAAAAATAAAAAGTAATCTGCGCTCATAAAATGAGACAGCTAGATAAACACAATTTTTATTGAAGATTACGTTCATAATTAAATTTTAACTATTTGTTTTTCTTATATTTATACCATATTTACACATACGCAAAGCAATATAAATTGCCGTTTGAAAGGTTGTGAACTCCCCAGAAAGCATATTCTTCATGGGAAACAGTTTAAAATAATCCAATTACAGACCAATTTAAACGTCAATTTGTTAAGTAGATTTTACAAATAATAGACAGAAACAAAATTAATGCAGCATGTGTGGCCCCTCTGTGATTACTACCTGAATAATAAAAGCATGTGTTATATTCCCCTTGTTATAACTACTGGAAAACACAAGGGTTACTACTTGAATCAATATAGCAAGCGATATCTCCCCCTCGCATCCACGACTACTTCAATTACTAAAGCATGAGTTATCTTCTCCTGCTAAGAATGATAGAAAAACGGTCTATAGGAAAAGCAGAATAACGAACAACTCCTTTTCTACCAACATTGCTAGCAAAACGAAAAGTTATTTCATAAAAAATAAAGTAAAACTATTTATTTAATAGTTTTTTAGTAAATTGTTAGGAAGTTACAACGGAGGTGTATATGCCCCCTACTTTAAGGAAAGCCACATATCATATATCTGGTTAACGTGGAGAGGTTTACATCTACCCTGAGATGCACTATGGAAAGGTACAACAAAGTAGATATCTAACCCGGCAGTATTTCGTCGATCACAGGCGATTAGCAATAACCACCTCCTAAGAAGAAGGTGATGATGTCTCGGATGGATTGGCCCTTGGAACGAAATCGAAGCATATTTTATTCATGCATTATGGTTGGGCCCTTAACGAACAAGACACTTGAACCAGAAGTCTCAAGACTCTTCTCTGACCGGTCTTATGTAGCAATCCTAAGTAACATGCGATTAATCACCAGTATCTTAAATCTCCCTGGGAGATTCTTCAGGTCCCTTCCTGTTAAAAAACGAGTCAAGAGCCGTTGATAGTCATCTGTAATCAGGTTTACTCATTACAGTTTATTGGATTTGGGATCTGGATTTAGAATACGTCAATCAGAATATACATTATTATTATTTGAAGCCATTCATGAGATATTCTTTTTATGGGTATTGTCTTTCTCAGTCTATCTGCCTGTATGTTTGTCGGTCTCTCTTTTTCAATCTACATATATATATATATATATATATATATATATATATATATATATATATATATATATAAATATATATATATATGTATATATATATATATATATATATATATATGTGTATGTATACACTTGGTGTATTTTATGTAAATAGGGACGTAGAGTAATCTAAATAAAATACGACATGATTAATTATGTATAGAAAAAATATAATCGTGTAAAATAAAGCCACATTTTAAAAATGCTTACGTTGTCATTACACTTAAATTTCAATATGTTATTTAAATATTTATTTTGAAACGAAACGAGAATACCGGTCCACAGACTCCAAGTAAAGTAGTAGGTACTGCTAGAAATATATATCTATATATATATATATATATATATATATATATATATATATATATATATATATATACATGAATAAATAAATAAATTTATATATATATACACATAAATAAATAAATATATATATATATATATATATACATATATATATATATAAATGTGTGTGTGTTAAATAGTGAGTGTTTCTGTTTACCGATTTTATTTGGTTTGGTAAACATAAGTTAGTCTTAAGGTTATATGACCTTATCTGAGGGTTGGATTGTTGATATCTTTTGTGATATGAGGATTGACACTTTGTATTATAGGGATGTTTTGAACTACTGTATTCATCTTGGATGCTCACCAGGATACATCAAAATGCTTAAACAACTTCACTAGTATATGAAAGCACGGCGTACTCTCTGAAGCAATAACTGTGTTAAACAGAGTGGCATTCTTTTACCTTCTTTGTTCTATATATGTATATATATATATATATATATATATATATATATATATATATATATATTGCAATAATCTTCTACCACGCCTTTCAGAACTGTACCGTGCTTGCTCTCATACGTTTAGAACAACTGGTAGGATCTTCAACTTAGCACAGCCTTACAAACCATTTCACGGGAGATCCTTAATGTTGATCATACGGTACATGTTGCCCACATTGTAGAGGATTGGCAGATTATAATGGATTTTGTCCCTCGAGCGTGCACCAGCTTTTAAACTTACCATAAATCTGGAGAAAAGTAAGGTATGTGCATTAATCATTTGGGTCAAGTCAGCTAGATATAACGTATTTTACTCATTTATATAGATTGCCACTATTCTCTCCCGAGATAGATCCCTAGACACTTAAATACTTCTAAGAACCGAACAATACAAGCGATGCTTTTGGTGGACTTGAAAAACGCGTTTGGTCAGACATATCTATTGCCATTAAAGCAACACTTTCTGTGTACGAGTCATACCTATTGTCTGTTCACCTGTATTTACCGGAAACTTGGAGTTTGTATCGCCGACATATAATAGTTCTCGAGATATTCCACCAAACTTGCCTCAAGTGGATTATAATATCAAGTAGCACTCGTTTACACCAGACATCGATGTTCTAGAGCAAGCTGAAGTGCCGAGCGTAGACGTGTGTATCATACGTAGTCAGATGCGCTTTGCAAGGCATCTAGTTAAGATGGGAGATTACAGGTATCCTTAAGACCTATTATACAGGGAATTGCAACATGACAAACGTCTGATAATAACACAAGAGTAAAACACCTTGATATGCACGTAGAGAATTGCGAGAAGTGTATCTATTATCGTTGTTGTAGATTGGAGGTAAAGAGAATAAAGTAATGCATTTTAAACGTATTTTACAGAACCGACCAGTATCAAACGGCCCAGACATATTTAAAACTGACTATGTGTGTGGTTAATGTGGTAGACCCTTTCTGAGGTGACCTGGTTTATTGAATATAGCTATACACAAAGAGGATACCAGCAAACATGTATGTCATACCTACAGCAAGACTTATAAAAAGGCGTTTTTTCTGAACCATCTGCATGTCCAGAAATGTGCATTGTAAGCTTGTAAGGATAGTCTCTCATAAAGAAGCAGCGATCATCATATCTTCATAGATATTAGCAACATAAATACATGTTTATGTGCATAGCTTATCCTAACAGAATAGAGCACTATACAGCCAATATTTCCCTTACCCGTGGTTATAGTTAATGGCAGTCAACGATTCGCGACTGCTGAAATAGCAGTTAGGCTTCAAATCAAAACACAAACACACATATATATATATATATATATATATATATATATATATATATATATATATGTGTGTGTGTGTTTTTACGGGAGATGTTTGTCAACTAAACGAAACCTGTCAATCTTGACTCATCAGTGTGGCTAGACGTAGTGAGATTAATGGTTATTTGTAATCATTGCTCTACTAACTGAGCTAACAAAACTGTTACTTGGAAGTAAAAGATATTATATCGCATAAAAAAATATTTTTTTAACATTTTTACTATATTGATAATCGAAATTACTCAATTCTTTTTAGCGAAGTGTATTGCATTTTGACTATATGAAATATATATATATATATATATATATATATATATATATATATATATATATATATGTGTGTATATATATATATATATACATGTGATATTTTATTCAATCTTCTTCGTAAACTTCACAGAAGTGTATAATGAAAGAGAGAAATTCTATTTTACTTTATCATTTTCGGTTGTACGGAACAAAAACGGAAAATAAAAAAAATGTATTTTCCCCTGTTTTTATTTCGCCTTTCCTTTTCTTGAACAACTCTCGTGTGTTTTTATTTCATTTGCGTGCTTCCACACCGCGCCTGTCAATTACGCTCGCTCGAGAGCAAAGACCAAACGTAAAATCACATTCGCTTTGCGCCAGAATGCACCATATGATTTAATGGAGATCCAGCAAACCGGTCATTTAAAAACTTTGTGAAAACACAAACATATATATATATATATATATATATATATATATATATATATATATATTGTGAAAACGCACACATATATATATATATATATATATATATATATATATATATATATATATATATATATATATATATATATGAAGAAAATATTCGTGTGGAGAATGTGAACGAAAATAGAAAAACAATTTGAACAGAGATCAGGGTAAAATATTACGGAATTTTATTGGTAGAAAATTATAGTTATCGAACATGTTATTTCGAGTAATACTCTTATATCTCATAAACAGAAAATATCAAATACATTATATATAAAAACCATTATACTATTATATATATATATATATATATATATATGCATATATATAAGTCTTATCATACTATTAAATAGCATAAATATGTATATATATACATATATATATATATATATATATATATATATATATACATACATATATATCTCTCTATATATAAAGCTATAAAGAGTAATTTTTTATATATAAAACTTCCAGAGTGAGACAATACACTACTTAAAAGATCGGTAGAAACGTTGTGCGAATAATATCCAAGATGAGAACAGTAGAGCGAATTCGCCAAATCATACAGATTAGGTTTTTTTAAAATTTAAGTAGCAGTTGTGCTTGTAGTATTATTACAATTATTATTATTAGTAGTAGTAGTATTCGTTCCATTCTCAGCCTGAAATGTTCTTAAGTATACTGCTTATTCTTGGTATGTTCTATATAAGCGGCAGTAATAATATAACGCCAGTGTCTCGAAACTTTATGAAAATAACATCCAATATGAGTACAGTAGTTCGAGTAACCCAAATAGTAATGAATGCTCTTCATTCTTAATTTATGATAACAAATATTCCGGGGTGTTAAAGAAGACTCTTTTACAATAAGGCTGGTATGTAAGTACAAGGTCTGTCTAAAAAGTATCCGACCTTTCTTTTTCCGTGCGAAATAGAGACGATAAGGCGACGCCACTCTACACAGTGAAGGAAGAGGCTTTCATGCGCATGTGTGAATTTTATCCCCGCCTTCCTGTGCGTTAGTCTCTTCCAGTCGGTCGCTGGGTATGGTGCTACACAACGTGTTCGTCGGGTTATTTATTCTCGCAGATGACTGAACGTGTTGAGCCGAGGTACTGCATCACATTTTGTCAAAAACTTGGTGATTCTCAAAGCAAAACAGTAAGATTCAGCAGGTGTTTGCAGAAGACACGATGGGTGTAACACAAACTAAGGAGTTGTTCAACCGATGCAAAAGTGGCCGCATATCAGCGGAAGGTGACCAGCGTTCTGACAGGTCCCAAACTGCTCGACGTTCAGCTGTTGTTGGGAGGGTACGAAATTTGGTGATGGAAGCTCGTCGTGCGGGAGACCGTCCATAAGGTCGGAGTAAATAAAGATTCCGCACTGCGAAATTTTTGCCCAAGTTGTCACACGAACAAAAGGACCTCCGTTTTTAAGTTGCACTAAAACCTTCTGGACGCCAACACTGCTCCTGGGTTTCTGAACACCGTAATAACTTGATATAAGTCATGGATGTACGAGTACGACACAGTCACAAATAAGCAGTCGGCGGAGATATACACTATTTTAAAAGGGGACTTTCAGAGGTGTTTCCGGCAGTAGATGGATCGGTGGATATGTGTGTGCAAGCACAAAGGGCCTTCTTTGAAGAGGATGAGGGTCCCAACTATGTACCGTATTTGAAATATTTTTTTCTGACCAAAGGTCGGATACGTTTTAGACAGGCTCCGAATGTATTAGTGTAGGAACACTTCAGACCTGACATTTAATAATTCATAAAAATTGTCTATATAGCTATATAATCAATCTACACAATTTGAATCTAGATTTTTCATCGTTCATCACCTAGTAAATTCTGCATTTGTCTTTCAGCTACCGAGTGTATTCCCACAATGCCGTACTGTTTGTGTTCGCCCATCATAACGACCTATTCTGGTTTGTGTAGCGTTTAATGAATGTGCCATCTGTAGAGCAAATGCAAATGTTGTCTGTATACACTTATGACTTGATTGTAGATTTGTATATAATCTTCGTTTTATTTGGTTGTCTTTGAAGAATTTAGTCATACGACTGTTTTTACACTTTTTCACGCAATAATTTGCATTATTGTTGTACTCTTCAATAACTTTCAGGCTGCACCGGTTGGGTAATATGGTGCAGAAAACGCAGTGTTTCAGCGTATGGTTCTCTTCTCCAGATGTTTGGGTCAGTTTTGTACCCCTATCTTGTCATAGCAAATTTGTATCTTGTTCTCGGGTGTTTGAGCGTTTTTCAGTTGACTGATGTTATTTTAAGCCGGGATGGAATACATTAGAAAGGGGTATCATATTTGAGTAGGAATGTGACTATTCTCTAGCCGTCTTTTCCGCATCTTTATTCAGGTTTTTTCATGTAGTGTTGTTAGGGATTCATTGGGGCTGAGGAAGCTTTTCTTTTACTTTAGTATTTAATAATTTCTGTTTGACATTAAAAATTTAACGACTAGGCGCTCTGATTGGTATGATTGTCAGTTAAATCTGAATGTAGCTTACATGACCATCAGCTGTAGTATGAACATCTAATGAACTTACTACCGTGGCATTAACACGCTTATCAATAAAAGGAAAGTGAGCAAAGAGAAGAATGGTGATTACAATTTCGATTACATGATATAATATGTTGTTCACCCGTTTAAGGGTACCAACAATGAAATAAAACAACAACAGGTTTAGAGAAAATAATAATGAATTGTATTGAACAGAGAAATTATACACAAGTCAGTGTTGGCAGTGCTAGTGCTTAAATGTACTACAAATGTTCTCCCGGCAAAAGCCGTTATTTATGGTAGCAGGTTGCTACAATTTAGTTATTACTAAAGGGTAGGTAGATTCACCCACAATACCCCCCTTCCGAAACTCTCAAAATATATCTTTTTCCTAGGATTCACCTCGAAACTCCCTGTGTATTTACGTTTTCTTGATGAACGTCTCTGTTACGGAGACGTTTTTGGTGTTGGCAGCTCAAATGCGTCGTATAGATCTTCCATGATGGTCTCACTCTGATCCGATGGGCCTTCCCCTGGGTCGTCCGACATGCGACGACGCATTTGGTTACTGTGTTGTTTACAGATGCCTCTAGGACCCTTTACAATGTACACCATCCGCCCCAATCTTTTTTGTACCTTTCCCACTTCCCACACGGTTTTGTTTCCATGGAGTTCCTGGAAGAAAACCTTCTCTCCACCATCGTACCTCTTCTTGAGTGCTGTAATGTTGGTCGGTTTCACCTGTTTTGGAAAAAGTTTGTCGAATACCGACTTTATTTTTCTGCCAAACATTACTTCCGCCAGTGGTACCTGGGCTGGTGTGTTCTCGTTGGGTGTAATTCTATACATTTAAAGGAACTGCTGGAGTGCCTTTTCTCTCGGCGTGCCCGTCGATTTTTTCAACGCTCTCTTCAAGGTATCGACGAATTTTTCTGCTTGTCCGTTTGACCTCGGATGGTAAGTCGGAGTGGTGATGTGTTTAATTTGAAAGTCTTCACAAAATTCTTTGAACTCTCGTTAAGTAAATTGTGTACACTTGTCTGATACAACAATGTCCACCACTCCGAATCGGGCACACAGTTCATGCAACGAGCATATCGTGACAGCCGTTGTTGGGTTTTTACATCTAACAACTTCTGGCCATTTTGAGTAGCTGTCGACTATAATTAAATAGTAGAATCCTTCCTATAACCCTGCGAAATTTATGTGAATACGGGACCATGGTTGCTCTGCTTTTGGCCATGGACAGTACTGAATAGGGGGTGCTTTCGCTGCCGACGCGCAGCCCGATCAGGCCTTCACCTTCGTCACTATGTCCCTGTCCATGTTTTTCCAATACACATAAGATCTCATTAGGATCTTCATGCGTGTCGCTCCGGGATGCCCCTTATGGAAATCCTTCAGGATTTTTTTTTAGCGTAGCTGGGATTACTACTCGCTCCCAGAATAATATTGTGTCGCAACAGACTGAAAAAGCTTCTGTTGTCTGCTCATCGTCTGTTTGTAATTTATTTTTAATTTCGATAATAAAATTATCTTCTCTTGCCTCTTTTTGTATATCGCCAAGTGTGAATGGCAGCTCTTTTATTGTGTTACACAGTACTTTACTATAGTAATATTCAGACCGAAGGAATGCTATAACTGTATCCTCGAGCGGTTCCGTGTACTTCGGGATTAGCCGCGATAAACCATCTGCGTGTCCTAGTCTTTTTGACGGTAAAAATTTCATCTCAAAGTCATAATTTAACAGAATTGTACCCCATCTCTGTAGGCGGTTTGCTGTGTAAGTTGGCAAGCCTTTTTTATCAAAAGATGGTGATAGGTGGCTTATGGTCTGTTTGTAGGATAAAATGACGGCCGTGTAGATACCTGTGAATTTTGGTCATTGCGAACACAATACCCAACGCTTCTTTTTCAATCTGCGAGTAATTTTTCTCTGGAGAAAGTAAAGTTCTTGAAGCGTGCGCGATGGGTTTCATCGAGCCATCCGGCATTTTATGCAAAATGCACGCCCCACCACCGTAGGAGCTGGCGCTACTTGCAACAATAGTTTTTAGCTCTGGATTAAAATGAGTAAGAA
The DNA here is from genome assembly GCA_963556195.1 of Sepiola atlantica. NCBI lineage: Eukaryota > Metazoa > Mollusca > Cephalopoda > Sepiida > Sepiolidae > Sepiola > Sepiola atlantica. The sequence goes on along the minus strand of OY744540.1, from coordinate 57,969,680 downwards.
ATAATTCTGAAGTTAACTTCGTTTTTAGGTTGTCAAATGCAGATTGACAGTCGGCGGACTATTCCCATTTACTATCTTTCTTAAGTAACTCATTTAAGGGGGCTCGCCAATTGTGCATACTGGGAATGAATTTTTCGTAATAGTTAGCGAGACCCATGAAGCTTTTTAGTCGGGTAACGTTGTTCGGTTCGGGCATATTCTTGATGGCTATAGATCTTTCTGGGCCGGGACGTCTTCCATTCTTATCAATGACATGTCCCAAGTATTTGATCCCTCCTACAAAGAATTACCACTTTGACTCCTTGAGTGTAAAACCAAAATCGCTTATCCTTTCGAATACTTTGTTTACGTGCTCAAGGTGCTCCCCGACATTCGTTCTTTTCATTAAGCAATCGTCAAGGTAGGCGCTTATCGGCGAATCCCAGAGCTGGAATTGCTGAATCCAACTGTACCGAACAAGTTTTCTGTATCTTTCATTACGAACATGCGTAATTTTAATGTCTTATTTTTTAGTGTCACTTTTGAAATGACTTCCCCTTCAAAGTTTATTTCCTTTCCGGTTACCGATCGAACCACTTTATCTGTGCGTAGCATAGTCGGTCTGCCGATCTTTTTCCAGGTATTAATATTAATAATTGATGGTCAGACCCTGAATCAAGCTGTAGTTTAAAATCTTGATTGTTCATTTTTACCGTAACATACTTTAGTATGTTTAGGTTGCCACCATCAACTCTAGTTGTTTTTATGTAACTTTTTTTCTAGTGTTACTTCTGCAATGTGAAACTTTGTGTCCCATTTTATAGCATTTGTCACAATTTTTTCGTTTAAAAGGACACTTCTGGTACCAATGTAGGTCCCCGCAACACCAACAAGGGGTGTTTGGCAATTTTTCATCCGACATTTGAGGCAAATCCTTCCTGAATTTTTTCTTCGAAGAGTATGATTTGTTTAAAAAAAACGACGAACATTTTTAATATTAGAAATTGCTGCTTCCTCTATTTCTTTAGCTTCCTTTTTCTCGGAAATATGTCGTTGACAGCTTTCGGCCAGTTGTTGCAATGTTAAATTTGGCTCGGTTTCTAGTTTGCTTATTGCACGTCTTCTTAACTTTGCATCGTTTTGCAAGACGAGCCCTTGAACTAATATTAATACTTTTAAATTGTCCGCTGTCAAGGATGATAACTTAAAGTCGTCACAATGTTTATTGACGATCGAAGCAAACGTTGAGTAATCCTGGCGTTCTTTTCGCGTTAGGTTCATACATTTCCACCTTTTGTGGAATCAACTTGTTTTGGGGCAATATAGTTCCATTAATATTTTAATGATTTCTTGAAAGATAGTTCGGCGGAATATAATCGACAAATTGTGTATGCTCTGCCGTTCTTAGTCTACGAAGAAATAAATGAACCTTTTTCTTTTCCGACCATGTGCTACAATCAATGTCGAAAAAATGCTGATATCGACGATACCATGATTCGAAGTTCAGGTCCTCTTCAGGCATATAGTTGAAGGTTTCTGTAGCTGACCATATTGCATTTTGGTTGAACGCGTCGCTGTCGTCATTCGTCGTATTTATCATAGCTTGTGCAAACTGTTCAAATTTTCTCTCTGATTGAGTCTGTTGCTCTAATAGTAATTTTTTTATCCCAATCAATTGTTCGTCTAAAAATGTTCAATCCTCTCGCTTTTGTGCTAAACTCTTTTCCTCAAAATATTTCAACACACTCATTGCTGCGACTGAAATTCCTTCTGTAGAGACTGATGTTTTTAATCGCTTGCCTTCTGTAGAGCAATATGTTTTTCATCGTTTGCCTTATGTTGTTCTGATTGAAATGTAATCATCTCCAATATCTGTTTCGAGAAATTTTCCATGATTAAAGAAATACTTTCTTGAAAAAACCTAAAAAACAACGTCAAATAGTCATTCATTACTTCTAAAAAAAAATTTCTTGAAAAAAAATTAAAGTCACAAATAGTTCTTCACTATTTTTTTTTCTTTTCAAATGCTTACCGTTTAATAACAAACTCAACCCCTTCTCATCACTGCGTCATTCGGGCCTCGAATTCGACCGGCACTTGCTAATCTTTTTTTTTTAACGTTCTTTGAGAAAAAAAAACGATTTTATTAATCCGTCTTATTGGGTAATTAATTTTACAAATTATTTGTATTTTTGTTCGCATCTGGAACTCTTTTTTTCCCCAATAATTCCGTTTGCCTTTCAGTGTAGGCTGAAAATGCAAAATAGCAAGTAATGGCTTTTACCGCTATATGAAAAATTGACTAGTTATTCAAGAAAGTAACTTGGTTTTACTTGTCAGATTTTATTTCGACTATACGATTTTACAGTGACAAGTCTGTTCGCAAAATACGTTTGACTATATCAGACACGAAAAAAGTTTTTTTGTAGTATGGAGCTTCTTTTTTTCAAACCTTTCAGTTTTATAAGCACATGGTATTCCAATTTCATTTGTTGCACGAGGTAAAATCCCGTATTGAAATACGACGAACACAAATAGTACAATCTGTCTTACTTTTTTCCGTCCAGTAATTGTTTAAACTGGTTATTTCTTGTAAGGCAGATTCGCCCTAAATTTGAATGTATTCGATATTTCCAATATCTTCCCGAACATTGTAAAGCACAGGTTTTTTTTTTCAAACGGGTTGAATTTTTTTTTTCGAAGGTTGATCGTGTTGTAGACACTGGTATATCACTCACAGGTTGCAAGGTCCAAGGTGTTTCCAAGGTGAGCCCAATTGCTACATACATTAATTGGCTCCAGGACAAAAGAAGACACGTTAAGAATGCGAACAATGAATCTAGAAACAAGCCTAATCAGCGGCAAGACTATGCGTCAGGTAACGAAGACGTGACCTAAGTTCTCATCCTCGTCACCGAACATGAGGTAAGTCGGCGAATCTGCCAAGCGAGCTGAATGAAGTTTCTTACGAACCCAGAGCGCATTTCTTATCATCAGCCAGGCCAACGATGCCTCGTCGTTATCAAAGCACCTTAACCCAGGTGCCCAAGGCCAAATGGATGGAGATAACAAATCTCGCGACGGACCATAGGGGACTTATCACGCCATAAGAACTTGAAAAGAACACGCTGCATTTCCAGCAGTGTATCCGACGGGGGTGGAAGTACCGATAGACGATATAAGATGATCGGGTAAATGTGTGTGTGCACACATCCGTTCTTCCCATTTAACGAAAGATTTCTACGGGACCACAACCTAGTTGCGCCCTGAATCGCTTTCAATACTTCCGACCAATTTTTCTTCCAGCTAAAGACCGGGACCAAACCAGACGCCGAGTAGCTTGCAAGGACCGTCTGTCCAGCTGAAGGGCCCCTGCAAGGGAACGCCCTTCCAAGCGCCAATGCGCAAGCCAATAGATTTATCGTAGTTAATTTTGGCCCCTGTTATCGTTTCATACAATCTGACTTCTCTGTCGACGACGCTTATCTCGGCACTGCTCGTTACAAGCACATTCAAATCGTCGGCAAAGTCGGAGTACTTTAATCTGGTACGACCAGCAGGCACATCACTCTCTTTAAGGACCGGAGTCACCCTTAGCCTGAGAAGGAAGGGCTCCAACACAAGCACATAGAGCATCGGTGATAGAGGACATTCTGACGAAGAGATCTGGATAACCTGAAGGGCTCCGACCTCATACCATTCACTTCCACAAGTACCTCGGGGTTCGCATACAAAAGGCGAATACAGGAGCGAAAATGCGGACCAAGACCGGTCGCAGACAAAACAGCCTCCAAATAACGATGGTCAACCCTATCGAATGCTTTGGATTGATCTAAATTGATCAGCGCTGCTTCAGTGTCGACTTTATCTAAGATCAAGCGTATCGAGTGCAAATTATCCTGAATCGTCCTGCCCTTTACAGCACAAGTCTGTTCCGGGCTTATAAGACAAGCCAACACAAACTGCAGTCGATTGGCTAAGATCTTGGCCAAAATATTTAACTCTGCATTTAGCATCGTTAAGGGCCGAAAATTATCTAACCCATCCCCACCAGTTTTGCTTTTACGTAACAGCTTCACAATACCTATGGTCAAGTGCTGGGGGATAGTCCCATTCCTAAACAACGAGTTTAATAAAACTGTCAGTAAGGGAACAAAAAAGGGGGACAACCTCAAATACACCTCGATCGATTCCGGGTGACTTGTTAAGGCCAACCCGCCTCAACGCTTCCCGAACTTCATCCTCAGTTATGCAACCTTCGAACCTAGCCGCTTCAGTCGCCTCAAGGCGAGAAAAGTCGGCTAAATAGGGGTCGAATTGTGTTAATGACAAACCGGGTTCACGGGGGAAAGGATCCTGGAAATGAGTGCGAAACGCCTTCAGAATACCTTCATTCGTAGTCACAAGACGCCCATCCGGCAATGAGACACGGGCGATATGTCGATCAGTAGCTTGTTTACGTTATTCTGTACGCAGTTCAGCGGCCATGTTTGTAGCTTCCTCAGACATTCTTTTTATCCTAAACCTAATCAATGAAGGTTGGTGTTCTCGAGTAGTCAAGTTCGCCATCTTTCCCTTAATTATATTAAAATTAACGCTATTACCCACCGCCACCGCCCGATCTAATCTAGATTCTAGTGTCGCTTTAGCTGCCCTAGAAGTTAGATTGTGTCGTCGGCTAAAATCGGCAGAAAACGACATAATTAAATCCTTAATACTATTCCACCTTCTATTCCCAATAATGGCCCCCGTCAATTCCATTCGTAGGGTTAGTTCTAATTGTTCCTGGAAGCCCTTAACGTCGAACAACGAAGTGTTGAGCTTCCAGTAACCAGCTAATTTAGGCTAAGGTCTATCTAAGTTTACACGGACCCGAACGAGTCTATGAAGTAATAACGAAGGTCCAACAAAACAGAAATCACTCTGTCCGTAGATCACAAAGTCCTCTGTCAGCTTCCAAAGCAGATCTCTACGTTCGTCACACGTGTACTTACTTCGCACCGTTTTGTTGAAGACGGTAAGAGACCCGCTTTTATTAGGCTGAGGCACATCTAATTTGCATGCATGCATATGAATGAATCCATACAGTCCATCCAGGTCATGCATATTGAGAAGCATAATCAGGAAAGACATTACTCCAAGTTAGAAACAGCAGTCCAAATACGTGTAATTGAAGGGGCTGGCAAAGTTATCCAGTCCCGAAATGTGTCAATATTCAATGTTAATGATAAATAAATCAAATAATATAGATTCAACAAAAAGTATGTTTTTGGGTTGATATGTTTGATGTTATGTATTTTTATGTATTTGTGTATATAATTTTATATATTTTCAAAGCGTAATTTTATTACCAGTAGTAGTATAACTGCGGTAATGGTCCTCTGAAGAGAAGCATTATCTTTGAAAACTCATGAGCTAAGAACTTAAGGATACTTTGCTTGAACTTTGAATTCTAATAAAATATTGACACCTTATTTTATTACTTCATTTTATATTATAATATTAATGCTCTATCCAGTATATTGAGCTTCAGTGTTTATCCGGATGTTTCACTAATTATAAGATATTAGTTGACGCTTATATCTTTTGTTGGATTGCTTCATATATATATATATATATATATATATATATATATATATATATATATATATATATATATATGTGTGTGTGTGTGTGTGTGTTTGTGTGTGTGTGTGTGTTTGTGTGTGTGTGTGTGTGTGCGTGTTAAGTAAGTGTATCCGGTGTAGCTCGATTTGCGTGAATAAAACCACGTGTCACTGTATAATTAGGACAACGGGGTATTTTGACGCTGCATTGTATTTAAAAGATTACTTCCTTCAACAATAAATCAACAATAGCTCATTTCACACTCTATGTTTTAAATGTTGTACACATCTCACCAGTAGTTCATTTGAAACATGATGAGTATTTACTTGAACGCATTAATAACGCAACTTCAGTGCTCATTTTGAATTTTTATTTGTTCATTTTATTTATATTGTATAAAGTTCAGTTTTAGTATGACACGAATTGTGTGCCTTTTTTTTTAAATGCCATTTTAAAAGTTTTCTAATGCTATTTCAAATGACTCGCATTCATTACTGACAGTCCAGTTGTTCGACGGATCTCACTTACTACCTAATAGCATGCCATCACTTTTCGGTGCACCGGCCTTCTTTTATGAACGTTCCGGTCGGGACCGATACATATTAATAAACATTGGTCTTTATTGTAGTGTAGAAGATTTTAGCAATGCCTTAGTAAAGTAAAATAGTAAGGTATAAAGTTTAATCTTTATGAAAATATTTAAATGAGCACAATAATAAAACACCAAATCATAAAAGATTATTATGTTTCGGAATGTTTAAGATAGATTTACGTTTATTTTTTTAATATTATTATTATTATTATTATTATTATTATTATATATTTATATATATATATATATATATATATATATATATATATATATATATATATAAACGTCCAAGGGTTAACTGTCGATTATTTTTCAGGAATGCCGAGTTATATATAGAGCGCGACAATATTAGTCTAGCGCAGCAGACGCAAGGGAATGCTTCGAATCGTATCGTTAAATTATTCATTGAACGAGTTGCTGCATCGTACTGACCTGTCTTTTCTGTCAATCAAGACATCAGGTACATCACGAACAGTTTAATAAAAAATACACACACGAAGTAAATTTGCTTGAGGTTCTTTGTTCATGTCATGTGAGCCATGACTTGTCCACTTGTTATTTGTTGACAGTCACTCTCAACTGACAATTTGGAAAATGTTTCAGAGTTTTTTTTCTGAAAAGAAAATTAAGAACAACCCAAACCATGAAACCATTTCTGTAGAACAACTGGAATATATTTAAGATTTTCTTTAACCTTCGCGTAAATATTGTTTCTAATGTTAGCATAACGCAGCTAGCGCCGCATCTGCACCCCCATATATATATATATATATATATATATATATATATATATATATATATATATATATATATATATATAATTTAAATAAAACTAATTTAATATTTACTTCAATAAATATTTTCATAAGCTCCTTTGAGAAATTGAAGCTGGGCCTTTTTCGGGGAGTAAAAAATGGATTATAACGTAGCTATATGGCATGTTCCGACAACGTTCGTTGAACACTCTCGATAGTCTACTGGCTGTGCCTGCTTGTCATGAATAGACTTTTTTTATTTATCGTGGTAATTTATCGTGGTCGTTTAGTTTGATAGCATCTTGCATAGTCTAGGGTAATTCTGTAACTGAGTTCGAATCTTGCGGTCGTCTGAAATTATAATCTCCTACACTGATGATAGCGGAAGCTTGAAACGGCGGTGTATGTAGGTAAGATAATGTCATATTTACTTATATATATATATATATATATATATATATATATATATATGTATGTGTGTGTGTGTGTGTGGCAATTTATGTGTATATGTTCCCTATAGAAAGAAACGTAAGAGAATCTACATAAACACTAAAGGTGTATTCATATGTATACTCTTCCAGGGAAGACAATGGAAGTGGCCCCGAACATCTAAGTATACCCCAAGGGCATTATGATAGACGGTTCAATATACTGATTGATCCCAACGAATCGCAATCTTTTTTGTGGTTTTGTGCTAGGTTTGGTCTAGTCTACAACACACTAAAAGTTGGACAAGATACGTATATAGAAAAGTTTCAAATTTCAAATATGGTTTACTAGTCATTTTCAATTGACATGTGCAGCACTAACTCGGTCACTTCTCATGATAAATCAATACAATTTGGATTTTTACCCAAGTTTTCAGGGTCAATCTTTCACATAAAAGGGTTACCAGTGATGCCGAATATACCCTTATACAATATCAATGGGTACCTCTAGACCCATTACCCTTGTTGTATCCACCCTGATTGACTTATCGAACATTGCTTTGTCAACATGTTAACTCCTCATTATCATGTTCCACTGGATAATTTTTCATATTGTCACAATTTCCGTCTTGGCAATGTCCACATGCACGTGTACATTCTAGTCCATACATCCTGCAGATACACCTTAGGTTATTGCAACCTTATGAACAGTTGCAATGAATTATCTGAATCAGTGCATCTGGAACAAGGCTTTTGAACGTCATCACTGGAACAAGTTTGCTCACTTCTACCTTCCACCCACACCTAGATGGCACCATTTCATTAATACATCCCATCCACTCTATAACCTGGTAGTTAGTCCGCAGAGAATGACATGTACAGGTAGATGGCGTTGGTAGGAGTCGTTCTGACGTGACGATCGTTTTTACTCTCGAAACATTCTTGCAGAGCATATGGCATCTAATAGATGCAAGGAAGTTTCTTTCTTATCCGCATTGAACAAATATACCATTGCCTTACAACCATTAGTTTCCACAACATCCTTTCTTTGCCTTTGTAAATAAAATGCTTTTGAACAGTCTGTCATTGTCTGTTTTCAACGTCTTGCATATTCCGAATACCCTGGACACCGAAGCACATCCCGTAAAGGAATGCATATACACTAGATGATTACAAACTGCTTCGTCAACCACTTGCTTCAGAACCATGATATTGTAGATTTAGGATTTCGCCTTGTCAAAGCAAAAATAAAATGCAGTACATTTAGAAACATATGCACGGAATATCAAGAGAAGGTTCGCATCTTTCCAATGAGAGTGGTTGATTTGAAAGCAGACATATTGATGGCTGTCTTTGCAATCTCAACATCGGCATCTCCTTCTGCTTGAATAACGCCACATCCTTTCTGTCGCATTCTTTCCATGATCGTCTGTATTAACGCCTGCTAGTTTACCACATTTGACAAGAAGTCCTCCTTTCCTCAACACATGTTGTTACCTCGGTAATGTTTACCTTTCTTGCCTTCAGCTTTCGACTTCGCCGCTGACGAGTACAGTCCTTTATACTCGGTAAAACTTTATAACCATAAAACACCACAGTTTCTCTCTCATTGTGTTCAACAGTAAATGAGGCATACTTATTTGAAATGTAGCTGTAGGTACTTCTCCCTTTCTATTGCATCTGTGAGACCACGAGAAAAATCAGGTACAAAAGTACTAGGTCAATTCTACGATCTACAGACACTTTGACATTTTGCTCGATAATAAAGTATTTACTTTCAAACTCCGTTTGTGAGAGTAGGAGCCACTGATTGTCCATCCATCTTCTGTACAATGTCTTTTCTGATTTCGAAAAGTTCCTGAACACTGACATACTCGTTAACGGTAATCACTGTGATAATATAGCATAACAATTACTCGCCTAAAAACAGCTTAAAGCTGTCTAGTTTCTCTGCAACTTTCCCGAGGTGTCTCATCTCTTCTCACCCGAGAGGCAGACAACTCCTTATGTTGCTCGTTTGTTGAGTAACTTCGTGCGGTAAGTTATTGCATGGCAAGGTTGTAAGTGGATGGCATAGTTAACGACATGGCCCAAACTGTTCTTTGGTGCTCGGATATCCGACTACTCCATGTGAGCCCACCATGTCGTTTGAGTAAGCGCATTAGTGTTTGCTCGATGCCAAGATCGGAGCCAATACTAGCCCAGTATTGGCTACTGCGTCTGATTACGTAAAACCTAAACATAGACTTTTTATGTATTGCAGAGTTGTAAGCATTTAAAGCATACATCATCTGGAGATATAGACGAGCCTACTTCAGATGATTTGGATGACCAGTGGCTGCGAATATTGGCAGGCAAGCGAAGACGGCACCAAGACGCAGTTCCAAAGACTCTATTTGATATACTGCGACAAACGCCCTAGCATTTCCTAGTATATGCTGATAGTTTATCCATGGATTGCTGGTGTTGGAGGCCCTTACCTGTTCATCCCTTATCAGAGTTAGACTGTTGTAAATCTTACCGATGAACTCTGATTCAAACAATAACTTCAAGTAACATTCACTAGTCTCCATCAGCATGTAAAGCCGCTCATGTTCCTCTACTTGGTCCTGAAAACCAGGTCTATCCTCAAAGATGTTGGCACCAATGTGAGATGTGAGACACTGATATACCAGCAGGTTGCCACAAAATGCTTGTCGCCCTGCCTTTGCGCTCATCATGTGTATGATGGCATTTTAACCATATACGGTCTTTGTGATCTCCTTGAGTCTACTGCCATCCAGCAATGTCCTATATATTCGCACTCATTATGCACCAGGGACATCATGTCTTACAAACTTAGAGTAGTCTGGTTGAAGCGAAAGAAATCTGTGATGAGTTTCGCTGCGATTTGAAGAATTGCTCGCATTTGTGCTTCTTTATCATTATTCGGAAATGAATTCACGAAGGATATCACAGGTTTTCCCCCTAAGTGTCATGATGTTTCCGACACCACAACGGCCTTTGGTCACAAATGAAGAATGTTTATATCGATTTATCATCTTATCTTGAAGTACTGATTTCTATATGCCGTTTATTTACTACCTCGTAAATAGTCTCCAATTTAAGCGACAAGGTCTTAAATCGTTATCTGTTCCTCATCGTGTTCCTTCAAGAATGCCTATACCTTTCAGATGTTTGATCCTGATCTCTGTCGTTTGGTCTTCCACTTTTTCGTCGTTTGGTTAATTCAACTGATCTGAACTGTCTTGGAATGCTTCGCGTTGTATTAAAGCTGACGTTACATGACTGGTGGTACACCCAGTCTGCAGCATGAAGATCACCACGAAAATATTCGATCCGACCTTAAACAGTAGTGGCCCATTCAATACCTCTTATGTTTCGATGAACCAGGATAGTAGGACCAAATGCATAAGTCTTCACCTAACAAATTTTTCCTCACTTTTTCGTTTATAATCTTCTTTCGTCGTATCAGTTCCACAGAAAAAGTAATGCATTTTACTGTTATATCGTCTCAGAGAAACACGATCGCCCCTTTTTACTGGCCGAGCAGAATCATCTTTTATTTTAGGCTAAAGCAATGTCGTTTTTGTTCATGTGAACACTAGTTCCGGCTTCAACAATTACTTTGGCATCTCTTTCGATACTTGCACGGTTGACACCTGCAGCACTCTTTTCTCAGAACAGCACGGTATCATCACAGTCCAAATCCTGTTCGCATGAAGGGTAAGTTTTTCTACTGCCGGCTGAACTAATGTGTGAACCCGAAAATATGCGAAAATATATGTGTATTTATATATATATATATACACCTAGTGAATTGTTTGTGAGGGTTGTTTTTGATGGGGTAAAACGATGTCTCTTTGGGGTTTTCAGTTGTTTTCTCAGGAATCCTATACTCTATAACACAATTTCAGTTATAATTCACAACTACTACCCAGGTAAAATAATCACCCATATGCCTGTTTGTGAACCTGGGTGAGTGCAATAAGGGGTTAAGGGGGACGGGTACCAATGTGGATATAATGAAGGGTTTAGTAGTCGGGCACCTCTAGATATAGTATAACGGTTTAATTGGCATCATTGGTAACGCTATTAATGTGAGAGGATTACTCTGAAAACAAGTAAAACTTCAATATTTATTGATTCATCATAGACAACTGGCCGAGTTGATGATTCACATGTAAACGAAAAATGACTTGTAAAAAAAACAAGTCATATTCGAAATTTGACGTTTTTCCATACTCGAATCTTGTCCAATGTGTTGTATGTTTTCGACTTGACCCAGCCTTACATAAAACTACCACAAAACAAAATGTTGCAATTGTTTTTAGATATGGGTACTTTAACAGATTATCTACCTGTTCATAGAGGCAGAGCCTACATAAAGGTTTTAAATATACTCTATTATTATGAAAATAAATATCTACTATATTTTTCAGGTATGACAATAGAGGTGGTATCTAATCTCTAAGTAACCTTTTATGGTAATTATGGGACCGAATCTCTCTCAGAACTTTAAATATATATTTGATAAAATTTTAATCATATGTAAACAAGTTTCAGAGGAAGACAATAGAAGTTGTTCCGAATTTTATTGTACTGCCATAAGGAACTCATGGGTGCAGAACCCCCTTAAACCTTCGAATATTTTAATTACATTAATACCATATGTAGAAGACATTTATTAAGATAGTTTACCAAAATTTAAGCATTTACCGACTATATTAGGAAGCGAAGCAAAGAGAGCATTCAAATGAGAAGGTAATGTAGTGTTATGATCATAGTAAAAACGGGAATAGTTGTGTTACTAACTCAATCACAAGCAGGGTCGGGTCTTCCCGCTTTTCTTAAATAACCACATGAATTTATTTCCGTCAAAATAAGATGTCTAACTCTGATTTTGTGCACAGCTTCACTAGGTGTTCGTAATACCAGTAAAGAATACGTCATCAACAGTCAGTCCGACAGTAGCTTTGTTGCTGTCGGGTAAGGTATGGTTCTCTTCAATCCTAGGAGGTTCACCTATATATTAATAAGTATAGCTGAATATGTTGCTATATTTGTACGTGCTGAGCAGAGCGTTGTAACAGTTTTAAGAAGAACATCTATGTTTAGAGAGCGGAGAATTCAAAAAAGGTATTGTGACGAACCCTTTCTCTACTTGAATTTATCATATGTCTTTACCTAACTAACTCACACGATCAGGTTGCTTTGTTGCAGTCGGGCTGAAGTATGGTTCTGTTCAGTAATAAGAGGTTCCTAGTTGTTGCCTTCTTTTTCTGAGAAGAGGGTTTTTCTTATGGGGGTAGTGGCCTATGGCGCCCCTACCAAGGCATACTGACAAAGCAGCTGGGGCAATTTTGTAGGTCAGACTGCGCATTTCTTTGTCTCCTGATGTAGTGTGTAAACTCCTGGAGAGCAGGTGAATCAAATATTGACATTTGTGTTTGCGATACTATTAAGCATATTAATGGAAAGGGTTACTATACAGCGGGGATTGAAATACAGAAAATTCATGGACAGAAATAAGACCCAGACAAGAATCGAACCTACACTTACAGATTAGACCACGTTCAGTTAGAATCGGTTTTACCATCTCTTCCAACATATCTACGTTCAATGTGGTCTCCTCTTCGTAGACACGGGTGCAAAGTTGTAATCATTCTCTTTGCGAATTTACTCTTACCAGCCCTGTAGAATATTAAATGTTGCATCGTTAATTGTATTACATATGCAAACATGAATGTCAACCGAAAACGCGATGCAGTACATAACAAAGACCAATACGTTTTAGGCTATACAATAAATTATAATAATTATACCTACTAACTCTCTTTATAGCATAACTTTTAAAATGAGAGTTTATTTATAACAAATCTCGAATATACATGTAAAAAATTCAAATTCAACCACAAACTGAATGAAAATGGCAATAACATCATTGCAAGTCTTTCTCTACTCTAAACGTGTTCGACTGAACTCCACTCACTAATTGCTTCTTACAAGACATTCACAGTAAAAACTCGTCTCTTTACCACAACTGCAAATAACTTTCATTTCTTGCTCTGTGTGTCAGACATCAAACGAATTTTCGATAAACATGATTAATTTCCAAGAACCTTTCTATCTTTGGAACATATTACCACAGAACGGCTTTCATGTAAGCTAGAACATGGTTATCTTGAAATTCAATGTTAACAAGTATTTGCCCTAAATTCCATTCAAAGATGATTATGATATTTCTATTCATCATTTTTAATCCTTTAATAATATTCTTCATCATTTAACTGACAATCGAGCGATCTCTTTAACTGTATCCCCCTTGTGTTTTACTATTAATAAATGGTCACACATTAGTAAAAACAGTTTCGATCTACGTGTAGTACAATCCAAAATGGCTACGATGTCACGTGGTGTCAAAATAGACTAGACAACAACAAAATACTTACCAGGAATAAAGCAGCCTATTCTGACGTACCTGGCTGTTAGATGTTTTCATATATTTGTTAAAATAGATGCGTCATTCGGTATATTCTTTTGTCAGTTGTCTGTCACTCTTCACTTTGCAATAACATATTCGTCGGTATGTGACGCTGAAGTTTGAAATCATTTATTTTAAAATAAAATATATGTCGGTATGTTACGCTAAAGTTAAACATCATTTATTTAAAATAACATATTCGTCAATATGTTATGCTGAAGTTTGAAATCATTTATTTAAAATAACATATTCGTCGGTATGTTACGCTGAAGTGGTAAATCAGTTATTTAAAATAACATATTCGTCGGTATGTTACGCTGAAGTTTGAAATCATTTATTTAAAATAACATATTCGTCGGTATGTCAGGCTGAAGTTTAAAATCATTTAATTAAAATAATATATTCATCGGTAAGTTGCGCTGAAGTTTGAAATCATTAATGTAAAAGAACATATCTGGCGGTATGTTACCCTGAAGTTTGAAATCATTCAATTACGATTATATATTCGTCGGTAAGTTACGCTTAAATTTGATATCATTAATTGAAAATAACATATTTGCCGGTATGTCAGACTGGAGTTAGAAATAATATTCATGTTGATCCGTTCCCGCAATTTTTATTTACCATATTCGTCAGTCTGTCACGCTGAAGCAAAACATACTTTTTTGTTGATCTGTCACGATTACATTAAAAATAACATATTCATAAGTATGTCACACCGAAGTTAAAACTCCCACCATTCTTGATAGGTTATGCTAAAGTTTGAAATAAAATTTGTCGGTATGTTACGCTAATTAAAAAAAATAACATACATGTTTATCTGTTCCGATTAAGATTGATATACCATATTCGTCGCTATGTCACGCTTAAGTAAGAAATAATATCCATGTTTGCTGTTACGCTTACGCTTTAAATATTATTTATTGGACGCATCTTATTCTACATCTTTTAAAAGCGCAGATGTAATTGACCAATTTTAAGATCACCCGCCCTTTTTAAATACGCAACGACCTCAGCCACCAGATAACAGCGGTTCACTTGTTGTATTGATTTATTAATTGCTAATTTTCAGTCGCGGTTAAAGAACTTGAAAACAGATTAATGATGATTTTCAATATTTCATGAGTCGCCTCGCATGAAATATAATTAAAATTCAATTAAACCATTTATCAAAATGACTTGATTGCACCAACAACGAATGTTCGCTGACTCTCCCAGAGAACAATGCGTTCAGATTGTCTTGTTTCGTCTTTATTGTAATTACATTGTACGAGTAATTGATGCTACTTAAATTCAATTAAATAACAAGACCTTCTTTCGAGAGAAGCGCGCTGTGGTGAAGTACGTATGAATAATATTAGCCCTTCCTTTAGCGATAGATGATATTTACCTCCTTCCCATGACAAGAGGAAATGGCACAAGGCCGGGAAAGTCAGTGATAAGAAAAGTCAGCGCACTAGAACTCCGCAAAAATTGCTTGAGCAACCCCATCGGCACTCATTGAAAGAAAAGTAAAGCCCTGGAGGGTGAGCTTCCTCAGAACTGAAAAGGACCCTAACCCAACCTGTAGGAGTAGTGCCACATGATTCTACTCTACTGATTGTTTTGGGACGTATGACTGACTGGACCCATAAAAATAGCCAGAGCAACCCCGTATGCATTCACCGGTTGAGATGCCTGATGCGATTCGAAATAAACAAACTCCTTCTCAGAGAGAGAGAGAGAGAGAGAGAGAGAGAGAGAGAAAGAGAAAGAGAGAGAGTAATGCTCTGGAGGGTAAGCCTCCTAGAACTGAAAAACACCTACCTAAACCTGACAGGGCAGGGCTATCTTATGTTACAGCGGCCCACATTCCCTCGGATTGATGGTCGAGGACATAACACTGGTATGAATATTAACCTGTATATCATAGTTAATCAAAATATTTGAAAATTTTCATGTAATATGTACTAATAATTGGGCTCTTTGAAATATCATGGCTTATTAATAATACTATACTTTAATTTTATTTTTTATGTACTTTTATTATGTGATGCATTCCCTTGTTTGTATGCGTGTGAGTTGTGGACCCTAATTGTGGAAACAGAGAGAAAAATACAGCCCATAGAGATGAGATGCTTCCGAAAGATCCTCGAAATCTCGGACAGGGACCACATAAATAATGAGGAAGTGAACAACAGACTCATACACGCAGTCAGGCCGTCTAAAGTAGGAAAATGAAGTGATTCGGCCATACCGCACGTTAATCGGGTATCGAAACGACAACACTGAAAGAAACTGTACATGCAGAACAAAAAAAGGAAGGCACACAATGAAGGAAATGGGAGAACAACATCTACGTGTGGAGAATCGGGAGGGTTGGAGAAAGCTGGTTACCAGGCCATCTTCGCCTCTGAAGTTCATCTAGGGAACGAGACAGTACGATGAGATTTTATTAAGAGATGGGTTTATTGTTTATTGCTAAAACCGCCTGTATTCGTCATAGAATGTCAACGGAACACAACTGGACATACAATAGCTATTCACTTTGATACTAAAATAAAATTCAGTTAATATCGATAACATATTATCAGAACAAACTACTATTTATGATGTAAAATTCAATTCTGTAACAATAAATTTCAAAATAAGTAAAGTCTAATTACATTTTGGGAGGGTATCAAATCTTTGATGATCAAAATATCTCAATATTTAAAAAGGGTGTTCAAAGTAATAACCTACGGAAAAATGAAGCTGCATCCGTATTACTGCTTTGAGAGACGTGCATTTGTGAGTTTGTGTTTTGGTATGCATTTCCTCTTTGACTGAAGGTTAGTAAAAGTAATAGTAACGTGCCCAAATTGTTTAATATTTTCCAAGCCAGTACGCAGCTACGACGAGTTGAATGAAAAACGGCTAAGTGGTATCACGTAGATTTCAGATGAATACATTGAAATTGTTAAATAGAATCTTGATTCCATAAATATTTCAAAATCTCAAAAGTACAATAATAAACAATGAAACCAACGTAATATCAGAATCATTCTAATGTTAATGTAGTCCCAATTGATTGTATTACTATTTTTTTTTTGAAAAAGAGGTTTTTACTACCACGATTATAATATTGAACCCGTAACTTAGTAAGCAAATTGAAAAAAAAAAGAGACATAGAGAGAGAGAGAGGGGGATATGGCGAATGGAAAGACACATTTTGAATTTATCATATTTAAAAAAAATAGTTCGGTTTGCAAACTCGCTGTCCTGAGTGACACTTCTAAACCAAACTCAATGAATGGCGCAACGTGTCAGTTACGCGTTACATCCCTTGGATTTGTCGAACACTCTTGGCAGTTTACTATATGTTCGCTTAAGACAATAATAAACTATAGTTCTCTTCAGTGCATGTAGCTGTCACGATATATATATATATATATATATATATATATATATATATATATATATAAATAAATAATGATATTTATGAATAAATATGTATTACATATTTTAATACCTACAGACATGGTTCATGCTAACGCAATATTCAGTGTGGCAACTAATTCTCAACGGTCGGTGGGCGCGAACCCCGATCACAAATCGCCACTGTCGAGAGTCTTATCCCATCGGCCATAGCCAATTAGTTAGTAAATAGAGAGGAATTTAAATGTAAATCACGAGTCGGCGGCTAGATTTATCCAAGCAGTTAAGAGTGATCTACGAACGGCGTTCAGATCGTGCATGTAGCTATTTGCACTGCTTGTTATTAAAGTCACTCAAGAGTGCCCGGCCTTTGTTGGAGGGCGCTGATAAATGATAATATTTATAAATAAACATTTATTAAATATTTTAATCCATACAGACATCGATGTTTCATGCTAACGCTATCTTCAGTGTAGGAACTAATTCTCAACGGGCGGTGGGCGCTAACCCCGATCACAATTCGCCACTGATTCGTTGTCGATAGATGCTCTGCTGAACTGGCCCCTGTCCTCTTTAAACTCTACAATAAATGTCTAGCTGAATCTTGCTTCCCAGATAGCTGGAAAATTACCTCTGTGGTACCAGTCTACAAGAGTTCTGGGAATAGAACCGATCCTCAGAACTATCGCCCACTCAGTCTGCTGCCGATCTTTGCTAAAATCTGTGAGTCCTTAATCAATCTAGTGATAGTACGGCACGTAGTTATTGCTAAACTTCTATCTGACCGCCAGTATGGATTTAGACAAGCACGATCTACTGCAGACATCCTAACGGTCATCTCGGAACGTATGTATCATACACTCGACAAGGCAGGTGAAGCTAGGGCAGTAGCGCTTGATATATCCAAGGCCTTCGAACAGGTATGGCATAAAGGGCTTCTCCTGAAAATACGCACATACGGTATTACTGGACCATTACTAAATATAATTACATCCTTCCTAGACAAAAGAAAAATCCAGGTTGTCCTCGATGGCCGTTCATCTAAGCAACATGACATAAATGCTGGTGTACCCCAGGGATCTATCCTTGGACCTTTACTGTTCCTGATCTTCATAAATGATCTCCCTGGTGACGTGGAGTCTGAGATTGGTTTATTTGCTGACGACACCACACTTTACTCTCGCCATGTTGGTAAGACAGACGCAATCATATCCAAGGCAATAGCTGACTCTTTAGAAAATGACCTCCAGGCTGTAGTGGATTGGGGTCATAAATGGTTGGTAACATTTAATGCCGCAAAGACAAAGCTCCTTTCCTTCAATAACTACAAGGAACCTATTCAACCACCGATTGTCATGCCAAATAACACCCTACCTGAGAGTTCATCATTCAAACTCCTCGGCCTAACCTTCACAGGTAACATGAATTGGAACAAATACATTGAAGACATTGCCAAGGCTGCCGCAAAGAAGGTTGGCTCCCTCAACCGTGCTAGTAAACTCCTCACACCTGACATTATCCTGTATCTCTACAAAGCCACCATCCGCCCATGCATGGAGTATTGTTGTCACATCTGGGCTGGTGCATCATCTACTAGTCTCTCCCTCCTTGACAAGGTCCAAAAAAGAATCGCCAACCTAATTGGACCCTTACTGTCAACCAAGCTTCAGCCTCTGTCCCATCGCTGCAATGTGGCATCCTTGTGCTTGTTTTACAAATACTTCAATGGATT
Organism: Sepiola atlantica; assembly: GCA_963556195.1. Taxonomy (NCBI): domain Eukaryota; kingdom Metazoa; phylum Mollusca; class Cephalopoda; order Sepiida; family Sepiolidae; genus Sepiola; species Sepiola atlantica. Next base: position 57,950,707 of record OY744540.1, on the reverse strand, counting down.
ATGCTCCGATGAATTGGCTACTCTGGTGCCCCCTCGACGTAAATTCCCTAGACTAACTAGACAATCAACTAAATCTCATTCATTCATTGTGGAGGTCCCCTGATGTCGGAGAGCCTTCTACTTAAATAGCTTCTTTCCTCGTACTGCTGGCATCTGGAACTCTCTTCCTGCACCCTGTTTCGCCGACAGAACAGACATGCAGAAATGTAAAACTAATGTAAACAGACATCCCGCTGCGCAGATCACAAGTTAGGTTGACCCCTCCTTCCTTCTCCCCTTTTCTTTTCTCAGTAGCCCCTTACGTCTACAGTGGCGGCCTGCCTTGTTTGGGGTGAACTATGTTAAAATAAAAAAAATAGAGAGGAATTTAACTGTAAATAGCGAGTCGGCGGCTAGATTTACCCAAGCAGTTTAGAGTGATGTACGAACGGCTATCGGATCGTGCATGTAGCTATCTGCACTGCTTGTTATTAAAGTCACTCAAGAGTGCCCGGCCTTTGTTGGAGGGGGGTGATAAAGAATAATATTTATAAATAAACATTTATAAAATATTTTAATAACTATATATATATATATATATATATATATATATATATATATATGTATATATATATATATATATATATATATATATATATATATATATATATATATATATATATATATATTGCATTTTAGCCTGACAATTCCTTATGGGAATAAAACGCTGAAGCCTCTTTGTTGCTTAATTGCCATATAAATATCTTCATAACTTACTACATAGTCCTAGTACCGTGTTAAGCACTGTTGAAGTAAATACTGAAAATTGAGGCATAAAAGCGTATATACACTTATAAAATTGTATGTTGATACATGAAAAAAAAAAATATATATATATATATATATATATATATATATATATATACTTAGATCTAATATACGGAACGTTTATGTTATTGTCTGATCAACTCAGCTGGGAAGCCATGAAATAAAATACTGTTTTGTTTTTAAATTCCTAAAAATGTTTTTCATGGTAAACAACTGATGATCCCTTAAATAATGTTAAGACTAGAGCAAATTCTTAGAAGCAAACTAATATAGTGACTGCAAAAAGTAAATTGAATTACAAAAGAGTGATTTTCCACCAAACGACTTGGGACTAATTTTTTTTTTTTGTTAATTTTGTATACATTTATTTGCCTATTGGTTTTTAATAAAGGAACTTTGATTAATTATCTATTATTTGTTATTGTTTTCTTAGTGAATGATTGTTTTAATTTTAATATCACAAATGATTATGGTTCACAATATTGTTTCCTAAAAAAACTATTTCGCATTTGCATTCAAATGATCCTCTATTTACAGAGATCGGCTTGACTTTTAACATGTGATATATTTCTAAGTTGCAAGTGACAATGCACATTGATTTCTTCTTTATTCTCCTTTCTTCACGGTCACATTAAAATAAATGTGTTTCAAAATCACCAAAATGTGAATGTTTAGAGAAGTAGAAGCTCGGAGGTTTGCTTGTCTGAAACGTTTTAGGACCGGCATCCAACATGAGAATAGTATTTTGTACGATATTTACTGAACATAATATCACAAATGGCATTACTTATCTTCATAAAATGTACCCAGTGACACTTTTTTAAATGACTGTCCTCAAATATACAAAATAGTACTGTATGTTTGCCTCAATGCGTTTAGGTACATAATCCAAGCCGATTATCTCTCTTGGAAATATCGCGAACATCGCTCGACGTTTTTAGAATAATGTAATTTACTACGCATCGTCTGGAAAATGATAATACTAATTTAGTAGCCGGGGGTAACCATATTCAGTGTATGAGAAATGGAACTTCAAGACACGTTTCCAACACATACATTACAGGCCTTATATATATATATATATATATATATATATATATATATATATATATATATATATGTACATATAAATATAAAGTATTATTCCAAGTATATACACACAATATCATAAGGTAATACGATATATATATATATATATATATATATATATATATATATATATATATATATATATATATATATATACATAAGACATTTATTAATGTTTTTAATTTTAATACAAAAAAAAACATCCGAAAAATTGGAAAAAATAAAAAAAAGTATAATTAAACGGTCGAATTTTGTTATTTTTAACAATGTTTGCATATATATATATACATATATATATATATATATATATATATAAGTTTTGAGGTTAAAATAGACTAGATATACATTCAGATTGAACCCATTATAACTTATTTCGACCTTAACTAGGTCTCCTCGGATGTGTTTCCAAGCGTCATTCAAACCTAAATGAAAGAGTTTTAACATCTTTATATATCTAACAATAATTTAAAAATTAAGTAAAAAAAAAGAATAACATGAAAATAAAAATAAAAAGAATTGCACCGATATTCTATTTACTGATTGGTCTCTATAATATAGGGAGGATGGGAAGGGGTCATTATGTTAATTAATAAAGTAGGGTGGTGGCAATAGCGAAGTATACAAATATGTGGAGTCAAAGTACAAACATAAAATAGATTTCTTATATTTATAAGAAGTTAATCCTCGATTTAATCATGATTAAAACCTAAATGTGTCCGTTTAAAAGTATGTTATAACAATTTTAAAATTATGTTACAATGCGAAAGTTTAGATTAAAATTACAACAATATTCTAAATAAAAGGGACGAATTGTTGGCAAAATGCAGACACCGCCATGAATTTAAAATAACAAACCTAGTATATATATATATATATATATATATATATATATATATATATATATATATATATATATATTTAACTTGTAAATAAAACCTATATGAACTTTGTAATACTTTTAATTTATCGTCACATAATAAACCGTATTTTTATCGTGTACTTATTTTAATCGTAATTTCCGTACTTTCATTTTAAGAAACGTAATAAATTTAATTTTAAAATGTATAACATTCGTAATTTTAATCCAAACTTTCGCATTGTAACATCATTTAAAAATTATTATAATCATACTTTTAAACGGACACATTTAGGTTTTAATCATAATCAGTTATAATCCACCTTTTAAATTGAGGAGTAACTTCTTATGAATATAAGAAATCTATTTTATGTTTGTACTTTGCTTCCACATATTTTTATACTTCGCTAATGCCACCAACCTACTTTATTAATTAACATAATGACCTCTTCCGATCCTCCCTATATTATAGAGACCAATCAGTAAATAGAATATCGGTGCAATTCTTTTTATTTTATTAAGGTTTGAATGACGGTTGGAAACACATCCGAGGAGACCTAGTTACGGTCGAAATAATTTATAATGTGTTCAATCCGAATGTATATCTAGTCTATTTCAACCTCAGAACTTATTCATACTCTGTTTGAACGGACATAGAGCTTTCTGATTCGAATTCCTATCGTAACTACTCGAACCTGCAAACTATATATATATATATATATATATATATATATATATATATATATATATATATATATATATATATATCCAGTATTAACTTCGACAGTGCTTGGTATGGGAGTAGAGCTTAACGGTAATATGACTGTCGAAATGAGCTACATAGAAACGTTCAAGTTTCGTGCATTTAACCTAATGTTTTTCTTCAGGAATGAAACAGGTAAGGGTTAAGATTATTGTAAGAATAAAATTAAATGAAAAACTATAGTAAATATTACGGAGGATATGTTGCTGTTTCGCCTACTCCCGAAATGTTAAAGTTTACAACATAAAATGTGCTCACCTTACTCACCGTGCTGTCTTCAATTCATATATCATAATTCATACTTATAATATTGACGCTCATGTGCGTGAGAACGGCTCATGTTAAACACATTTTCATAATATTATATAACTAAAAAGATAAGTTTTGTCTTAATTATTGTTTTGTAACTCACTTATTTAAAAAGTTTTCTTTATTTGTGATGTAGCATTTGGGGGGAGGGGTACATCCCACCGCCTAAATTGTATATATAGATAGATATAGCCAACATTATTTTTTCATAATAATATATAAATATGCACAAAGTATGTTATTTCTATATACATCTCTTAGTAGAAGGAGCAAGAGTCAAAGCTGCGCATATGCGGATGAGAAAAGTTTTCAAGAGTGGGAAGAAAAGTATTGAGATAAGGGATCAGAAGTAGGATATTCAGCATGAAGCTGGCAGGTTGTATGACGATATCCACAGAACGTAGGTAGGGCAGTGGGTATAGGAACACAGACGGTAGACATTTATGCAGAGATGCTTACATGGTATTAAAGGATGACGGTAAGTGAGATTTGTGTTAGTAATTCGGTTTGCAAATAGAAAGGCAGAAGATCATGTGTATAATGTGAGGTAGGTATATTTAGGGCAAGTCAGGTGAGTGTATAGCCGTGGTCGATAAGATTAGACTTTTCTGAGAATATATTCTTTGAAATGGCAAAACAGATTTTGAAATACTGGGATGTTGCCTGATATAGGCCGCGCGTGCGAAGTAAACTCATAACCTAATAAACTTATCATTATGAATTATGGAATACATATTCTAGGTAACACGATGAGTAAGTTAGGCCCATTATTATGTTTTGTCAACTTTACCATTTAGTAGGTGTGTCATCGAAACTGATCATTACCCTCCCAAAAGAAGCAGAACAATAACAAGTAGTACTAGTTCTTATCTGCTAGTATGCAAAGAGGAATTTAGGTTTTTCGTGTTATGTATATATATATATATATATATATATATATATATATATATATAAATGAATACATTTTCTTATTTATCACTACTATATTATAATCAAAATAGGTTACTCTAATTTAAATAATTCATACACTATATTCTTTTGAAATACTCTATTTATAGTCAAGCAAAGTTGCAAATACAATCTTTTGTTTATCTAATTTGCATAATTATATTTTAAACAATTCAAAATAAATAAGTGTTTGCTGTTATTCGATTATAATTTGATGGCCCAATTTGCTAACATATGAAATAGTTTTGCCGATTTTACCAGTAATTAATTAAAGTGATGATAACAAAACATCGCCAAAAATCGAAACCATGCTGATTCATTTTTAAAAACTGTAAGGGGACACATTTCGTTCGACAAATTATTTATTTCAAAGTATCCTCCGCCGCCTCCACAACAATCGACAACTTCTTTAAACTTAGCTAATTATTTTTATAAGCCTCATTTTTGAAGCGTAATTTTTTTCCTAAAATAGCAGAATAAATCATAACTAAACGCTTAATTTTTTTTTTTTTTTCAGTATTTAATTTTCGTAGTTTTAAATTTTCCGTGAAAAATAAATGACACACAATTTATTGTTTAATGATTCGTTTACAAACGGCCGTTTCACTCTTCTGTCTAAGTTAGGAATAAATAGTCATAGTATTAGTGTAGACTAACATTCTCTGTTAAATCACACCACCTTTCACAAAACAAAAGCAAATTCTTGTTTTTTTAGGACATTACGTATGAACACCCTTAAAGACTTGGCAGAAAGCTGACAAAACGCTTTTGAATTTAGTGTAGGTATCAGTGTCGCATATATATGAAATTAAAAATTATCCCCTCACTTCTGGACCATTCTAGCGTAATTGAGTTACTGCCGTAAGTAGTAACTCAATTATTGTGTATTTTCTATTGGAGCAAAATTCGTTGCGTCTTTTTTTGGTAGCAACGTGTCTATTTTACGTGTGATTTTGTGACGTCGCCACTCGGAATTAGGGTTAGTACTTAACATATTTTTATTAATTTTAATACAAAGTTAGAATGTCCCGGAGATGGGGCATCATTTTTCGATAAATATATATATATATATATAACTGATTGCTTACTTTAAATTCTAAAATAAATGTTTATTATTCGTCTTTCCGTTTTCCACAGGGTTAACTCTTCACACGTAATCGCCTGAAAATCTAAATTTAATTTTGGAGGAGTGGGATTTCGCGGTGACTCTTTAACCTCATATATTTTAAAACTATAAACCCTTTTTCATATTTTATTTATAAGCAATTGATTACTTTAGTTGCGTTTATCTATCCAATGAAAATTAAATACATAACTTCTTTCAACATGGCTAATTAAATATCTTGTTTTAAGGCGTAAATAGAAATGTTACAAGTGTTGGTACTATTGTTGATTGATACCCTCAGCAACGACCTGAAAGTTTACTTTTTAGGCGATTACGTGTGAATAACCTGATAAACGTGATGATGATCATGATGATGACTAACATTTGTCATGAACAAGAAAACAATACCTCCTCTAATATTTCTAAATTACAAGAAATATTATTTATTTACTACGTATTAATTGTTTGTATTGTCTTTAAAAATAAAGACGACAACCACAAAGTACCCATTTCAAATTACTCAGTAATATTGTTTATTTGACCAATCGACGTTCCAGTTTTTCCTATATTCATTTCACTATGTAACCAGTTTTAATTGGGAAATTAATTTTCATTTTTATGCTGAAACAAAATAAAATTCCTCGACTTTGAATATCTTAAAGATAATATCAATTAACCTGGGGTTTTTTCCTAATAAGTAAAATTTGACTGCGTTTATGCACAGTAGATTACCCAACATTATAATACATCAAATAACATTACGACACTCATATTTCTGTTGTTTCCCTCCTAATTAATAAAATGTAAAATGGAATATTTTTTTTCTGTAAAGAAAACTATTGTGACAATAATTGTTGCCCGGAAGGCGGATTGTTTTTGCTAATATATATATATATATATATATATATATATATATATATATATATGCCACATGTATTATTTAATAATGTTATATAGCTTTATCTGAAGTGATATCGAGACATTTGTCTATGAAAAGTCTTCTGTCTTAATTCAGTTAAGTTCGCTTTTCATAAATATGTTCTCATATTATTACAAACACACGCACACACACATACACGTATATATATATATATATATATATATATATATATTTATATATATATATATATATATATATATATATATATATATATATATATATATAACGGAAAAGAGATTAGATATAAAGTCATGTCAGATAGAGAGAAATTAAATATAAGAAAAAACGAAAAATGAATGCAGTAATTGCCTCTGACTGTGTCCAAGATAGTGGCGGCTTATATCGAAGCCGGTGTCTGCAAAAACTTCGCGGATTAAAAACACTTAGACAAATAACCTTTAGTTGTCTGTGACTGGAAAATAGGCACTTGTTCGCACGGCCAACGGCTAAAGTATTGCGTAGGCACGACTAGGTCTCGGCTGTCCGGAGACGATTTTCGAAATCAATAGTGGCCAATCTTGCGTTGGCAATGCAAGCCAGATTAATTTGTCGCGTTTTCCCGTAAGTACTTACAAACTGATTTGGCAAGTTCGTGGTTTCGGTGTGTTTACGTGCGTTCTCAATGTTTGCGGACGAAAGTAGGAGACAGTGATATCTCTATATCTCTCTATACATCTATCTATATCTCTCTATATATCATATACATGCATATATATATATATATATATATATATAATTAATTGAGATCAAATATATTGATACGATGAACTTAACACCAATATTTCTCAAAAGTGCTCAATACAAAGTTAAGCCTTAAAAATAAATTAAATTCAATAAAATTATATAAATATTTATTCGATTTCACAGCCCCGTAGGGATAACCTTACATCGACACGCGGATTATTTCGCGTAGGCAGTTCTAATGTTTATATACTTGTATTCATACACACCCACACACATACACACCCCCATATATATATATATATATATATATATATATATATATATATATATATATATTTATGTGTGTGTGTGTGTGTGTGGATTTGTGTGTGTGTGTGTGTTGTATCATAGACTTATAATACAAATCAGTCCGACAGTTTCTTTGATGATGTCGTATTGAGGTATGCTTCTGTTCAGTTTTAGGATGGACACCCTCTTAGGCCTTGTCTTTTCTCTGCGTAGGGGGTAGATTATTGTTTATCGCCTGAGACACCTGCACCGGAGAATGCCGACTTAGCTGCTCAAGCATTGTTTCGGCCAGCAAACGTTTATCCTTGTCAAAACCACATATGACCTTATGTCAACCCTCCTAGCAAGGAAGTAAATTATCTCTCTCTCTCCCTCGCTCTCTCTCTCTCTCTCTCTCTCTCTCTATATATATATATATATATGTATATATATATACATATATATATATATATATATATATATATATATATATATATATTCTAGACGTACCTGTTTTTATGTAATCAGAACCACTCGCACTATTTATTCTACTTTGATTTCATTCGAAATTTCATAAACTACAACAAAGCTTTTAACTCAGTTGTTTTACATACCTAAAAATGATAAGTATATTTACTTATCTGTCATCTTTATTAGTATTTTACTTACACCAGTTATTATCAATGATTTATCACTGACAGTAACTAGTGATCCTCCCATGGAGGCCGAGTGACAACAAGTTTTTCTCCGTTTGTCACCATTCTCCACCTCTGTTTATAATCTTTGCAAATTATATTTCGTTATTGCAACAACTGTTTACAATTGGTTACTCGCTAGCAACAACCATTTTTGTCCCCTGGAATTAAAGTGAAATACGCCACCCCTAAGATTCCAGTAGTCTCGAACCCTTCCAGTGGCGGTCGGGTTAGTACTCTTCTTTCTCGACCTATCCATTCTTCCTTACTATTAACGACAATTTGGTGTAGTATCAGCTGAGACAAATTCCACCGCATACCCGTTTATTAGTATGTGTTATTTGTTTTCTATTATCTTTGACTGGTATACCTTGGTTGGTTATGTATGTTGGTTTCCGCATCAAACAATGTTACGCAATATTTCGGCAATTTTCACCATTGCCGTTTGTTGAATTGGATCAATCATTTGTTTGATTCTAATTTCTACTTGTATGTTTTTTAATTTTATTATTATTGTTTTTTGTTTAACATATTTCACCCCAAACAAAGAAGCCGCCACTGTAGACGTAAACGGTTACTGAGAATTTGGGTGTGGGTTTTGGGTGTCACCCGAAGTTGGGAGCAGTGTAGCGAGATGTATGTGTACATTAGTTTTAAAACCTCTGCACGTCGGTACTGACGGGGAAACAGAGAGCAGTAAGGGAGTTCTAGAGGCCAGCAGCACGAGGAAAATGCTATTGGAGTAGAAGGCTCTCTGGCATCTGGGGACTTCCACAGTGAATGGATGGGATTTAGCTGATTGTCGAGTTGGTCTAGTGAATTTACGTCGAGGGTGCAACAGAGTAGCCAGTTCATCGGAGCACGATCCATTGAAATATTTGTAAAACAGGACTGTTACTAGTTCTTCGACAATTATTGCTGTTATAGTTATTGTCTGTATGTTTCATATTTCTTTTAGTTCTCTGGTGAGTAGCATGTGATTCTCTGTTTATCTGCCTCATAGGTATTTGCTCTGTAAACTTATGGAACACAGACATCCACGATTTTGCATGGTTTTTGATAAGGATTGACTATTATTTTGTCGAGTCTCCTTGCTTCAATGCATTTGTCTGTTCGTACCTTCATGTTAGAGATAGGTTTGTCATTTTCATTTTCCACTACTGTATCCGGTTATTGCTGGTAAAATTTATCTGCGTGTTCATTATTTTCTTACCAACCTATGAAAACGCGGCATTCGTCTCTTACCAACCCATGAAAATACGACATTATTTTATTTCCAACCTAAAAAATCAAACATTTTTCCTTACCAAACTAAGACAATCCGACATTATTTTCTTAACAACCCAAGAACACCTAAAATGTTTTCATGTCCAACCTAAGAAAACCCTATATTTTTTTATTACTCTACTTTAAAATGATGAGGTCATGCCAAGGAGGATGGTCACATGTCAACAGAACAGATAATACATATCCTCGAAAGGAGGAGGTATGTCTGGAAGGTGACATTATGACAACAGAAAATATACTCAACTCTCGCTCCCCCATATATATATATATATATATATATATATATATATATATATATATATATATATATATATATATATATAAATTAGGAAAGTTCATTTTATAAAGCATCTTTTTAAACTTAATATAAATATAGAGGAAAAATGCCTTCAAAAACCATGTATTAGATGCAAGTAATTAAATCAAAAGAAAAAGAAAAATATTTCGAAACATTTAACAAAATATTTCAAAATACCTTCCGTTTTTTTTTCTTCATCTTGATTTTTTTTTTAGCTAATATTTCGCTTGACAAAAACAAGCTTCGAACGAGCCAAGACAAATAAAGGTATAACCTAAAGTATATATATATATATATATATATATATATATATATATATACTAACACTATACGCCATCCGGGCGGCAATTACTAACAAAAAATAGTAAACACACGTATTTAACTATTAACATATTAGAAAATATTAATTTATTAGAAATTTAAAAGTAAAGACATATGTAAATGAGATACTGAGAGGATGATATAATGATGAACGAACTACACACACTGATTCCCCCCCAAATGATGGGTTAATGCCCGGGAGGATGATATAATGACAGCAAAATATATAGTACACTAACTCCCCCAACACACAACACTGGTAATCCTGAGGAAATGGTATCGTGTGGAACGAACGTATACTGTACGGTCTTCCACCGAAGAGGAAGTAATGACGAATAAAAATGTATACTACATAAGTAAATAAGCATGAACCGCATTAATGTCAATATAGTTAGAATATGTGGAAAACAACTTTTGCATTTATTTATTTAGATAACATAAACACAAACATGACAAGTGTCATTGGCCACGTGAAACGACTAAATAGAAATTTTCTGAAAATATAGTCGCCGTCTTTATAAACAGGGATGAATATGCTGTCTAAGGACGAACGATAACTTTCATTATTTTTCTTGTTAAATTTATATGTTTATTATAAACTTGAGTTATCTTTCTTCCTTATCTAGTATCATGATGAACGAACATATACTACAGTGACCTCGCCTGACAGAGGATAATATCATGATGCACGAACACTACTTCCCTGCACCTAACAAGAAGGAAGTCATTCTGGCGGGTAGGGGTTATGAGCACAGAACCGATACTACACTACTCCTCCCCCTTAAAAGATATTCTGACTAAATCGAGTCTTGTTTTTTTTTAATTCTGGGAGGATTCCCCCTACACATCCTTAAAAATTGAGGAGGTAATTACTGGGAGGGCAGTCTTATGACAACAGAACCGATACTACACTACACCACCCATAACAAATTTCAATTTAATCAATTTGTTTGTTTTTTTTTAATTTAAAAATGCCTTGTCACAAACAATATTTTGTATCGTTCTGTGGACTTTTGGCTTAGATCAAAATGTAGTCCATGTTCTCGACCTGTTAGCGATATTTTACACTTTGCTAAAGCCGGAAGGAGATTATCTCCCTTGTAAATGAAATTCTAAATAAGTTTGTAAACGCTATCATTTTTTAATACAATCTCTTCATCTTATTTAATTTATAATTATAATAATAGTTCCATCGATGAAAACGATTGCTTATGTAGAAGAAAATTTGGCAATACAAAGTAGAAAGATATCTTACAGAATGTTAATTTATTAAAAACTTAAACATAAATAAATATACAAATAAGAAAAATCGAGATTTGTTTGAGTGAGTTGGGGATGCCTATATATATAGGATATTTATATATATTTTTTTATTATTAGAATTGAATAATCCTAACATGTTTTGATTTTAATCTCATTACGGTAGATGGAAAAGACTTTCCAATTATATATATATATATATATATATATATATATATATATATATATATATATATATATATATATATATATATATTACACTGCACATGATGTGAATGGGTGATTCTCACTATACTATGTTTTACTAAAACGCACTACATCCGCCTATACTATTTTATACGATGGGGCAATGTCCTTTAACAGTATAGTTTTAGCTTCAAAATGACATAATCATTACATTAGTTAATTTATCATTTCCAGCATTCAATATAAGTGTATTTCATGTGTATTGATTTAATAAATCATTTACAATGAATTATGGATGATGAAGAAAATGACTTAAATCATGTTTTTAATTCTAACAGGAAAATAGCTTAATACTAGATGTACGAAAGTAAACCTTGGCCAGTGAGGGTTGAGCACAGATGATACATGGAGAGAAATGATATCAGAATGATACGATAGATGTGTACTGTGAGTCTTAAAGACAGGCTTAGATATGATAATAGCAGAGGAAGATTAAATATGAACAGAACAGGAGTCTTCAATGGCATAGTCACGTTGAAAGAATAGGTTATTGGGTTAGTAGATGTAGAAAGATTGAGGCAGCAGTTCCTGTGCTAAAGGGAAAGCAAGAGAAAACATTGGCGGAAGCGATAAAGATGCCTTTCGGAGAAGGAGTGATAATTACAGACATGACCAAAGATAGGTTAGTTTGGTAGTCAATTTCTACAAATTATTCAACACATGCTAGCATTTAAGCTCACGTTAAAAAGAATATAATGATGATGTTGATGACAGGGTAAAACTAAAAATAGAAAACATAACTTGAAATAACCTGAAAAATTATTAAGGGCACACAAGAAATAATTTTACATTTAGAAAGAGAACATATTGAATTTTATTTACATCCACATCTAATCAAAATAACCCAAAGTATAAATTAATCATCAGACGTAGAAATTGAAATGAATTTTGCTATATTTACATATTTTTAACACTAAACTCTAGGCTTATTTGTAACAATACTTGTGACGAGGGAGGGTGACACCTATTAATCATACTCTTTTTGGCACGTTTATTTTAAAATATTAGCTTAACACATTAAAATACCTAGTTAAAATTAAAGTTGTCTACATTTAATGAAAGGAATTGAAATAAAATACTTTTTTCAACGTTAGTCCATCTCAAAAGCATAGAATATTTTAGCATGTATTTTGTGTTAGTAATTTATATAAAAAGAAAGACTTATGTAAATACTGTTTAAACCAAATTTAAAATTATAATAATAATAATAGCAATAATAATAATAATAATAATAATAATAATAATAATAATCATAATAATAATAATAATAATAATAATAATAATAATAATAATAATAATAATAATAAGCAAGAAGCAAGAAGCAAGAAGCAAGACTGCGACGATCTAGATATAAATCCGACCAGCACAAACAGAACAGGGGGTTTGAAATCAATTAAAGCCAATTTTACAAAAACATAAACCGGGAAAGAACAGCGACAGAAACCCCGGATCCGATAGAGACAAAACAATTCTGAAGCAAGATATGGGAATAACCTACACCAACGATGCCAAATTACTAAAACACATGAAAGATAAACTAAATGAAATTGTAGGGAGAAAAGAAAATGCATCAATAAAAAAGACCACTCTAATAAAAATTGTAAACTGAAAAACATTAGCCCATGATAGAATACATGTGCACTGGTTTAAAAGATTCACGACTCTACATTAAAGGCGAGCGCAGAAACTGAGCGGATGTATGAAATAAACAGACGTACCAGAGTTGAAGGACAACGTTAATAGCAAAATATGTTTACAAAAAAAATGATCCGAAGCAACTACAGGTAAAACACCTTTTTACTTACCAAGTTGATAATCCAACTAAGAGAACTAATCTAATAATCTCTGAACAATCGCGAACTGCTACCCAAAGAACAAAAAGGATGCTGCAAAAGGAAAATAAAAATCCATGATCATAGACAACACGCATGCTACATAGACCAAAAGATCCTAAGGAGGTAAACAGCCGAAAAAGAACATAGCCACTACTATTTATCATAGCCATAATGCAATTCAACTACATACTCAGAAAATGTGATGCCAGATACAAGTTTACAGACACAGAACAAAGAATAACCCACCTCATGTACATGGATGACCTGAAGTTATTTAGAAAGAACATAAAAGCACCTGAACAGCGGATAAATGGGACCAGGATCTTCAGCCAGGACATTCTAATTAAATTTTGGATAGAAAATGTGCACTGTTAGAAATGAAAATGTGAGAAACAGGAGACAACAGAGCGCATGTGACTCCTAAAAATACGCTAATAGGATAACTATAACTATTTGGGAGTTCTGGAAGCAGACACTATCAAATATACAGAAATGAAAAAGAAAATTAGAAAATATTTTTTTTAAATAACTAGAACACTCTAAGAAACGTAATTATATAGCAGGAGTTTAGTAAAAGAAATAAAAACCCTGGGCAGCATTACTAATAAGATACTCTAGACCATTCGTAGGCTGGACTAAAGCAAAACTAAGGCACCTTGACCAGAGGCCTAGAAATTTATGACCATGCACAACACATTCCACCCAAAAGACGATACGCAGGAGTACCTATATCTAGGGTGACCTAACGATATATCTTCCGCTAGGTGTGGGGGATTCTCCCTTCTTTTTTCCACTATTTCTTTTTTCCCTTTTTGGATTGCACCGGACTGAATTATTATTACCGAGCTGTCTTTCAAACTTATTTCCCTTTTTTTCTTCTTGGGTGATTTCAACTAGATCAATGACATGTGGAGTATTGTCAGTTTTTTAGGTCAATATCTTGGGTTTTATATCTCCTCTCATGAACTGCCTAGCAAGTAATTTGCTAGGTAGCGAAACATGTGTAGGAAACAAGAAATTTAGGAAATGAATAACATAAATAATGAAATAAAAGATATTTTATTTGTGATAAATCCACTCGGAAAAATATATTGGTAAACGCTCCAAATATACATTATATATACTAGCCAAAATAGCCTCCCTATGGTCCTCTATTTTTGCTAGGCTACCACGTAAGAAATGAACGCTCACCCGTAAACCGATGGAGCCCCAGTCTTATTTCTTGAGTGGGTAGACTGATTTTCTTTGTTTCTAACCATGAATATTTTAGTTTAAAAAAGAAAAGAAAAAAAACAAACATTTTTCACCCCCCCCCCGCCGAATTTTTTTGTTTTACCCTCCCCATAAATACTAATTTTTTCAGTAAAAAAAAGATTAAACATTTTTTCCACACCCCCAATTTTTTTATTTTACCCTCCCCATGAATACTAATATTTTCAGTAAAAAAAGATTAAAAAAAAAAATTTTTTTGCCCCCCCCATGAATACAAATTTTTTCAGTCAAAAAAATAAAAATAAAAATAAAATAATAAAATTTTCACCGTACACAATTTTTTTTATCATGAGTACTAATATTTTGAGTTAAAAAATAAAAAAATAAAATTTTTTACCCCCTCCCCCCCAAAATATTTTTTTACCCTTCCCCATGAATTGTAATATTTTTAGTTAATAAAAAATTTTTTTTTACCCCCCTCCTAATTTTTTTTTACCCTCCCCCATGAATAGTAATATGTTCAGTTAAAAAAGAAAAAAAAATTCCTCCCCCAAAAGAAAAATTATTTTTTTTTTACCCTTCCCCATGAATAGTAATATTTTCAGTTAGAAAAAGAAAAAATCCCCCCCCCCCCATAAAATTTTTTTTTTGCACTTCCCCATGAATAGTTAAACAAAAATTACATTAGGATGCGCCTCGGTCATATCAAATAACTCATGTTAAAATATGCTATTGAAGGCGCCTACGTCATATCAAAAAAACAGTTTTGTTACTTTTCCAAAATGGTCACCAATTTACTCATGGCTAGGATATGCCTTGATAAACTTCAATTTACAGCAAGACATCGTCTAAACAACGTAATGAAAATAAAAAATGAAAACTGTGAAAAAATCCACTCACGATGACGTCACTTCCGGAAAGAACCGGAAGGATGAGTCATAAATTAAGTTTTACAAAATGGTCACCCATTTACTAATTGTTTAATTTTAATTTACAGCAATCTTGACAACGTAATGAAAATGAAGCAATATAATGTGAAAAGAAATCCTCTCAAAATGACGTCACTTTCGAAAAGATGACTTTGCAATTTTAACAGTATTCGGCATTGAAAGTATGGTTTTGAAAACTGGCTGGTTCATCAAGAGAATGGCTTTAATTAATTGTATGAATAATTTTTATTAATATCACCTTATCGGAAAATATTGTAAATACACATGTACATTTGTTAATAGCAGGTATAAGTGTATATTTGTAAATATGAATTTAATTGAAGGTTAGAAGGAATGAATTATGTAAATGCCGCAACCCGTTTAGTGTCTGACCGACTTTTTGTATAGTATATAAGAAAGTTGAACGGAACTAGTTAATAGTCATGCTAATTTGATGGTATTTCGGCTTCAGACAGGCAGATACATAAACTCCATCATTAATATATATATATTTATATTATTAATATTTATATATATATGTATATATATATACATATTTATATAATAGATATATGTATATGTGTATATATATACATATGATACTAAATCTGAAGTAATGACCGTTTGTTTTGCTAACGTTATATACCTGTATATTTTAGTCTAAGAAAATTCATGCTAAAATAGTGTTGAATTATAAGAATATGTTCTGTTTGAAAGCACTTTTATATTTAGGAATAAGGAATGAACACGGAAAAAGATCACTCAGACACTAAGACATAGTGTCATTTCCCACATCTTACACTGGGAAGTATTCTTCATTAGGAGTTCTCACACAAGTTATTGTCAGTGATTAGTCACAGACAATAACCTGTGGTGTTCCCAAGGTTCTGAGTGAAAACATGCCTCCCCAGAGTTTCAGTACTCTCCACCTCTTTTCAATCACAACCGCAAATGACCTTGCGGTATCGCAGCTACAGCCTACTATTGATTTCTCACTGGCTACAACCATTAAATTCTTTAAAAGGGGGATACATTATTTTAGATTCCTTTGAGTTGAAAGGAATTGAAATTAAAAAAATAGGTAGTAATGTAAGAGAAAACAGTTTCTGTTATTTTAAAAGGAGCCGATTGTATTATTATTATCATTATTATTATTATTATTATTAGTAGTAGTAGTAGTAGTAGTAGTGGTAGTAGTGGTAGTAGTAGTTGTAGTAGTAGTTGTAGTAGTAGTTGTAGTAGTAAGCTTGTCACAAAGACGGTCAGTAGTAACGGTTAATGATCGACACGTGTTTTGTATTGTTTATATTTTTATTAATAAATGACATGTTTACATAACAAGGAAGCAATGCCCTGGAGGTTAGTATCATGCCGAAAGAAGATATACTACACTACACACTAAGGAGGAGGTAATGACTTGGAGTATGGTCTCGTGACAACAGAACAGATATTCCACTGCTCCCAAATGTTAAGTTCATGTATAGGAGGATAGTTTAATAAAAACCGATACGAAAAGTATACTACAATACTCGCCCTCACACATAGAAGGTAATGCCTGGTAAGAACGTATTTTGACCAAGAGAACATACCCAACATTGCCGAATTCTGAATGATTGTACATTAGTTTGAAATAGTTTAGTAAACTCAATTGAGTATAAAATACACTTACTATAGAACAATTAATCGATTTAATAGTATAGACTCGGCTTCAGACATACATATACCAAATCCCCATCAGTAATATATTTTGGAACATATATGTTCTTTCAGATTAATCCTGTTTTTTATTATCCCAGGTAATCTCGTTATAGAATAACCCACGAACACACACACACCCAAACACACACACACACACACCTCCACACACACACACACACACACACACACACACACATATATATATATATATATATATATATATATATATATATATATGTATTATTTTCGGAAACAAATAACAAAAACAAATTAATTAGAGATAGCTGTCGTTTTGTTTATTGCTTGATTGGATTTTTAAACAAGTATATCATACATATACACACACACACACATATATATATATATATATATATATATATATATATATATATATATATATATATATATATATATATATATAATGGTAATAATCCAGGTGAAAAATATCCACAGGGTTGTAATCCAGAGAATTTTAACCGGGTTTATAAAAAGTGCTCGATATCAAAATAGAGCTTTATAGTTGAGCAGATTAAGGAAAAATCGTTCATTTTGGTAAGCAAGCATGAAACTTGGCACGATTGCTCACAATGGTCTACTCTCCCGAAGAAACTTTTGGGCCACTCTAAAAATCCAAGATGGCCGCCATTTTCAAGATGGCCGCCATTCTGAAATCCAATATTGCTAGTTTACAAAGTATCTAACCGATTTTCACAATTTTTGAGTCAAATTATATGTTTTAGGGGATGCGAAAGCAGTAAATGACACAAAAATAACCGATAAATGAGTCCTACAATCCACAAAGGTACATATATGAGATGAATTTAAGCAAATATTGTCAATGTTTGTCTTTTATTGCCATTAAACCGAATCATTGACTTGATATTTAATTCCCCAAGTGAGCTGAATGTATTAGTTATAAAAATTAATCCTTTCAGCTCATTCTTATAATATGTCATATGTAAGAGAGTGATTGTCATGACACAACCAGGGCATAACGGTGACATCACTGCTGTGAAACTCAGCATGGGGTCCAGTATCAACTGATTACGGACACCCTTTTCATGTTTCAGTGTCCCAAATGCTGTCTAATAAGCCACATTGACAAAATAATGTTCAGTCTGTTAGATAGCCGCACCTGAATTGACAGGATATGCCAGCGCGGGAGAGCCGAGCCAAAGGTAACGGGGCTATAGTTACCTGGATGGTGTACAGATCGCACGGGACTTAAATGATACTGGATGAACGATCGGGCTAGGTGTAGGGAACCTACCTTTCTGAACCTAGTTGTATCCCATATCTGAATGTGTCAAAATATATTCGGTAACTGTGGTTATAGGTGGTAAAAGGATAAACCCTCGGCCTGAAGCCTATAACATTTACAGAATGTCTATTGAGAAGACGTCAAATGTGAAAACTGATTGGAGCAAATGCTGCCTATGTCAGACAGATAAAACCGGAGAGGATCTCAGTAGTCCCATTCCAGGTCGCAGTAAATCAGATGGATATTCAATGCTGGCTACAAATATTCCTCTTTTTCAAGAACTCTGTCAGATGCCCATGATTATTAATCCTGCTAGGCTCGATGAAGGTGATGGTATTGAAGATACATTGCGGCAAAACAATGCTCAGTACCATCAAAGTTGCCGTGCTTTGTTCAAAAATACCAAACTTGATCGGGCCAGGAAAAGGGCATCTGACGCTCAGGAACATACTGACAAGAGTTGTTCAAAGACTCGAAGAGTGAGTTTAAAGCCAGAACAATGGTTCATCTGCGACAAAGAATTTCTAGATGATGGACAAAGACGTGAAGTCATGACAATGGGGCTCAGCAGTAGGCTCAATGAATGTGCCACAACTCTAGGTGAATGTAAAATTCTTGCCCGATTGAGTGCTGGTGATGCCATTGCACAAGAGTTGAAGTATCATAAAGATTGTTTAACAACTTTTTACAACAGGGAAAGATGTCACCTTGCTGCTCTACAAAAACAGGAAAATGAAGATTCTCAGAAAAAAGGAATCCATCCATTGGTATATTCAGAGCTTCTTGCTTATATAGTTGAAACTAATACGAACAGTGATGCACCAGTTGTGTTTAAACTTGCAGATCTCATCACACTGTATAAGCAACGACTTGAACAGTTGGAACTGCATGAACTTGCCTCATATGTTCACTCAACAAGACTGAAAGAGAAGCTTTTGTCAGATATATCAGCACTTGAAGCTCACAAGAGTGGGAGAGATGTTATCTTGTCCTTTACAGAGGATACAGGGTCAATCTTGTCAAAAGCTTCAGAATTTTCTGATGCTGTTATACTCAATAAAGCTGCTAGTATTTTGCGAAGAAACATGCTTGCTCATGAATGGAAATTTAATGGTAGATCCCGTGCAGACTAAGTGGGAAATTCTATTCCTCAATCACTACAACAATTTGTTTGTATGGTGGAGCACGGCGTCGATATCAAGTCGCAACTGGAATTAGGTTCATCAAAGACAGACTTGGCTGTAGCTCAGCTCCTGCAGTACAACTGCTACAGTCACAAAAGCAATTCATCCACATTCAGACATTCACACAATCGTGAGACTCCCTTTCCCATCTTTATGGGCCTATCTTTGTATGGGAAAACACGAAAACGAGGACTTGTGGAACTGTTACATGACCATGGACTAAGCATTTCATATGACAGGGTGCTTGAAATATCTGCTCAATTGGGTGATGCCGTTGTTGACAGGTACACTGAAGAGGGTGTTGTGTGCCCTACAGAACTTAGGAAAGGTCTTTTCACCACATCAGCTATGGACAATATAGATCACAATCCGTCTGCAACAACAGCTACTACATCCTTTCATGGTACCAGTATCTCACTATTTCAACATCCAACGTCTGACAATGATGGTGAACTGCGTGAGCCACTTATGATCAAAAATCATAGTATAAAACGGGTGCTTGAACTTCCAGAATCTTTCACAAACATTCATCCTGCATATCTAAAGAACAAGACTCCGTCGCCTCCAGAGTTCGAATATCCAACAAGTGTCGATATTGACTTTCCCAGGCTTTTGTTAGCAAATGAATTTCAGTGGCTAGAAAAGGTTCATCTGACACAAAGCATTGATGGTGACGTTAACATAACCTGGTCGGCACACCATGCTTCTGAGAAGAGAGGTTTAGATTTCAAAGTGAGCATTACATCAATTCTACCTCTCCTCCGAGAACAAGCCCACTCAGTTGCCACAATACGACATGTTATGGAGAGGATTAGAGAGACAATAGCGTTCCTCAACCCAGGGCAAATTCCAGTCATAACTGCTGATCAGCCACTTTATGCATTGACCAAGCAAATACAATGGCACTGGCCTCAGCAATATGGTGAAAATAAGTTCGTCATCATGTTTGGCGGCTTGCATGTTGAAATGGCTGCACTGAAGTCAATTGGGTCGCTTCTAAAAGCAAGTGGTTGGATAGAAGCCATTGTAGAAGCAGATATAGCTTCGTCTGGTATTGCAGAATCTTTCATCACTGCTTCAAGTGTTACTAGGACACGATACGCTCACCAGATTACTGCATGTAGTCTCTACACACTGGTGAAAAAAGCATACGAGTATTACATTGCAGATACTTCTTTCGAGCAAGATGCGTCAGTTATCTTAAGCTTTGATAGGTGGTGTGAGAAGCGAAAAGCAGAGAGCCCGCAATTCAGTTACTGGTATCTAGTGCTTTCAATGGAACTGACCATACTATCTCTGATACGTTCTTTCAGGGAAGCTGACTTCAGACTTTATGTCGAAACACTGATGGAGCTGATACCATACTTCTTTGCCAACAATAACTACAACTATGCAAGATGGCTATCAGTTCATCTGAAGGACATGCTGTGCTTAGAGCAGACCCATCCTGATACGCATTTGCAATTCAAAAATGGCAAATTTGTTGTCTTCAAGTCATTGCGACCATTTTCTTCTATGGCCATTGATCAAGTACATGAACAGGAAAATGCAATCATCAAAGGAGAGGATGGGGTCGTAGGTGTGACAGAGGATCCTTCAGCACTACGAAGATGGATGGTAGCAGGGCCAGAAGTGAGTCGTCTTACTGAAGAATATGAAGCACTGTCATCGAACAAGGATGTTACTGAAAACATGAAACACAGGGAACAAACAAGTCAATCCCAGAAAGCTTTCTATGGCAAAGTAACAAAGCTCACGGCTGTCATCAATGAAATGGGCAATCCATTTCAAGAAGAATCATCCGATCTACTCACTCTGGATACAAAGATTATAGCATCGGAAACCGCAGCTGAAGCTGTTCGCATGCACTATGGGAATGGCAGGACTCGCTTTAAACAGTTCATGAAGACCTTAGAGGGAGAAAACCGGGCTGCTTTCTATTCCAAAATCAAAAGGAACAACATAGACTTCTTTGACCAGACACAAGAAGCAGCAGTGACTGATGCCAAACATAAAAGTTTGAAAGATGACTGTCGCCTATTCTCTAAACTATTCATATCTTGCCAATCCAGGGGGTGTGCCCTGATGGAATTCTTTAAACATGAGAACCAGTCCTTTCCTGCATCGTTGAGTGTAAATGGAAACCTCTACAGTGGTACAAAGTCTCAACTTGCATTGCTTCTTCAGTCCAAAGTTACATGTCCAGATTCAGTTCCACATGTGTCAGTCATCATCATCGATGGTTCAGCATTGGTAAACACAATACCACCCTGCAAATCAAAAACCTTCGAAGAGTATGCACAACTTGATTTTTTTCCAAAGGTACTGAAATTCAGTTCAGCATACGAGAGGACTGACATTGTTTTTGATGTTTACTTACCAACAAGTTTGAAAGCTGAAACACGGACAAAACGTGGACAAGGTGCAAAGCGTCGGGTAACCCACAACGGCAAGCTCCCTCCCAACTGGCGAAATTTCTTGAGGGATGATGACAATAAAACAGCTCTCTTCAAGTTTCTGGCTGATAGAATCACTTCACTAGCACAGGATCATGAAAATCTCGTGGCAATCAGTTGCAGATGTTGTTAGCAATCAGAATATCAGTTTTGAAGGACTAGCACCTTGCAACCATGAGGAATCAGACACAAGGATGTTTGTACACGCAAAACATGCAGTTAATCATGGTTACAAAACAGTACTACTGAAAGCTAATGACACAGATGTCCTTGTCATTGCCATCACTGTATTTCCAGTCTTGAAAGAGTTGGGCCTGGAGGCAATGTTCATTGAATTTGGTCAAGGAAATGACACAAGGTTTATTCCAGTACATTAAGTCATCAGCGTACTTGGCCCTGAAAAAGTTAAAGGCTTGTCCCTTTTCCATGCCTTTACTGGTTGTGACAATGTGTCAGCCTTTCGATATAAAGCTAAAAAGACAGCATTTCAGACATGGAATGTTTTACCTGACGTGACGGACGTATTTGTCAAGCTGAGCAGTCATCCACCAGTCATAACAAGTGAGGACCAAGCAGTTATTGACCAGTTTGTCATCACAATGTATGACAGATCTACCTCCCTCACAGAAATAGATGCTGTAAGATTGGACATGTTTGCTCGTAAACAGAGACCCTATGACTCCATACCTCCAACTAAAGCAGCTTTAACTGAACCCACAAAGCGTGCAACATATCAAGCAGGGTGCATTTGGAGTCAAGCAACATGCTGTCACATGGAAATTGATAGTCCTGGCGAGTGGGGGTGGAAGAAGCACGGCAATACATGGAAGATATTTTGGACAACACTTCCGCCAGTTGCAGAAAGCTGCAAGGAACTAACAAAATGCGGATGCAAGACACAATGCTTTGGAAGATGCAAATGCTATAAATTCGGCCTTCCATGTACAAATTTATGCAGCTGCAATTGCGAGTGTTGAACGTGTGAATCCTGATGAAAACACAAGAACAAGAAGAGAAAAATGCGGGATAAACTGACATAAGTGTGTAAAATATAGCTTTTATTACACTCAAATGGTGTTAAATCTTTATTTTGTCGTCAGAAATGGCTTTGTTGACATCACAAACATATAAATTGATATATAATATGTGGAAATCGGTCAAAAATGAAGCATTTAGTTCACAAAATGATAAATTTTACCATCCGTGGCGGCCATCTTGAAAAATGGCGGCCATCTTGGATCTTTTGAGTGGCCCAAAAGTTTTTTCGGAAGAGTAGAACATTGTGAGCAATCGTGCCAAGTTTCATGCTTGCTTACCAAAATGCACGATTCTTCATCATTTTTGACTTAAGCTGCTCAGCTATTATATATGATATAGCACTGGACAACGAACCAAAATTATTGAACTTTACTTCGGAAACCATCGTTCAATAACCTTAACCCAAAGAGCCTATCGTCGGCATTATAATGTCAGACAATCTCCCAGTCAGACCACAATTGATGCTCTTGTGGCCCGGTTTTGGCAGCAGAGTTCAGTCAGTTATCTTCCACGATATGGCAGACCACATTCAGTACGGACAGCGGAAAATGTAGCACTCGTTGAGGATAGCATTGCTGAAAATCCAGACACCTTAACTCGAAGACGAGCCACTCAGATTGGAATGCCCAGAAAGTCACTTCAAAGAATTTTGCGTGAATTGCATCTGTATCCATACAAAATTCAATTGGTACAGCCATTACAACCCACAGATTTGCAATCACGCGTAGCTTATGCAGTTCACAGCAATTAGCCAGAGAACAAAATGAGTTCATCCATGAACTGATAATGAGCGACGAAGCACATTTTCATCTGAACGGGTTCGTAAATAAGCAAAACTGCAGAATATGGGTCATTGAAAATCCAAGAACCGTTCATCAGCGTGAATTACATCCACTAAAATGTACCGTATGGTGTGGTGTTACCTCGGAAAGAGTGATCGGTCCATATTTCTTTGAAGACGAAGAAGGTGTCGCGGTGACGATAACTGCACAGCGATATCAACAAATGATTGAATTTTTTTAAGGCCAGCTGTTCAGGACTAGACAGAAATGTGGTTCCAACAAGATGGAACCACTGCCCACACTGCCCGACAAAGTATGAAACTCTTAAGGGGATTGTTTGGCGAGCGCTTAATTAGCAGATTTTCTGATTTTAACTGGCCTTCACGTTAACCGGATTTAACAAAAACAATATCAGACATGAAATCAAAGAACTAGAGCCAGTTATTCTAAGGACTGTAATGGAAAATGCCCTAACTAGAGCCCGTCTTTGTGAGGCCGAAAATGGTGCCCATTTAAAGGATATTATTTTTAATACCTACTGCAAGAAAATTATTAAGTAAATGTATTATTTATCAGAAAATCCTAGTAAATTACTTGAAATGTTGTAGTTTCTATCACCTAAACAAACCAATGCGCGACTTTTGCACCACCCTGTATATATATTTATATAGACATACATATATATATATAAATATATATATATATATATATGTATATACATAAATGCACACATATATATATACATATATACATATATATATATATATATATATATATATATATATATATATGCTATTTTACATTCTCTACTCTCTCTTTTCACCTTCCTTTTTTAAATCACTCGTTTTTTTCATCTCTCGATAAGCCTTTGCTAAGAGAGGGCGTAACCGGTCGGCTGGCGCTTTTTTTTCTTGATTTACTTTTAATCATGAACGATAAAATTCGTCTTCCCTTCATGCTTGCGATAACACCATTTTGTACTTCCCAGAAAATCATGATATATATATATATATATATATATATATATATATATATATATATATAGTCTTGAAAGTTTCTAAACCATTAAAACTATATTTAAAAAAACCAAAAAAAACCTTAAGTCCCAAGTCGTTCAGTGGAAAATCACTTATGTACGTCAATTTAACTTTTTCAGTTGATATATGTTTGCTTCTAACATTATTTAAGGGGTCATCAGTTATTTACCATGAAAGACTGTTTCGTGAATTATATATATATATATATATATATATATATATATATATATATATATATATATATATATATATATGTATTTTTTTTCTTTTCTCATTGCGGGATTAGCAATTTTCGGAAACTTCCCTCGCATTATTCAACTAAATAGGAACTAATGAATGTCAGTTAAGACATGCTGTTATTTAAGAACACGTGCAATAATGATGTCGCATTTTTTTACAAATTAGTCTTAACCGTTTTTGTTGTGTTCTTTTATATTCCTGTACCTAATGCTTTCGTACAGCTGGATTTGAATATACATTGTATACTACTTTTCTACGATTATTTTGTTTACGGTATTATTGTAGAAAATAAATAACAAAACTTGTTAATTATAAGTCGCTGTGACACATTGTTTCTTTTTATTTATCCAATTTAATTATACTTTTTTAAACTCTTTTTTGAAGGATTGTATGTATTGTTAAATATCTACTTTTTTTCTTTTCATCCTATTGCTGGATTGAAAAATAATATATATATATATATATATATATATATATATATATATATATATACATTTTTATTTATTCAAACAGTATTGGTTACATATATGCATACATGTTTCGGTTGTACTCTTCACAGAGAGTCAACCTCTTCAGACCAAAGTAGACAGAGAAGTGAGATGGATTTAGAAAATGTTTCCTTTAAATAAATCTTGTTTGGTCTGAAGAGGTTGACTCTCTGTGAAAAGTACAACCGAAACATGTATGTTCATATGTAACCAATAATGTGTGTATAAATAAAAAGTTATACTTAAGAACAGCTCTACTCGTTATTGAGCACATTTATTAACACTGGAGTTTCACCGGATTTACATCGACAGAAATGAATACAATACGTGTACTATATATTTGTATATATATATATATATATATATATATATATATATATATATATATATATATATATATACATATACATATATATATATCTGTACATATATATATATATATATATATATACATATATATATATATAATTATATAATTATTAAAAGAAATTATACGTTACATATTTCAGAGTCGTACCTCGGTTTAATGCAGATTGATTGACTTTTTAAACAAAACAAAATCGTCTATGATCGATAATGAATCATCAGTACATACAAATCAAAATACAACTTATAAAAATACAAAACTATTCATGAATAAATAATAAAATAAAACACAAAATTAAATAAAACATTAAGCAAAATACAAATCTATGAATAAATAAAAAATAAATAAAATAAAACACATAATTAATTACACCCAACAGGTATATAACTCGTACCTCGGTACTTTCTTCAAAAGGGACGCTTTAGCAATGCACTGTTTGACGGTGAATCCAAACGCCATTTCCTCCCGGTGTTTTTATTTCAATACGCTGATTATTCGTTATGGTGTATAGACAATAATTAAAAATATTAAAAGTTAGTCCATCTGGATGACAACGCGGTACGACTTTGAAATCTGTTACGCATAGTTTTTTTAAACTTATAAGCATTTTATTCATTTCTTTTCAATACAACATGACACACATACACACACACTATATATATATATATATATATATATATATATATATATATATATATATATATATATATATATATATATATAAAGTTGGTTGAGATCAATAAAATTCGAGCAATATTCCAAGAATTCAAAACAAACTATTATCAGACCATCGATATTTTCTAATACCTTTTTAGAAATATTTTATTTTTCATTATTTTTCATGATTTCAAAACCTCCGTGCATCAGCGCCTTTTATAACATAACATACATAATATATATATATATATATATATATATATATATATATATATATATATATATATATATATATATAATCGGAAGAAATATATAATATAAATCTAAGATCATTTATTTCCCGCAAGTTTTTATTTACATTTCTAACAACGTTAGTTCTGTGAAGTGACATTTTATTTTTATATGAAATCATTTACATTCAGAAGAAAAACTATACATTTTCTCAGTATCAAATTCAATCAAAAACGTTAAACACAATTTAAAAAACTATTATTTCATATATTTAAAGAAGAAACTGACACACGACGCAGCTGCTAAAAAATAGTTACTTTTATTTACAAATAAACGTAAGAAACAACAGAACGGGACTTATCACAAAAGCTCATTCGATTCTATAATTTCTCAACGATCAGACGTTTGCAGGCGGCACACACTTTCATTGCAATTGCTCGATTTCTATTAGTTATTACGAGGGCAAAAATCTGGGGGATTATAAGAATACACGGCGTTGCTTTCCGATCTCATGTCAAGGTTCAATAATCTCTCATTCATCAACTTTGACTGTGAAATGTCAGACGAGGCGGGAGAAAAGCAATTTTCAAAATGTCTCCCTGTTTTAATCTATCATTTGATGCAAGATCTCACTTTGCAGTCACTTTACATAAGATATCAAACTCGTTGCTGACACAATATAACTTGGAAGGAGGAAATTATTATCTATGTTAGCAGAACTCACATACGCATACGCAGAAAGAACGCATTTTTACATAGATAGAATTAGATAAGGCACAGCAATGTATAAAATCAATAACTAAAGAGCTTCTAATCCCCCTTCTTTCTCCATCTCCCTCTCTCTATCCCTCCTCTGTCTCTCTCTCCACCCCTATCTCTATATCTCTCTCCATCTCTCGCTCTCTTTCTCTCTCTCTATATATATATATAGAGAGATAGATAGATAGATAGTAAGATATCATTTTTAGTTGGGTAGAGTTATTATGATAACACGCCTACGCATGAGTTGTATATATATATATATATATATATATATATATATATATATATATATATATAAAACAAGTACACATATCTTGATAACATTTTACCTGCGCGGTTATAAGCTATAATGAATATGTATTTATATGTGAGCATTTTCGAAAGGTTTTAAATTTAATAGTCAACAATTTTATGTGATATTTAGTATGTGTATATAAATATATATTCTGTTATGTATGTCTGGGGCTTGCGTCTGTGTGTTGCCTCTGTTATTTATATGTGTATGGATTTGCAACGATTGAATGAATTATTTTAATGTGTAAGATTTTAGGGCGGAAGTTTTTATAGAAGTAAATAAATAAATAAAAGTGGAGGGAGTAATTGTCAATTTGAAAATATTGAGACAAGAATGTGATGTGTTTTGACAAATGCTCTCCTCCCAACATGCCGAGTGACTGATACATCGTCTGGGCGACTGATGCTGATTGTAGAATTTTATTATCGCAAATGTCTATTTCTGAATTTTTTTAGATTAATTGTTTTCAGTTTCACCTTAGGTCCCGATGAGATACAAGTAGTACAAGCACAGATGGAACAGTCTACATTCACTAAAACAAATGTACTAAAATGATATGCATCAATTGTAATAGGTGGCGGTATATTCGGAAGAAACCCAATTCCTCCTATGAGTTAACAACTATTAAGCTACAATGGACTAGTTGGTTCATTCAACGGTCGTACGTCACTGCAAATTATTTAACAACAATATACACACCATAAAATTTATTCTCTTACATACTTAAGTTCCACGCAACAAGGCGGGAAAAAACGAAACTAAACGTAAATTACAAATACACACTGACGACCTTAATTCGTATAGGACTACTATATACTTACGCATTTTTGAGTCGCTTCCCCCAATAAACTGTTGAAATACATATACAAGTGTTGACATAAGTGTTTTGAATAAACGACACCTTTGAAACCAATGTACGCCTATACTTCAAAGTAATAATAGCAAGCGGAAGTGAACCGGAAGAGAACTATAGGTTACATAAGCGCTTATAAAATTATTCACAGAAAAAGATGAAAAAATCACAGAAATTGTTGAACCCAAAATAGACTTGCTTCTAAATATGTTCGTGTTGCTAACTAGAATTCTGTCTAAAACCAAAGGGGGCAATTTTATTTTTAATTGCAGGTAAATTAAACTAGAATATGCCAGATGCATTATGCATTTACGGAAAATGGTAGTGGTAGTAATATCAATGTATTAATGAGCTTGTTTATCATCATAATCATCAAGATCATGATCATGATCATCATCGTCATCATCATCATTATATCTATTATTATTATTAGTATTATTATTTGTACTCATTAGGAGTTCTCACACAGGTCATCAGTGATTGCTCACCGACAACCGGTGGTATTCCCTGGAGTCTGAGTGACAACAAGTCTTCTCAGATTTCCAGTATTATTCACTTGTTTTTGATAGCCACCGCAACTAATCTTGCAGTATAGCAACAGCCGTTTACATTTGATTTATCGCTGGTAAGGACCGTTGGTTTTCTCTGAGATGTTGGTGGCAATAAGCCTCCCCAAGGTCCCAGCATTCTTTGAACTTCCAATGGAGGGCTGGTTTGTGCTGTCCCTCCTCGGTCTTCTCATCCTCTTTGACCCTATGAAAATATTTTGTGTGGTGTCAGCCTAGGATGGTACCATTTTTTAAATGTTTTTTTATTTGTTATTTTATTATTATTATTATTATTATTATTATTATTATTATTATTATTATTATTATTATTATTATTATTATTATTATTATTATTATTATTATTATTATTATTATGTCAGTGTATGGGAAAGGGTACTGATAAAAAACATCAATGTAGCTATTAGCTTCTGTAATATTGTTATTATTCAACATAGATTGTGCAATATGTAGTATTCACTGAGCCAATGAATAGTGCTACAATCTCTATGGGAATATGACAAGAAAGTGGATGTTTGTCCCGAAGAGAGTATAACGAAATAGCAAACCCGACTAATGGAAATCGATATATATCATGTTCGTAAGAGAACGCAGAAATTGATCCGGATAGGTTAAATTATGTTTCAGCAAACTTATAATGAAGACTTAACCAGATAGTCGACGAAGAAGCAATACATACACACACTACTTAACTAGATACTTATGAATACTGGACTGTATATGATTATCAATACATTATTACTTTCATATTGCTTCATTGTTTAAGGAGGTAATACAATAACATTCCAAGATGTGATTCTCTCTCTCTCTCTCTCTCTCTCTCTGTCTCTCTCTATCTATCTCTCTTTTCTTATCATGTTTGGGAGATATTTTGTTATAACCGATATTTACGTAGTGGGCTGCAATTGAACTGATAAATATGTAAGAATTGAGGGTCTAATCCTATCATGATTAAGTAAAAGAATGCACCCACCGTGTAGTAATAATAGATATACTCCTCCACGGCATCCAGTCACAAAATAATAGAGAGTAAAACACGTGCTATCTTCGAACCTCACGGCAAAACCATTTGTTGTTGTGATGTGAAACAAGAAAGCAAATTGCATGTAAAGCTTATCTCGCGGTCTGAAACGAAGTCGGAAAGAAATCCCTCACTCTATAATAAAAACAGTCTATATATTGCAATACCCGTTTCATTCTGGGGACCCGGTAGCATCAAATAAAACACAACGCTAGAGACAAGGACGTGCTCGAGTAACGCTGTTCCTTTATTCTTCACAGCAAGCTGGTGTAAGTTGGGTATACACATATATCTAATTAAATATTTCTTTGTTAGCAAAGGTTATTTCGCATTATTGTTCTTTCCCTTGTCTTACGAAGAAACTTCTTTCTTTACCTTGACGGCCGTTGATTTTGAACTCTACCCAACGTAGGTTATGTTCAGGAAACCCCAGCAAGGTGATTTACCTTGCAACCTAGAGGGAAACACGACAACACGTTTTGTAGCAGTCTGCTCCCGGAATCTAGGGAAGGCTTGTTTACGGCAGTTTCGCTGTGGTAGGGAACTTCTCTTCATGGATGACTCACAACAAGTTTTTCTCTATATCCTCCTAACTCGATATCTACAACGTAAGCGCCTCTTTCTTTCTTCGTTTCAAAACCGCTGTTTTACTTTCTTACTTTGCATACCGAGTGCCTTCCCTTTTCTGGCCTCTTGCACCTGCCTCCTTCAAACGTACCCAAGTCGTTTTTTACGACGTCATACTCCGAAATGAACTCGTCGACCTCACACACCTGGGCTCGTTCAAAGGTCACCGATTCATTGTCGTTGTTCTTTTAGCCTAATTGACAATCTATATAATCTTCGACTTTTCTTCATTATTGCGAGGTCATGCCTTTAGCCTCCCCGTGACGTATCATGTATTATTACTCAACATGTCTGTATTATTATTTCATAGATGGTGGTTGTTTTTCATTTTAGGTCATCAGAAATAATAATAATAATAAAAATAATAATAATGATAATAATAATAATAATAATAATAAAAATAATAATAATAATAATAATAATGTAGAAACAATTAAATGGCTGACGTAAATCTATGATTTTATACGAATATTTTCGTAATATATCTTCATAAATAGTGAGTGTGAACTATGGTTAAGCATAATTGTTTCCGAAATCTGTATCGAAAAGGTGTACGTAAGTAAAGTATTTAAGACAAACAGACTTTAGTGATGATTAGATGATATAGTATAAGAACATGATAGCATATTGTTTTTGAAGAGCTTCGCAACATGATAAAAACAGAACTTCCACGCAGGGGCGATTGTTTCGTTGTGTGGATAAAGAGGTTATACTAAAGTACTTTTTAAAGGCATGTTCGTGGATGTATATTTTCTTTTGCAGAGAGGTTTCGCCGTCCTCGAACATGCAGCGCCTGGTATTCCCAAATTGTCACCCGTCTGATACTGGCCAGGTTCAACATTTCTTAACTTTTGTGATCTAACGAAAACCTGTGCGTCAACGTAATTATGCTATAGATTGCCGACAGTCTTCCTATCCAAATCTCTTCGAAGTTTTGTCCATATCCTAGATACAACGCTAGGGGACTTCCACAGCGGATGGAACTACCTTTGTTTTGACCGCTTTTCGATTAACCTCTAGAACCAGTACATTTTTTCGCAAAACATCAAATTGCTTGAGCGTTTTAAGCAGAATTGTATATGACATCAAGTGGCAGAGCAAAACTCTTGTCACTGAGATGCTTATCCTGGCAAAAGTTAATTAGTATCTAAGACTATTCTATTAAATATGATGAGCAGAACATGTGGTGTGATGAACGATGACTCCCGAAGCAACTATTTTATGGTTAGCTGCGTCTTGAAAAACGTCCTTAACACAAGCTGATAAAGAAATTGTGCCACATATAAAACATGAATACAAGTTTAAAACTACTAGTAAAAGTAAAGTAAACACTACTGAGAAGGATCGACTGGTTTACTGTGCGTCGACACTATTAGTGTTGTGTCGTGTATGCACCCTCTTAGTTATACTGTTCGTTTTTTAATAGTTTATATCATCTATTATATAATATAGACCAATGTGTATATGTGGTATCTATATAAGTATCACGCCAAAGTTGCCTAGTAAAATAACTACTAGATGAAAACATTTCAAGTCGAAGAGGATGGCGGAATACAAATTATAAGTCAGACAACTCTCCGAAAAAAAACTTCAATCTATGAAATCGAAAACACCTTCAATATATATATTTTATTTCTTTAATTTTTTCTATACCGATTGATACGTTTTTCTTTTCAAAATTCCTAGTAGGAGATCTTTTCTTTTTTCTTCTTTTTTTACTGTCATCGAGTGAACCATGCTTTTATAAGAATATTAGTGCGAACACTAGCGGATAAAATTTCCCCTGTTATTTTCTTTACGGAATGGACACACTCGTAATATATAATCATAGATATACCATATAAAGTATTAAACGCGAAAACTTTTAAATTATAGCAAAATAAGTATAAATAATACAAAAGAAATATCACTGTGATCCTAATCTTTTTTAAATCAGGATCTGTCATTTATAAAAAAATATAGAATATACAATCAGAATTTTTTTCATATACATCTATACATTTACATGAACATAAATTTATTAAAAGTAATGTAAACAAGAAAATGTATTTATTTAGATAATAAAAAGTAAATATCCTATGTACTTATGCATAAAAAATTAAATATACAAAAGTAAACATAAATAAATGGATCGACTGTAGACGGGACAGGACCGAAGGTTCTCTTTTCATTGGCTTGTACACGGAGATGTAGGAGAGGGTGCCACTTCTTTCTCTGGTTTATTTCATTTACGATGGTCATTACCTTATGATGTTATATTTAGCAAGGAAGCATCAATTACCATTTTGTTTCTATTTACTATGACATGATGAAAGGTTCACACCTGTTCTCCCGGCTTATACCGGGCACGTTAATTATCATGCTAAAAAAATCGGTATACACACGTAACATTTAGAAACTTCCAAAAAACGATACGATGTATGGAACTTCAATACAACAAAAATTTGAACATAGACATGTATTTTATAATAATTTGCATATGTCCATAGACATGTGGTTATAATCAACATGAATATGGAAAATGCAAATCATTATTAAATGCATTTAGAAAATGAAAAAAACCCAGTAATAATATAGTGTGATCCGCTTAAATAGTAG
Source organism: Sepiola atlantica (assembly GCA_963556195.1). Lineage (NCBI taxonomy): Eukaryota > Metazoa > Mollusca > Cephalopoda > Sepiida > Sepiolidae > Sepiola > Sepiola atlantica. The sequence goes on along the minus strand of OY744540.1, from coordinate 57,916,695 downwards.
TGTTGGATAATGGCCTTGTGGGAACGGATGCATCTTGAGGTGGGCGTATCTCTTGGAAATCGTTGGTTTGGCTTGCACGATTTAGTGTGGGTTAACCTGTACAGTCGCGTGCAGAATAGGGCTGTTCTCACGGTTGAAGCTCACAGAAGTGACAGGCCACCATTTTGATGAGACCTTTTAGGTCGGGGGTTCAAAGGAGTAAGGCTGCGACGAATGCACCTGCGCCTAGGGGCTCTGTGACGTCACGTGGAAAGCAGAGTTTTTGCTAGTCTGGGTTTTGGAGGCGAGTCTATGAGACGTGATTTAAGATGTAGTCCGCAACATTACTGGTGGAATTGATTCCCTAAGAAAATAAAGGCTAAACATGTCTTTTTCCTCCTCCACAAATGGTTAAGGACTTAATTGATAAGAAATTACGAAAGCAGTAATTTGCTCTCTCTCTCGACGTTCGTGAATATCTCCAAGCTGATAGAAAACGAACGCCTGTAATGAAAAGAATTGAAAGTTTAAAATATTGTTTGTCGATTGAGTCGGTCATGGAGCGTGTGTGTTTCAGCGCCGTGGTTCACGGCAGAAAGAAAGAAGAAATAACCGTTGCGCCAAAGGGAAATATTTGAAAATGCTTCGAAAATTAGGCGAGTTGAATGTTTCTCAAAATCTAGGTGCGGCACGCATGCGCAGAGCTTTTGTCGGAAGCGTGACACACGAACACACACGCTATCGTATTAATATATAGATAATAATAATAATAATAATAACTATTATTATTTTAATTTTAAATGTTATTGTTATTATTATTATTCAATTATTACTGATAGCCGTGGCGATGTGGAATGGTATGAGTTGTATTGGTATTGTTTGCATTATTATTGTTTTTACAACAATTATTATGATTACTGTTATCCTTTTTAATATTATTACTTCTATTTACTTGTAATGATAACTGAATGTGACTTTAATTATGATGTGAACTAAATTTATCTTTATATAGAAAAAAGAGAAAACATAACTCAAGCACATTCTATTACGAGACGTACCTTGTAATTACACCTAGATTTCCTCCAAAAAAAATAGATACGTAAATATTGAATATTAAAACCTATGCTTTTCTTCTTTCATTCTTTTATTCTTTCTTTCATTCTTCATGTTCGTTGACATCTTCTTCCCCACTTCGTTTTGACTGTAATATCCGGCCGAACAATTCACCAACTCAACCCTCTAAACTTACAATTCGAACCCTAGCCACTCTATCCCTTCATCTCTCTAAACTTACAATTCGAAACATCGAAGAATACGAGACGAGTGGTAGAAATAGATCAACATTTCAACTCTTCATCAAAAAGTCACATATGTTTTTTAAAATTATTTTAAAATTGAACATGTGACATTCCGGTTTTTAATTTGGATTTTTATCTTTTTTTTGTTTCCTTTCATTCTGTTGCAATATGAACATAAAAGTGAAAGATCAGACTTTTCCACCTGGTTATATCTTAGTTTCGAATAACTAGTGATCGATACCACCGACATGTCAGTGTAGCGGTTTTTTGTACGTGTCTGTATGAATAAAAATAATTATATGAATAGCTCTATTACTATTGAGCACTATTGTATAAGCCCGGTTGAAATTATTTAGATTGTTATCATGTGGATGCTTTATTTACCTGGATTACTATAGCCCGACGGTTTGATCTCGGCTTGATGCACTAGCTTGTCTAGCCGCACTACTGAGATGTGATACAGCGTAACACTTAGTATGGGGATGACTATATAAAGCTCCCATTCTTTTGGAAGAGCTTATTCGTCAAAAGATCGTCAACTGGCGCTAGCTTTAAGGCATAGCTTATAGGGAAAAATCAATTCGAGCTCCCGGCACTTGACAATCTTTAATTGAGATTTCACTTACATTCAGCCAGTGTCGCATGATAGCGCAGGGGTAGAGGCGCCGGCACTCAGCTCGACGGTTCACTTCTCAGCTCGGGGCACTGGCTGGTCAAACCGCACTGAAGAGCTGTGATAGAGCGAAAGTCTGACTATATATATATATATATATATATATATATATGTGTGTGTGTGTGTGTATTTATTTTATTTTATTGGTTTTAAGGCGGCATCAAAAAATGAAAAATATTAATATTCCACTTGCGGTGACTATTGCTTCAATGACGTACACTTGTTCTTATTTTTCTGTCAGTGTGGAGAGTGAAATTGGTTACAAAAGCTGCACGTGCACTCATTGCTGGAAAACATCAAGATCTCAATGTCCTTTTACGACACATCGGCAAATATCCAAGCAATAATATTGTTGTGAAGTTGTCCCACAGTAAATAATAAATAAAGGAAGTCAAGTCGAGGGTTGGTTTAACAAGTGTATTAACAAAGTAAGAAAATGACTAGTTCTTGGCTAGACAGTTACAAGACTGTGCTTTGTCCTCGGTGACTCGCACTATTTATAGTGACAACTGGTGCAGTTTCTCCTGTGTAAGAACGGCCGGTGTCACATCCCCCTTTGAAAATATCCCCTCTGGGGATTAAGAACGTTTTTGTTGTTTTTTTCGTTCGTGCTTATGATAAATTCGTCCACCTCTGCCTTACTCTTAATCTCATCAAGCGTTACTGGAAGTTCTCTTATTGTGTCACATAACGTATTTTGTACTCCAGCTTCCGCTTGAATGGCTGCTATCACCATATCCTCCAATGGTTCTGTCTGCTTAGGTATCAACCTTGATAACCCGTCTGCATGACCAAATTTCGTAGATGGTACATACTCCATTTGAAAATTGTAGTTAAGAAGAATGGTACCCCATCTTTGAAGTCTATTCGCAGTGTGTTGTGGTAGTCCCTTTTTCGATCCGAAAATCGTTAATAAGGGTTTGTGGTCTGTTTGTAACAGAAATTGTCTACCGTGGAGGAAACGATGAAATTTCTTTACCGCGAATATAATGCTTAGAGCCTCTTTCTCAATTTGAGAGTAGTTTTTTTCGGCTGGTAGAAGTGTTCGGGATCCATGGGCTCTGGGTTTTAATTTTCCATCATCCATTTTGTGCAATATGCATGTTCCTATACCATAGTTGCTGGTATCGCTTGCAACAACAATATCACGCTTGGGATTATAATGTGCCAGAAACAAGTCAGACGTTAAGATATATTTAATTTTCTGAAACGCTTCTTCGCACTCTTGCGTCCAGACCCATTTTTAGTCCTTCTTTAACAGTTCATTTAAGGGTGATCTTAGTTTATGCATGTTTGGTACGAACACATTGTAGTAATTCGCCAACCCTAAAAAACTTTGTAGAGACGCAATATTTTCTGGGTCTGGCCTTCTTCCTTGCTCATCGATGATTTGTCCTAAGTATTTTATTTTTTCCATGAAAAAAGTACATTTCTCATCTTTGATTTTAAACCCATAATCCTGGATTTTTTTGAATACTTGGTTTACATGAGTCTTGTGTTGTTCTTTGCTAACGCTGTTTATTAACACATCGTCCAGGTACCCTACTGCGAAATCTATCCCATTTAACACCATGTCCATAATTTGTTGAAAAATCGCAGGGGCGACCTTCACTCTAAAAGGAAGTCGGTTAAATTTGTATAATCCCTTATGGGTATTGATACATAGCAGTTTTGAACACTCTTCATCGACAGGGATTTGAAGATAAGCGTCGCTGAGGTCGATTTTAGAAAAATATTTTCCTCCACTCAGTTTCGCAAATATTTCTTCAGGGCTTGGAAGAGGGTAATGGTGATCTTTTAATGCCTTGTTCAAGCCTGTGGAAAAGTCGGCACAAACCCGAATCTCCTTGTTCTTTTTCTTAACATAAACTGTAGGTGAAGCCCACTCACTGTGATCAATTTTTGAAATGACAGCCATGTTCTCGAGTCTTTCTAATTCACCGTCTAGTTGCTCTATAGCGGCGTATGGAACATTTCTTTTCTTTCTGAACACAGGTAGTTCATTTGTTTTAACTTCAAACTTTGCTACCGCTTTTGTACACTTTCCAAGACCGCCTGAAAATACGTCTGGAAAATTTTCTTTTAATTCCGTCTTGAGTTTTTCTGCCTCCACATTCGCAAATTTTTGGCAAAAAAAGCTTAAAAGCAGATCCCATAAGGTAAACTTTTCAATCAGATCAGTTCCAAAAAGGTTATTAGATTTTCGCATAACAAACATTTTGGCTTTTACGGTCTTATTCTGGAAAGAAATATTCGTCAATAATTCCCCTTCGAAGGTTATTTTTTCACCACTGACGCTTCTCGCCGTTTTTTGTGATTTGATCATAGTGGGTCTCCCAAGCTTCTTCTATGTCTGTACATTAATGATGGAAATGTCAGACCCACTATCAAGCTGTAGTCTTACTTTTTTTAAGCATTTTGACCTGTACATATTTCCGGATATCTATGTTCATCAGGTTCAATTTTTGTCAGTTTAATGGCTGTCTTTCTACCAGATTTTTTTCTACAACGTGATGCCTTATGTCCTTTCTGGTGGCAGTTGTCACATTGTTTGAATATGTAGGGACACTCATTGTACCAATGGTTATCTCCACACCTCAAACACGGTCCAGGTAGATCTTTTCCATGTTTTTTCTCTGGTTATTCATTGAAGTTAATTTTTTCTTCTGATGGATTTTTTTAATGTGCGACACTCCGTTTTCCTCTATGTCACGACTGTCCTGTTTCAACGCAACAAAACGTTCACAGTCTTCCGCTAAGTTTTGTATTGTCAGACATGGCTCATTTTCGAGTTTATTTAAAACACGACGTCTGATTTCAGAGTCTTTATTTAAGACCAGACCTTGCAAGAATATTAAACATTTAAAATTATCCGATGATAATTCCTCTAATTTAAAATCGTCGCAAAGTTCTATACTTGTCAGTATACTATACTTGTCAGTGACTATACTTGCATACGTAATGTAGTCGTCTTCCTCTCTTCTAGTGACATTCATACACTTATATCTCCTGTGGAAAAGAGAAGTTTTTGTAGAAAACAGTTCTGTTAGTAAAGTAACTGCCTCCTGGAAGTTCTAATCACTGGTCTTTTTTGGAAGGATAACATTCACGAACTTTGTATGCTCGGCAGCTTCTAATTTTCTTAGCAAAAATCTAACTTTTTTAGAGTCTGTCCATGTACTGCAGTCCGATACAAAAATATCCTCATATCTTCTATAGAAGTGAGCAAAAGTGACATTGTCTTCTGGATTATAATTGAAAATTTCGATAGCACTCCACACAGCCGTCTGGGAGAATGCATTATTATTCTCGTTTGCTTTCGTTAACTGTGTTGTCTCCAGAAATTTTCTCTGTTCCTCCTGTGTTTTTATCAAGAGTTCTTCGAAGTGTTTCTGCTGTTGTAGCAGTTTTTCTTGGAATCTTTCTTCTCGTATTGTCGCCAGCTCTTTTTGTTCAGCATGCATTTTTCTTTGGGCTTTTTGCTGTTCCAACAACTCTCTTTTAAATTTCTCCTCAATTTCAACTTGTTTTCTTTGAAGTTCCATTTGTTGTTCAACTTGCTGTCTTTGTAACGCAACATTTTGTTCCGTTTGTAATTTAACTAATTGAAAAAGAGAATCTTTGAATTCAGTGTCCATCATTCACGAATTCAAATTATGCACCACACAATTTACACTTGTAAAAATAAATCAGTTTTCCCCACACGTGCTTAATATAATTAATTTGCTCAACTAATACACACAGCAAGAAATATATTATTCCTTAGTAAAAAAAAATTCAATCCCAGTTCTTTTGTTTGAAAAACAAAACTAAGAAAAACATTTTTTTTTATATATATGTGTGTACGTAGTTTTACAAAACCAAGTCCGTCGCTATAAGCCTAATAAGACTAGTTTTATGGGAACTCTTTTTAACCCCTTTTCATTTTGCAAAAATGCGACTTGCTTATTTAACAGTTCTTTGTTAGAAGCACAAATGACTTACGCGAATATATTTTTTTACTGTCCGTCCTTTGCTCTCGACAATTCTGTGGTAGACCGTTTTAATAAATAGTCAATCCGGATTTTGCTCAAATATCAGATGTTGTCCTAATAATAACGACAAACTTACACAATATCTGTAATAGTTGACGCGGATAACATTTATCTTAACGAGTCAGTGAAACTTGAAGAGAAAGAAAATAAAGGTATCAGTGTATTCAATCATTTCAATAATTGAAAATGTCTTACTCGTTTTTTAGTTTTCAGTTTTTGGTAGCAAGTTTTGAGTTTGTGTTTTTTTTTTCGCTTAACTACTCAGTAGTTAATTTGCTGTTAATCCTTGCGAATCCAAATATCTGACGAAGATGGGTTTTTTTTTTCCGTGAAGATCTTGTGAATCACTTTGGGTGATTTTTTTTTTGCAGTGACATCGTTATCTCATCCTCGTCGCCAATCTGTTGATAAGTTGTCCCACAGTAAATAATAAATAAAGGAAGTCAAGTCGAGGGTTGGGTTAACAAGTGTATTAACAAAGTAAGAAAGTTACTAGCTCTTGGCTAGACAGTTACAAGACTGTGCGTTGTCCTCGGTGACTCGCACTATTTATAGTGACAACCGGTGCAGTTTCTCCTGTGTAAGAACGGCCGGTGTAACATATATGTATATATATATATATATATGACAATGTTTGTGTGTTATTAAAATCGATATGTTTACATTTAAAACATTAAACAACTTTCAATAAGGTTAAGAATCTTCAAGGAATAGTAAGACTCCATTGAAATTTTCTTTCGATCCCATGCGGCAATTATAAAGGAAATAATCCCTTACGTCCATAAAATAACTTAAATATATTTGATACGAAAGATACAAAAGTGATTGTTTTAAATAGATTTTTAAGAAAAGAAAAGAAAATTAAACAAAGCATATCTACATGAAGAATGTATTATTTTAACATGTAGATACTTATTTTTAATTGTATTTGTAACATTAAAACTGATTAAAATCTGTTTAGTTTCTTTGAAGCCATTTTCCGATTGAAAGAGAAGTTGCTGCAACAAATCCGTGTTTACATTGTCAGTGTCCAAAATTCTATTTTTAAACGATGGTTAGTCTATAAGATTATTAGTGTCGTAATTTTAATATTGCATTGCATTTTAACTCTTAAATCCTTCTTGTTCATATTGGTTTGAAAAAAGTGAGCAATGTTTCATGAGGTTAATATAACGTAGTATGAATAATTAAAAAAAATATATATTTACTGAACAAAAATAAATGATGTTCCAAATGTGCACCAAATAGCATGAGATTTTATATGTATGATAAAACAGTGCAATATATGCATCTAAATAATCATAACAACCTAGAGAATCATAAAATAATTTTACTTCCTATTATAATGACTAGATTTGATAAGTTTAGGCCCGTGAATTCGCAGATGACACACCGATGCCACTCGCCTGTGACATCGAATATACGGCTCACCAACTAATTAGATGTGCTGATGCAACATCATACTCATACATACGCACACTTGCCAACAGACTCACGCAAGATGTGAAACAAAATTAAGTTTGACACATTTTCATTGAATATATAATAGTAAATAGATATCTTGGAGCTATGTGTCATATTTTAAAAAAAATAGTGGTTAAACTGTAGTTACAATTAGCTTTTTTATTTATTATAGATTTTTTCTTTTGCAAACTTTTCTATTAGAATAAAACACATAAAATAGTTAACACAATAACGCCACAGCCCTGACAATCGATTTAGTATTTGGCTTCATATTCCTCGCTATTCGTAATTTTTCTTTCCAGATAAAAATGTTAAGCATGTAAACGGTTTGAATTATTTTATAAAAGAAACTTTTCGACATACAATAAGTTTCTACAAGTGTAAAGCCGGGTGAATACCCGAGTAAATAGATAAACGTTTATATACCTGTGCATTGAATTTGAGGGTTGACTTATTCTTCAGTATAAGTTAGTCACAGTCTCTCTTAGGTTCTAGAACATATTTATATGAAGTCTTTGCGACATTCTATTTTTAAGCAAAGGAAACATCTTCTTGTGCTTAATGAAGTTTCTATTTGATTATTTTCTCCCGCTTTCATTATTTTTAACCTTGATTAAGCTCTGTTGAGCGATGTGAAAAGCTGGTTAGTAAACCTTTAAATTCTTTCATTATTTTAATTGATTACACTTAGTAAAAATCAAAATAGTTTGTTAGTAGCGATAAAAGTGTTTTATATTACAGCAAAAATAGTTATATATATATATATATATATATATATATATATATATATATTATTTTGTTTATATATATAATTTTTTTTTTTTGGGAAATACAGGCAAATGAACTGATTCAAATATCTACGGTGTAGCATTTCCCATAAATGCTAAAGGAAGTAACATCCCTCACACTATGTGTCGCGCCCTCCCAATATGTAGACGACTACATTTTTATTTACGAAATATAGTTATATGTACGCGGGTCAATACTACCCATCAGCGTATATATAGTATGAATTAACTACTAGATCCCATCAGTGAGTGTTTTCGGTCTTTCTGTACTGTTTGTCAAGACAACATGAAATGAAGATGCTTCACCCTACAAGTAAACATTGACAAAATATTAAATATAACATAGTACTCAGAATCTAAATAAGCGAACTTCGACACGGCTATACACGAGCTCATATGATGGGTGGTGCACCTTCTCCTAGTTAACGTAGCTGCATACTTTCCCAGACTAAATGAATTCTTGTTCTGGAAACCGGTAAAACCCAGAGACCACAAGAAACATATACTGTGACCTGGTTAACCGGTCTATTGCAGAGAGGACAATTCATGTTCTCCACTTTTTACTAACTCAACAATGTATCTCATATAGAAATCCAGTGTCAGCCCCAGGAAACTGTCCGTTCACTTCTGAGATTTTACACCGAAGTAAAATGGCACACACACTCACACACACACTATATATATATATATATATATATATATATATATATATATATATATATATATATATATACCTATATATATATATATATACCTATATATATATATATATATATACCTATATATATATATATATATATATACCTATATATATATATATATATATATATATATATACCTATATATATATATATATAGAGAGAGAGAGAGAGAGAAATATATATATATATATATAGATATATATATATATATATATATATATATATATATATATATATATATATATAGAGAGAGAGAGAGAGAGAGAGAGCACTCGCGGAGAAGGAAATAAAATTGAACAAGAAATCCACGGAACTTACATGCACCAATTTGACCGAAACACTCCATGGACCATTTAAAAAAAGAAAAGTCTCATCCCGGAAAAACAATCCGTGTTATGTTTGCTTAAATTTAAAATATGCTGCCTAAATACACAGAATATATATATATATATATATATAGAGAGAGAGAGATAGTTTATATATATATATATATATATATATATATATATATATATATATGTGTATATATATCAAGAGAGATAGTTAATATATATATATATATATATATATATATATATATATATATACATGTACATTTACATACATATACATATTCTGATATTTGATGCAGTATTATTTATGTGTTTACATTGTAGGAAGAAAATGGTTGATTGGAATTAAACTACATTACTTAAAGATTTTATTGTTTAAAACCATAAATAGGAATGAGTCGAAATAACCAAAATCGAAAAAAAATAAGAGATTGCCCTTAAAAGGAAATGTATTAAAAAAGACAAATTAGTGCGTTGGCATCCACCTTTGGTTGCACATTCCGAAAATAAATCGACGCACATTTCACACCTCCAACGAAAATCGCATTCATTGTGTATTCATGAGATGAAGTATCGATTTAATGCGTTTTCCCCAGTATTCGTTCCACGTCTTATTAGACTTATTCATTTATCGCTCGCTCGCCGCTATGCCTCTCCTTTTAAAGATAAAACCCTACCACACACACACACACACACACACACACACACACACACACACATATATACACACATATATATATATATATATATATATATATGCGTGTTTGTTCCCATATATGCATATAGTATAATATGTGATAATACCATTGTATAGCTTGCTTGTTTGCTTACTTCTTTGTTTGCTTGCTTGTTTGTGCCAAACCACACTTTATGAAATCATTAAACTGATGACGTCATCCATCGAGTAAGACAGACGAAAGAAGACATCCTTATCTCAACGACCTCTAACCCGGTAGATCGTGTTTGTTTGTATCAGTTTGCTTGTTTATTCGTCCTCGGGCAGAATGGATGAATTAATAAAGGATGACGTCATCGTGAAAAACTGAGATCGGGGATAATTATGTACAGTCGACGACGCCACAATGTGATGACATCATACTTCAAATCAAAGCGATCGGGGGAATATAATTTACGATGTTCGGGTCACAGATGTAGACGAAGTTCGGGTCACTAGTCGTTTATACGCAGAGGTGTCAAGTATATCAATACTAACATACATATCCCGATCAAATAATCATAATAGGTAAAGATATTAGTTGTAGACTCATCCTGATGAAGACCAATGTGTGTTTTATTGTATATAAATAAAGAGAAATCAGCGCCTTCGAAAACAATTAGTGAGTAAAACGTATGCTTTTTACTAGCCCAATAAAGGACCTATTTCAATTTGGAAAAGAAGTTAGAAAAAACGGTTGGGGGAGATAAGGTTTAAGGAGTGGAAATTATTAAGAACGCCGATCTATTAATTACCTCATTCGTTCATTATCAGATAGTTGTCCTTTAAAGATACATTATATATATATATATATATATATATATATATATATATATATATATATATATATATATATATATTAGTAGTAAGTTTTTGAAAGGCTGTGGGCAATGCCAATTTCGGGTAAGATGCAAGTTGTAAGGAACAAAAACAATAAATCGATCGAATACGAAATATCACTTACTATTTATTTTTCCTAAAATCTTACATAACAGCAAAAGTGTTTTTAGCTGTTTGTGTGATGTCCGGGTGATAAAAATCATTATTTAATATTTCGGGAAAAGAGACTTTCCTTTGTCAAAAATAATTAAAACAGAAGAAACATTTATCCGTCTGTGCAGAAAATCTTACAAAAAGAAATGGCTGCCAGATGTAGAACCGTAGCGAAAATAGTCTCACAGGGAATGTACATTAAATTTTATTTTAAGGTAATGTTACATATGATTTGGTGTTCAGAAATATTTGTGTAATGTTGGTTAAGTGTATGGTGCTCGATACACTGTTAGTTTTAATAATATATACATATATATATTTTTTTTAATTTTCTTTTTTTACTAAGTTTCTATTTGATTATTTACTTTTATTTCAGTGTGTTTTATCTTCATATTTTTATTTTTTTATCTTTCTTTCGTATTTTAAGAATTTTAATATAAAGTAAAGTAATTAATCTCTCATTTTAAATATTCTAGATTGATTAAATGTATTGATTATCATCTATTTAAGAAGTGTTATTAATTGTGAGTTTCGTCAAATTAGTTTATCGAATTAACTTCATATATTTACTATAAGATAAAAGGACATAACTCTGTGATGCGAATTTATTTATTTTATTGATTCTTTAGGTGGAATTCTTTATTAAATATTAAAAAAATAAATAATAAAATAAATACATAATTTTTTTAAAAATTTAATCAACAAAATTAATAATTAATTAATAAATAAATAAATAAATAATGAATAAATAAATAAATTAAATATTAATATAAAAAAATAAAAAAGAATATTAAAAAGTAAGGATGAAAAATATGTAATCAAGATGACAATAAAGAATATATAAAAAACAATTCAACAAACAATAATACATACATATATGCACATATATATATGTGTGTATATGTATGTATACATTTATACGTATATATATATATGCATGTATGTGTATATATGTTTTATATACATATATATATATATATATATATATATATATATATATATATATATATATACTATTATTGTTATACAGATTTCCACCTAAAGAATCTATAAAATAAATAAATTCGCATAACAGAGTTATTTCCCGTTATCTTATAGTAAATATATCAAGTAAATTCGATAAACTAATTTGACGAAACTCATAATTAATAAAACTTCTTAAATAGATGATAATCAATACATTTAATAAATCTAGAATATTTAAAATGAGAGATTAATTACTTTACTTTATATTAAAATTCTTAAAATACGAAAGAAGATAAAAAAATAAAAATATGAAGATAAAACCCACTGAAATAAAAGTAAATAATATAAACGAGATGATGGATGCTATCTGTTATTTCCGTTTGAGGGGTATAAGTTTAGTCTCTGTGTGGGGGTTGTTAATTCCTATTTTATTGATAGTGTGTTAATAATATTAATATTTAGTGTATTTCAGAAAATTTATTAAATTCTTTATCTTATTATTTTATTTCATTCCACTAGTACTTGTACTCCCGTCCATGCGCACAGGCAAAATAAACTTATATATACATACGTGCATGTCTATATACAACATATGCACGCAATGCGCAGGCACGCACGTACACACATCTTCACTCTCATGTACGGGGGGTTATAAATTTTGTATTTTATATTTTTTATTTATTTATTTTTTGTGTTTTTGTTATGTTATTAATTTAATCTTTTATTTATTTTATCAATATTATTTTATATTTTATATTTATTAATAATATGTTCCTATACATACACACGCGTACCCGCACACACGTGTTTGTACATACACACGGACGTATACACACGCATGTACACTCATCTTCATGTATACAGGGGTGGGCGGGTGATTTTAGAATCTATTATATATATATATATATTCATGTATGTATATATATATATGCATGTGTATATATGTATATGTATATATATATATATATACATGTATATGTATATATATACATGTATACATATATATGTATATATATATACATATACATATATGAGAGAGAGAAAGAGAACTGCATACAGATAATCAGATTTAATTTTTGAAAAATACAAATTAAAATATATTTTCTTTAATTAAGACTGACGACCCCCTTGTTTTTGATATGGTATATACTTAGCTTAAATAGCAAGTAGTTACTTTCCTAGAGGTTTCTATAAGTGATGCCAACCAGAGATAACTTCACACAAAGATTTATACATCTTTTATTGCCCCACGGCTTACATATGGAAGACTTATCATATTTTGACGGAGAGGTTTATGTAACTTCATACTAAGTCGGAAACTTGGCTATAAGCCGCTTACAATAATCCTCAACATAAATCACTATTATATCTCTGTGTTGTGTTTATTGGTGTATAATATGCACTCGTGTACTGATATGAAATACATTCTTTATATATATATATATATGTATATATATATATATGTATATATATATATATGTATATATATATATGTATATATATATATATGTATATATATATATATATATATATATATATATATATATATATATATATATATATATATAGTGTGTGCATACTTCTAGAATAGGATTGTTGCGCTAATCGGAACTTCCATTAAGTTTTTATCTTTTTCGGGTTAGTCTTTTGATTAAATTATTTTCTAGCAACAGACTTATACACTGACGACTATTTCAAAAATGTCCCTTATCTTATAAATGTCTTTATTACGACGATAAACAGCCTCAGAAATTGTTAGCAAGGTATTTGTTCCCAACTTCCTCTTCACTTTAATCCTCGTTACAACCACGACACCAATCAGTCAGAGTTATTTTTTAACGTTTTCTTTTTAATGTTTTCTTTTATTTGCTTACAATACTTCCGAAGCCTCAATTGGATATTCGGCGAATCCGGTTCAAGGTATTACGTTAAGCTACGTACGGTGGTGAGACAAACGTTCTGCAGATTTCGACTGGTGTGTAATGATTTACTTGACATAGATCCCAGTTCCACTCCCACCCCGGAGTAGTAATATTTGCCATCTGCCCATCTATGAGTTAAATATGATTTACTTTTATATCATTTCACAGTTTATCCGTTGCGTTACGGGTCCATGTGAACAATTCTAGTATGAATTTGGAATCCTTAAACCTATTATTGTATTAGATATGTGATATTATTACCTAGACTTTAATATAATGTGGCAACAATTAATTATACATAAAAGAGTAGAACACCATTAATATATATATATATATATGTGTGTATATATATTAATATATATGTATATATATATATATATTAATATATATATTAATATATATACATGTATGTATATACGTGTGTTATATATACATATTATAACAGTAGAACACAACATGCACGACATAAAAATAGTATGTACTGATGCTCTAAAAGTCAAACATCAACGAATACTGATGTATACATATGTTTCAGAAATATTTCATAATAATCCGCTTTTTAAAACATAACACGCCCTGCCATCGCTTCGTTACATTTATAGGTAACAATGTCATTGTTAAACTATTACAACTCCATAAACGGAAAAACCCATCTACATCTGGAAACATGATTTATTTTTTGCTGGTTATTATATATGTACTTTTAAAGTAAAATTTAATATATTTTTTCAATATAAAACGGATGATTCGCTTTTTAAAGTACGTATATTGTATAAGTTTGTAATAACTTGTAGCCAATATTACATTTTAAAAAATTAAGTTAAAATATTTTCTTTTCTTTAACCATATGGGAATGTGAAGATGAGGACCATACAATGAAACATTGCCTTGTTTGCCATCTATTGCCCAACCGGTACAGCTTGAAAGATGTTGCAGAGTACAACAATAATGCAATAGCCTGCGTAAAAAAATAAATAGAGAAACTTGTATGAACACATACACATATACATATATATACACATATATATATATACATATATATATATCTACATATACATATATATACATATATACATATATATACATATACATATATACATATGCATATATACATATGTACATATATATACATATATATATCATTATATACATATATATACATATACATATATATATATATACATATATATATCATTATATACATATATATATATACATATACACATACATATACATATATATATACATATACACATATATATATATATATACATATATATACATATACTACACACACACACACACACACATATATATATATATATATATATATATATACTTTCTTAATTTACTATGTATACCCATATTGTATTACATTATATACTATGTTTATTCCTAAGGCCATTGTCGTCAAACATATATGGCGTTATTAATTTTTTAAACAATTAATTTACACAATATGTGCACAGAAGATACACAGTAATCTATGCATATGTGAGAATATTAAGAACTTAAAAATTAAATTAAATATTTGCAGGGAGTGATTGGAAAAGTAGGTTAAACAGCTTAACTAGAAAATCTTTCAAAATAATTAATGAGGATTTTTTTTTCTTCGATTTTGAAATCAGATTTTTAAACTTCTATGAAGCCATTAAATCATTTATCTCATACATTATAGGATTCGGTTGCCAGATCAAATTCGGAACAGTTATAGCGTAGACATTTAAAGATAAAATTAGATTAATTCAGATAAAATGGTAAAAATAGGAGGGGCATTTTGGGAATATTTAAAATACATTTATTAGTGTATGTTAATGCTCTTAAAATGTACCATTAGTTTACGCATTGACGTGAGCAGATAAATAAAAATGTAGATGGCCAAAGACGCCGAACAAAATATTACATCGGCATTATGTTGATTATTCTGACTACTGTTATCATCTACATACCCTGGTGAGGAACACGTTTGGGAGCTTTAAGATGTTGTGTAGAGTAACGCCGTAGTCATATTATTTCCACTATAAACTGAATGACACTATACACTAGTGTTTTATATTTTATAAATTTAGTTTTTACCCAATGCTATTTCACTATAAAATTGAACCATGCCATACGGTTTAGTAACATTATAACTTGATTGTAATCCTCGTAAGGACACATACAATGAATTAACAGACAACAACACGAATGTCCAATCTTGATACGTGTAAATCATTTTTAAAGAGTCATGAAAGTATACCTAATGTTGGGGTCGTGGCATATAAAAGAACGGCCGAACAATGGCTTGGTAAAGTAAGGGATAGTTTTAAGGTCAGTGGCAGTAAGGTAAGCGGCATACTGAGGTGGGATATGTTTTTATTAACGATGTGTTGCTTAACGATGTGGTGCTTAACGATTTATTAACGATGTGACAGGTGTGTAGAAAAGGAAGTACGCATTAAACGGTGGCTGAAACAGAAAGTAAGAAAGAATATAAACTTCATATTAATATGTTATTCTCACGAAGTTTCGGCCTGGACGAAACCAAGGACCTTTGGTGTTATTGTTTCAGTATAATGCTGTATTCCCGCCCCCCAACAAAACAAAATTGCTGCTACTGTATCAGAATACTTCAAGGATAAACTAAAGATACAGGTGAGAAAGTGATATACGAAACGATATCACCTTGAAAACACCGCCACTAAAGGCTAGCGGAAAAAAATATTTAAATAAGCTTGAGAACGGCCAGAATTAAGAACGGAACGATAAACCCCAGAGAAGACATTAAGTCAACAGACGATATGCACCCATATTGGACTGACTTTGTAAAACTTATGTTAAAACTGTATTCAAACTTTAAAGTTTGAGTTAGAGCTACGTGCTAAGATATTAAAGCCTCGGTTTTGTCTTGGGAGACAATGGATACTCCCTGTAAATGTGACTGGTCCTGCAATTTTGATTCAAGGAATGCGCAATCTCCAACCACACCCTAGTCTGAATCAGCACTGATTGATTTTAGTGGCAATGCGAAGCACAGGACGACTGGAAACAATGCCGAGATAAGCGGATAAGACATACATCACCTAGTATTCCCAAATTGTCACCTATTAAGTACTGATCAGGCTCAACACCTCTTAACTTCGCTGATTTAACGGAAACTGCTGTATAAACATGATTCTGCCGTATATGATGTCGCGGGGAGGTAATCTGAATTAGCGAAGAAGAGTGAAAGATTTCTGTTTTTGCTGGGGAACTGATAGGATTCGATGACTCTTTCGGAGTTCTGTCTTCGTTCGCCCATCCTGTTAATCGAGCGATGGGAATATCCAAGTTTATCGTGTTCTAGAAGAATAACATATCTACTAGCATCTCGCCATCGGACAAGAATATAATTTGTGCGTGTTTACTTTTAATCAATCATTAGAATAACTAGGGAATGGAGAAATACGGCTACAATCATCACTAGGGAACAACTCAGTTTCTGTTGATACACACCATGGCTATGCCTTCTACTGCTAATACTGCTGAGAGAAACTAGCATCCATTAAGAATCTACTTAAAATTGGTCAACGTGACGAGCAGCGGGTTCTCTAAACGAAAACATATTTTTAAACGTTAAATATGTATCTTATCTGTTGTTACTCTCATCTGTTCTGCTTGTTAGAAAATATGTTGATCATATGTTAGGCTCTTTGATCATGTTGTTAAATAACAAAGGTACGCCCGCTAGTACATATATGTTATGAATTCGGGCGTAAACAAGACATCAAGTCACGGTGGTCAGATAACTGGCCGTTAGTTAACATTGTCCTCTGCGGCATCACTAGATAGAGGAAATGACGTCACATGTGATGAAGATTCCGCTTTGCACACTTACTGAATTTGATATTAAACGCGATCACACGATATAAAAATGATTGAGAATCGATGATAAACGAATTAAAGCGACACACTCCACACACATGTAGACCCCATCTTCGTTCTCTCTGCAACTAGCTTCTACTTTAAATTGGGAATCTTATTCTTTTCTTTGTCTGTTGTGCCGACTTTGATTCTAGAGCGAGAATGCATCCTCCGCGTATAGAGATACACCAGGAATACGACGAGAGACACCACCGCGTTTTTTTAGCGTTGACGGCACCAGGTGTTGTTTAATAATTTAGATCTGTTTATTTGCGTGCGATTACAAACACAACTTTTAATTGATCGTGCCATACATTTGGAGGGGAGATAATGCAACAATATGAGCACTCATCACTAGCAGAGGCAGTATTCTCATTGGCAGGAATGTTCATCAAAATTTTGTGGAAAACTGCAAATATGTATTTAAATAATCTAATAGAATTGTCAACTTTCTTACAGAGTTTTAATCATAAACCGTGCAAATTGCATGCACTCATTGGGATGCGTCCAAATGTACGACTAAGGGGACCGCAGCTTACGATCACAGATAATACGGGTGGCGCTTCTTGATGTAGTCGGTTGGGATCTTGTAGTGGAGATAACACGTAACAATAATTAGTTCTATCTTCAATTCTTCTTCGTCGTTTCCCTGTCGTTATGCGAGTTGTTTAATAGCAGAGGGATAATAATTGCAGTACAAAACCACTTGGAGTTTAACACTCATTGATGGTTTTTATTTTTATTTTACATGTATACATACTTAATACGCCTACACATCAACCCTAGTGGGATGCAGCATCGGTTTACCAAAGCAGACTCGCATCGATATATATATATATATATATATATATATATATATATATATATATATATATATATATATATATATATATATATATAGAGAGAGAGAGAGAGAGAGAGAGAGAGAGAGAGAGCCTAAACGGTAGTGCTGTTCAAACAAGAGAAAACTGGATATTCAAGTGAGGCTACCAAAATTTGTAAATTTGAAATCACTTTTTTCAAAAATGGTTTATTATTTTATTGTTTTATAATTTTATAATTGTATAATTTTATAAGCGTTTCGAGCATCATGGCTATCTTCAGAAATGTTTTCCTACTTGTAAAATGTGGTTAATTTAAACAGTTTTCCATTTCTGTGCATGTGCGCGCGTGGGGGGGGGGGGGGGCTACGTCTGTGCGAGCGTGTTCGTATGTGTTTCCTTATCTTCTACAACTATGGGTAAAAGCTATGTATTTTTTTAAGCATGTCTGTCTATGGTTTTTATCGATGCGGTCATGAAGTACTTAATCGCCACATACGAAGATGGCTGAGATGTTTCTAGTCTCAGTCTTTTCTATAAATACTATTATGGTATGTGTTCTTCAGAATTATGTGATATATTCACCATTTCTTTTGCTCCAGCTCGTTTGCCACGTTTGTTTATTATTGTTCACCAATTCGCTGTTTAGATTCTGCATTGTAATAAATCTTCCTATTCAAGTAGTATATTTCCCAGAACAACACGATTGTGGAACTAGCTTCCTACTGACTGTTTGCCTCCTACCTTTAACTGTGGTCTTTTCATGACTATGGGCAATTGCCATCTACTGTCTTTGCGATAATTATGTGTTCTTGTTCGCTCCTTACATCAAACAGCTACCTGCCTTGTTTGGCGCTATTTTCATAGAAAATGATATTTAAAATATGATGAATGTTTTTTAAAATCTAGGTATGCTATCTTCTTGATATTTGTATTGTGTGTTTGTATCTAGTCAGGTGGGGTTATTTTGTTTTATATTATCTGTTACGTGTATGTATTAGTTAGTATATACCTTACTCGGGACATATGTATATTAGATAGATTAAATTATTAATCATGAATATAATTTTATTTTTATAAGCGTACTTTAAAAATATTTTCTAATTATTTATATAGTTATTTATTTTTATATTTAAATATGTTAGAATTTTATATAATATATACACACATATATATATCTAAAAGTATACATATTTTTGTTATTTTGTGTTTGGGTTTATGGAAAATGCGTTGCAATTTTTAATTAGGTTGTTTAGTAGAACAATGTGATGTAAATGTATGCGATTATATGTTTGGGGGAATGTTGAAGGGGTTATGGTATGCATAATATGATATAATAATGTAATTTAATATGTTATTATAGTGATAAAGGTGATTCAAATTAATTAGATTGATTCTGTGGTTGGTTGTAGGGTCTTATATTTACGATAGGATAGAAGGTGTCTTCGATATATATGGGGATGCTGAGAAAGGATGTTGGGTGTTTTCAGTGTGTTAAATATTTATATTATTAAAACATTTGGCTAGTAAGAATTATTTAATGTAGGGAGCACAACCAATCAGACATCACGTCAATAAAGTGTTTGGATAATGTATTAATAGTTAGTATAATTCTAAGTTTTTCTGTGGTTCATAGTGGTCAATTCTTGGAAGCAGCTTTTTAGGATGTTTGTTTTTCAATAATACCTCATTTAATTTCGTAAGATATGTTGCAATCTTTGAGGTGTCAAATAGTGTTTTGTATTGAGGTAATACCCTGGTTGCCTTAGTATCTGAACCTATTATTGTGGGAGTATTTAGGGTGTGTGCCTGCTGTAAACCTAGGCTTCATACACTATGGATATAAGCGTTCAATCGCCTCACATAGCACAGCCTTCACTTCTGCATGAGCCGCTGATGTCTGATGATACTTTCGACCAAACATAAACAATGGAACCTCAACCTGCAGGGGTAAATATACTAAAGGTTATATATTCATCAGCTGATGGGTCTATAGTATGATGAAAATATCGGTGTGTAAATAGGTTGCGTTTAGTAGATTTTATCATGCAGTTTTAGTTTCTAGTGTTTCTGTAAAACGGAGGTTACTGATAAAATATAAAAGTTATGGAGAGTGACAATGAAATATAAAGTGTATATGCTATAGCACAATAATTTAGAACTTTTATAATTTCTGAATACACTAAATTACATATATATATATATATATATATATATATATATATATATATATATATATAAATGATGTACAAAAATAATTGATATGTACATCACCGTTTCGGTTTCATGATGTTCGTGTTACTTTTATTATTTTTCATTACCTTGGATTAATTTATGCCATACCTATCATATATTAGCTCTCTCCTCGGGTTGAGCACCGTCGTTAATTATATTGACTACCATTATTCATCGTAATTCACAGTTCTTTGTCATACAAAAATTGACAGCGACTTGACAGTGTAGAGCACTGTCAAGTCGCTGTAAATTTTTGTATAAAACCTTTGCCGACGTCATTTACCATTTAGTGGTCTAGTAGTTCCAGCTGCTGACTATCAATGAGATGGTTGTAGACTTTATCCCTTACAAGGGATTGGTGCTAGTCTACACGATCCGAATAACTGTGACACAGTGAAACAGTATATTTGTGTATAACTATATATTTCCCCTTCTCGGGTTGAGCAGTGTATTTAATTATATCGCCTGCTATTTTTAGCGAAATGCAAAGCGCTTTGTAACATAAAAAATGGAGCGCTGATAAGAAATTGTCAATGTTGTATACAACATTGTAGGTATAATGAACAAACAGCGCTCATTGGTCTAAGCGCTAGAGCTCCCGAGTAGATAGTTTTAGGTTCAATTCCTGGTAAGTCAAGCCGCATTGAAGTCTCTCTGTGAATAACTATATATACATAAATATATTTATATATATATAAATATATATGTATATATATATATATATGTATATATATATGTATATATATATGTACATGCATATGTATATATATACGTATATATATACATATGCATGTACATGTATATATGTATATATACGTATATATATGTATATATACAAGTATATATATATATATATATATGTATATACGTATATATATATATATATGTATGCATATGTATGTATGCATATATACATATATATACATATATATACATATGTATATATGTATATACGTATATATATATGCATATGTATGTATGCATATATACATATATACATATGTATATATATGTATATATATACACGTATATATATACATATGTATATATATGTATATATATACATATGTATATATATACATATACATATATACATATGTATATATATACACATATATATACATATGTGTATATATATACATATATGTATATATATATACATATATACATATGTATATATATACACATATATATACATATGTGTATATATATACATGTATATATATATATACATATATATATATATATGTATATATAAGTATATATACATATATATATATATGTATATACGTATCTATACGCATATGTATGTATGCCTATATACATATATATATACATATATATATATATGTATATATATACACGTATATATATATACATATGTATATATATACATATGTATATATATATGTATATATATATACATATATATACATATGTATATATACATACATATATATATATATATACATATATATATATATATATATATATATATATATATATATATATATATATATACATGTGTATATATGAAGAGTCCGAATGCAAAACGCGATAAACGCCATTTTCAAAATTACGAAGTTATCACCAATAAAAGTGTTGTATCTCAACATCAGATTACATCTCAAAATTATGATTTTGCTAATATTATACCTGCATAATTTCTTTTGACTGTTTATTTAAATAACATTTTAGGCGAGGTCTTAATTAAATATATTTTTCTTTGTATTTTTGAAATTCAGACAAATTGGATTTATCGCGTTTTGCATTCGCACTTTTCATATATATATATATGTGTATATATATATATATATGTATATATATATATATATATATATATATATATATATATATATGTGTGTGTGTGTGTGTGTGTGGGCATATATCTCTAGAAAAAGCACAGTCAAACTATCACGCTTAAGTTTAAATTAATGTTTCTCAGTCTCTCACGCTTAAGTTTGAAAAAGCATTTTCTTATTTGAAAGTTCAGATCGATTGTTCTCATCTTAAAATAGGTTTTCATGTTTATTAGCGCACATAAGCCTTCGGTCGGTTTCAGTTTCGTTCGTGATTAAAAAACAATTTGAGAAATTGAGGACATTACGCTATTGGATTCACTCTGTTCAAAACTAAACTCCAAGTAACAAATACAAAATAAAAATTTGTAAACTCCTAATCAAACGCTGTATTTTATTCCGCTAAAAAGAAATGTCAGAAGCTAGTAATTTGAGGACGGGGGTTATACGAGATTAAGAGCATCACTTTCGCAACACTTGTAATTAATACTGCAACTTGGAAGATATTAATTAAATTTCACTCTTGTTGCGTTGAAAAATCAATAGCAATTCTATTACTATGATTAGCAAATCATAATCGCATGAAACCGATTAAATGAAGGTTGTTTTTCTTCCAGACGTTGTTCTCTACGAACAGTGAAAACGTGATTCGAAAATAATAATAATAATAATAATAATACTTATAATAATAATAATAATAATAATAATAATAATACTAATGATAATAATAATACTAATAATAATACTAATGATAATAATAATAATAATAATAATACTAATAATAATAACAACCGTAAAACGACCAACAACCTTCCTACGATTTGCTACAAGAGTACGCTTTTCGTAAAAAATGACGGGAAAATATGAAATATTCTCCGTCAGTGTCTGCACTAATATTCATAAAATAATGATTCCCTTCACCACGAACGCTCTGATCCTTACTTTTTCCAATTGAAATGAATAGCTCTCCCATTGAGCAATACTCTGCTTTGATAAACTACTAGGACTGACCTTCACTCTAGACCTGAAATAAAAAGACTTACGGATAATCTACCGCTAAGGTCGCCGGAAAAATGGTTGGATCATTCTACCGCTCTAGAAAGTATCCTACTCATGACGCAATGCTCTAATTGTATAAGAGTAAAATACGCCATGAGATGGAGTAAATCTTGAGAGGTGCCTTGACAGAATACAACATCGACTTCGAAATCTTCTGGGGGATGTCGTATTCTCTTCCCTACAGCTTCTTTTTCACAGAAGAGAGGGTTTTAATCTTTTTCCACTCTATTTTATTTTATGTTAGGTGTTCGACTGAGCTCCAATCTATGGTTATCCCTGTAAAAGATTCACAACAATAACTCTTCTAGCTACAACGACTGTACATATTTTTTTAACTTTTGACTGTCTACTTACAACTAAACAATATCTATGAGCAACATTTATCTTCCCAAACTGCCCCATCTGGGGTACACAATATCATGGGACTGCTTCACAGCTGGCTACAGTATAGTTGTTTTCAAATGCAATGTAAACAATTTTTATTGAGCGCTTTTCTTAAATGCTCTAATTCTGACCACATTCTGACATCGTTACAAATCCTCAAGGTTTTAGCTCACATCTTTTGATAGCTCACCATCTACCTGACTAACACATTAACCCTTATCCTCAAGGTTTTAGCTCACCATCCAGGGGACTAACACATTAACCCTTATCCTGGAGTAACCTTCGGTCCTTTAGTGGTGACTCATTTGTGCATAAACAAAATTATAGAATTAACTAATGTTAGTAACTTAATTTTTATATATAAAATATTATTGTAGTTACTGATGATATAAGGAATAAAAACACCAAGTGTTACTTTTTATACGGAGTAGAATATTTCTTGGCGATTTTTTTTAGACAGTGAGTGTTGTCTAACATGTTATTTGCTTTCTTGTACCCTTTCACTAATTGAACTAGTTTTGTTCGGAGACTAGAAAAAGGCACGTATTTCACTCGCTAACTTTTGTATGACGAGACTTAGGTATTTACTTTGTGGGCAACTGTGTTCCTGCCGTTTTTTTTTATTTTGAAATCTATTGTTGAATATCTCTTTTCGAGAATTCTATTTCCGATTCATTTTGAAATGTTTTCTTCCATGAGTGTTTTAGAGTTAATCTCTGTTTATTTTCAGATCATAAAAATAGAATATCAAGTAAAGATAAATTAACTTTTGTCGCTTTAATTTATGTATTTATTGTTTTTCTCTGCTTTATTTTATTTCAATCAACGTTGAATGCAAACTCGTGTTGAACGTTAGAAAATAGTTTTGAACAGCATGGAAAAATACATTATTGCTAAAAGATGTCTAATTTTTATTAAACCTTAAAAAAAAACGGTGCGAATCTCATAGTCAACACACTACATGATGTATGAAAAAGACAAAAAGAAAACAATTAAACAAAGGAAGACATCATCAACACGAGAGATTTACCAGTAGGTAATTCAAACTCTTATATATTCTCTTTTTTGTTTTATTTTACTTTAGTCGAAGTACTCAGACATCAAAGGGCCCCTATGGGCGTAACACTTGATCTCTATATGAGATACATAGATATTTGAATATTTTATTAAAATTCTCCTCTATTTCTCAAATGTTGAGTAAATAAAGAAGTTCAGAACCTGTTTTCTTTTCTCGAATTGACCAGTTTACTATGTTATAGAATATCCTTCTTTGTGGTCTCTTGATTCTGCCGAATTCCAGAGCAATAATTCATCTAGTCTGGTGGAGTATCCAGCTACGTGGTATTCCTTGACGTAGCCCCACTAATAGAATGTGCACTATTCTTCGTATTAGCGAGTGTATAGCAGTAGTGAGTGGATATTGGTCGTGTCTAAGAGGTAATTCAAACTATATATATATATATATATATATATATATGTGTGTGTGTGTGTGTGTGTGTGCGTGTGTGTAGTAAATAAAAAAAAGCTTATATTAATATTTTTCATGAATCACCCTAACCACCAGATACGTATTTATAAATTCGAAAAAAAATAGCTTTCAAAGTACAATCGGAAGATCATACTTAGATAGAAAACGAACTCTAAGTTTGTGTTCGGACGAACATAGGTGTCCTGGATTTTATACATGTTCGGCTGATGATTGGATGATCTACGAATCTTCACTAATGATAAATATTAAGAAATCTTATATTGTTATTAAACAATATCTTTAAATATATGGAGCCCTTTTGTACGTGATTGTCTGTTGTATCGATTCGGATCAGTTACGATTTCAAGGTTGCTGTTCATGCTTACAATTTCATATAAGTTTTAATAGGAATATACAAGCAAGATTCTATTAAATATTTCATCAGATACACCACAAAACTGCCCATTCATTAATGTTCGATTATTTCTTAATTAACAATGTTCATGAGAGAAACCTTATTATGCGGTAAGCATAGTGTTCAACAGTCGAGTGTGTGCTTGCTAGTACTCATCCGAAGAGTTAGATTTGCAGGCCAACGTTGCCACATACACAGGTAACCAAGATAGTCCCGATCAGCGAGTATACACTCAAATATCATTTGAAAATACGCAGCCATAAGCGGACGTTACGCCATATGGCTCAAAAAGAGAGGGAGTAAAAGTTGTAGGTCAGTTCGCGGGTTGTTTGTGAGCGAATAACACTTGTAAAGAATGACTTACGATCAACTATATATTAAGAGGCTAAGACTCCATGACATCCGTTGTCCGGAACGTCCTCCGCACCTAGCAGAAAAGAAGGCGACGTAAACATCTAAATAAATAGTCTGCGAATATGTTTTGGTTCCTGATAGACTTTAATTGCAGGTGAGAACGTACCCGCATGGAGATAATCGTGGGTTAAATGCCTCAATTAAGGGAGGATCAAGTATCATGAGGTTGGATTTCATCATGCATTTATGATTTGTGATTTGCATTGATAAAAATATATATGCATGAACTCGCATACTGTTTATTTAATTGTGTGTTACGAGACATTGGACTTCCTAACTGTAACCATAATAACCGTAACCTCATCTCGGAGGGGACGTATATGTAACAAGAGTTTCGGAATTTTTCTTGCCAATAAATTTCAAGTTCGAGGTGTGCTATTAAAAAAAGCCTGTTCCAAAGTTAGAAATCTCATTAATTATTTTGAATGTCTTAATTAATTCCCCCTCGAAATTCTCTCTGGTAAAGTAATTAAGTCGAAGGATTCTAGCATTTTATGTAATTATGAGTTGAAAATATTAATTTGTACGTCTGGTAGCTTTAATATTATATTCCAATTCATATGTTGATTTAATTGTGTCAGAGAATACGTGACGTATTGCATATGAGGCCATATTAGAGTATTACATACGAAGCGTTTTTTAATAGGTGACCGGATTGGTGTCACTAATAATGTATTTTTATTCAAGTACCACACCTGGGGAGACGCCGCTCAATAATTTTTCTTTTCTTAGACGGAGTTAAAATCGACTGAGAAAAATAGTGACGAATACTCTTTTTCGTTCTTACGAAAACTGTTCTCACAAAATATATTTTGATAGTCTCTTTATACTCGATCAGTATTCACATGGAAAGAGCTCGACTGAGCTACTATTTATGGCTCCTCAGTATAAAAGATTCAGAACAAAAACTCATTTTCTACAAAAATAACGACTTTGTGTCTCAGTTAGGAGGGATTTTTATCTATCAGCCTCTTCCCATCTGTGTAACACACTCCCATGAGACTGCTTTATTGCAGATTACAACACGATGCTGTCTAAATCCAATATTAACAGATTCTTGTCATAAACAGTCCACACAAGTGTTCGAACCGGGTCCGATCCATCAATCATTCTCGATTCTTTCTTTATCCCTCAACTGACAAACATTCCCATATACTCGAGCGGCTTTTAGCTTTAGTAAGTGGTCAAATATTTAGTAAAAAACATGATTACCTAATCAAATTATTCTTTCGAGTCTTATGTATTATGTTACAATGCTTTGTCACGCTTCCGTGTACTTCTTGGATGATTAATCTCAGATTTATATCAGCTCCATTGTTACGGCCCTTTTTATGGCCTACATCAGCCCTAGATGGGAACATCTGATCCGGGATATTCTGGTCACCCTAAAATAACCAGAAGTAAACCCCCAATGAAAAGCTATGGGGATTGCCTAAAAATAGATCAGGAAATTAAAAACATTGGTAAAATCAATGGGTTATTAATTACCAATCATTACAGAACTCCTTCTCGTCAGAACTCGTATAATATAATAAAATCGCACCGTCAAAGAACCTAGAAACACCGTGCGCAATTTTCCTTTACTGAGGTGTCAACGCTTATCAAGACCCGGGCCCACTCGATGATAAGGTTAAAACATTGTTGGTTGGACAAAGATCGCCGTCACGAGCGGCTTGGGAAAAATGGGTGGCTGGACAGAAGATTACATAAAAAGGCTTGATTTTCCAAGAGAGAGGCTCAACAAGTACTTATCTACATTAGAGTTGAAAACGACTATGCTGTAGTCGGTTGGGAAGCAGACTGTTGGCATCTTGTTTCTACAGATAGAATGTTCTAGGAAATAAACTTTATCCATGGGTATTACACTTATTTGTTGGTATTGAGGGAGGGAGAGAGAGAGAGATAGAGAGAGAGAGGAGGAAAGTTATTTGTTATGGTTGTAGTCAGACGAGTTTAAAGGGAGACAGTGATTGCAGCTCAGTGGAGCACATATCATCAACATACCGATACAGTAAATTGAGACTAACAACATCCTTTATGTGTGAAAGATGTTGTAAGGAAGCGGAGAAATCATCAGCCACCAGATCAGAACATATCTATCCACTTAGCACACAAAGAACCTTAGGTATAAAAAGAGATTGATATCTTCAGGATGCTTATACTATTATAGAGAGGGGAATGAGTGGTTCATTTAAATGAGACTTTTATTTTTTTAATAATAAAGTGATTCCAAAATATCGAAAAATATTCTGCGAATCTCTCTCATCGATTTGTCAACGTAATTATGGATTTAATTGGAGATGTTAGGAATACACATCTTGATATTGGAATATTCCAAAATTTTGTAAGAAATTAATTCTGGTTGAATCTCCGGTGCTCTGGAACTATTTAAATGATTTCCGAGATTTATAATGTGGCCATAGACGTAGGAAATACCAGATACGAATTTTTGCGTTACCCGAGGAAACATCTTTTAGGAAAATGTAATACCATCATATAACTTTTCTGTTTTTGGTCGATGTTTTCGGTAGCAATCTCGGTAGAGTGGTTCAAATGGACTAATCTGTCCATAAAGACCATCTTGAGCCTGAAAAGAATTACTAAGTGGAACCATTTGTAAACGTTAGTATCTTCGAGTGAAAATTCAGCGCGTCGAAGATGTTCGTATTTAAATGCAATGTTCAGCCTTAATGGAAATGCAACCGATTCCGCAGAAAGAAAATGAATGGAAAAATAAATAAAATCTTTAAGAGAAAAAAAATTGCTAACGCAAAGTTAAGAGGTGATATTAAAATCCAGTTAAATGAAATTGGAAACTTGGGCAATGGTTGGCCAAATATATCAGATGACAGAAATCTCTTAGACAAAGATAAAATTAGGTTTTGATTCATATTTTTGAGATGAGAATTAACAATTTAAGAGTTCAAATGTAAAACACGACAAGTCTAATTACTTTACATTAAGGAATTGAAAATGTAAGGACGAACATTTGAATTCTAGATTCTGACTCAAAGCTGATTTTTACTAGAAACAAAAACTATGTCGTTATCCCCCTATTTAAAACATGATATTAGAGTGTTATAGTGTATAGGAAGGCAATAGTTTTGGACTGATATATTTAGAATTTTTAAAATTAGGTTCATCGCGTTTTGCATTCGCACACTGAAAAGTTTGTAGTATTTGTTTTATTCAGACAACTGTTTTCATCCTAGATTTTTTTCTCACAACGATTCGGCCGTTGTAACCTCCGATCATATTCAGGTGCGTCTGCCATTTTAAGAAATTGAATGTGAAAATGTGGTAATAGACGCAAGAAACAGGACGTTTGTTTTATTTCTGTTCAAAAAGATACTGTTCAGGATTCTTTAGTCTTAAAATGTCACAATTTCTATTTTTTTTGGTCGAATGCATACAAACTGAAAGAAACAAAAGAAAATTACATGAAATGAAAATTTCATTTAAATGTTAAATTTTTAAATAAAAATATTTCCACTGATAAAAAGAGAAGGTTATCATAATATGGTACTTGTAAAGAATTGCAACCGAACTATTTTTGTAATCCTAACCTAACCCGAAACGAACCCTCAACTAAGCCGAGTTTTATGTTTAGTTCGGATAATTCGGTTTCGTTTTGTTCAAATTCCGTGAAAGCACCCATAATATACTAAACATTTTCTTATTTTATCACTAGAAATGTTTCTTTTATTCTAATGTCCATATACAAAAGACTATCTATATTTATTAAAAAAATAGTACAATAATCAAATTGATGGGCTTTTTAAATTGTCATACATAACGGATTTGGGGATATTACAACTTCTATTAGTTACGTGTAAAACAAAATTCAGAATGGATATACTATATTTAAAAAAGTGTTATACCAGTATGTTGGCCCTACATATTTTCATAGGAAATTGCAAAATTTGAACAATCTGAACAGTCACCATCATTTGTGTCTGCATGATTGTGTTCAAAATAAGCATAACCTCTATTAACCTCTGTAGCAGAGTTCGGATAACAGTTATCTAGTCATTGCTTTCATGAAAAGTATATTTTTCATTCGAAAGTAATGCATTATCAAACACGAAATTAAGATGCTTCTATTGTTTTGAAAACAGCACAAGTATATATACTTAAATAATTTTAATTTGTAAACAAATAATCCGATTGGTCTAAAAGTGTTACAGGTTCCATATGAAAGTTAGTACTTCATAAAAATCATATACATTTAAAAAATGTTGGCGTCTACCTGATGCCAGGCAAATAACTTATTGAGTGTTGTACTATATATATATATATATATATATATATATGTATATATATATATATATATATATATATAGAGAGAGAGAGAGAGAGAGAGAGAGAAAGACAGATAGATAGATAGATAGTAGGATAGATAAAAAATAAACATGTAAGAATTACAAATGTATTTGATCTTCAGTTGTTCAATTAACAGTGCATGCAATAAGAGCATGTATATGTTTTCTTTACTTAAACCAGACTTTTCAAAGATTGAAATCTTATCATCAGAGGAATATCATAGATAAATAAGTTTGCAGGGAAGTAGCCAACATTCAAAATTGGAAATATTTGATTATAGAAACATGGATGTAAGTGTGTGAGAAGGTTGTCAAAATGCAGAATGTGTCCAGATAGAAAAAAAGATCAGTGACAAAATGTCCAGTGACGAAAAAGTTAAGAATGGAAATACAAAATAATTAACCGTTAAAAGGTCGCTGAAACTGCGTTTAATGTGCTCAAACTATTGTAAATCCAGAGGGAATTAATCCAATAGAATGATATATTGTTCTGTTGTATAGTAAATGCTGGTTAGATTGTAGGTTGAAGATTTGAGCCAATCTTAAAACCTTCCATGAACACTACTAAAGAAATTGGGAGTCTATCATTTGGATTTACAAATCGGTCATATATGTACATTCTCTTATGTTTACATGTGGCTATGATCTTATTTGTTATGTGTATCAGCCGAGTATGTAATTTCATTATCATGACCGTCTCAGATGAGGATAGGTGACATGTTCTCGATTCAGGTATGTAAGGAGTTGCTTTTTCCAGAATGAACAAGTAAAGTTATAGTGCATGATTTTCTTTTCTTTCAGGGTTGCTTTATTAAGGAAATGTTTATTTTCGTGCGACTTTTCGATGTACCAGTAGCGTCACTTAAATAATGTAAAACTAGTAATCCGATTGGGCTCAAATTCTGACACATGCTATTTGAAAGTTAGTACTTAGTGATGTGTTAAAAAACTTTTCTCATATCTCATTGTACTTATGACAAATATATATATATATATATATATATATATATATATATATATATATATATATATAAATGCATACATATTATTAGCGGGGGTGTAAAAATACCTGATATAGTACCCAGGCACGATACTACACTACTCGGCAGGATGGACTCGTAGATCTGACTAGATAATTCATCTAGGAGACGGAAACTCCGATATAAAACCTGCATCTACATCGTCTCTCAGTTATCTTGCTTTGGCTTGTCACTAAAACACGATTTTGTATATATATATATATATATTTCAGTTAGATCGCTGAGCCTGGACAGTACTAAAAATGGTTATCATTTGGGAATACCAGGTGCTGTATTTTCTCTCCGCTTATATCGGTAGTATTTCGAGTCGGTCTGGACTTATCCTTGCATCTTGAATCACACAGTGCCGACTTAGAAGATGTGTTATTGGGGTTGTACAACTCTTGCTAAACAACTACACACGCATCAACTCTTACAAGAGGTATCCATTGTCTCTAACGACTGAACGGATGCCATTTACTGATAGGGTTGAAAAGAAAAACAAAAGAAAAGTAACATAAATTACTGGAAATATGGATTTGAATATGGCTGTGTAAGAGGATTTTGTGGCTTGAATCTTGTCTGAGTTTAACTGACACATTTTTGTATCACACCCAAAAGCAGAATCGATCGATTGCAGACTATTTATTTTCAAAATATAGTGTTCTACAATAAATCTCTACAAATGTCCAACATAACAAAGTCGAAACATAACTTCTTTTTACTAAGACAACTGAATTCGGCATTAAATAGTTGATATGCCGTTAACTAAATACCACTGATGCAGTCATACCGCTGATGCAGCCAAAGAATATTCAATTTTTATTTAGTCCCGTTGATATTTATTGGCCCCGTTTCTTTTCCTTCCCTCCATTTTAGTTGATATATTCTATAGTGTTTATTTTAATAAGGTGTTTTTTAATTGTTGTAAACTCTTACCGTCTTCCTAAAGAAGCTCAACTTGATTTTTTTTTAATAATTCAAGGGTCTTATTTCGGAATGGCTTCCGGGTTTGGGTGCAGACACATTGTTCGGGTTGAACAATGATACAAAAACGATGAATACAGAAATGAGTAATGCTGTTCGAAAACACGCCATTACTCTTCGCATCCAAAATAACTATCCCTTCGCACAAAAGACGCCGTAAATAGAAGTTGAACAAGTGCTCAACTTGAAAAACACATTTATAATGATTTAATTTCTTCATTCTTAAAATAACTCCAACTTAAATAATGGTTTCTGTTCTACAGTACCTCACTATTTTTTGGGTCATTTAAATGCAAAGTTCAGATGTTTTGCTAAAAAAATGTTTTGCTTCAAGTTCTGAATATCTTCAAATACTTATGCATGGTCTTTCGTTTGATTGTTTTTTTGTACGACATATCAATCTTTTTGTTGAAGTTCGAAAGCTTGAAAAGTAAAGATTAATATGTTTTGAAGATTATATGGTGAAACCAGTCTACTAATAATATAACCCACCAAACCATTATGTATGATCCACAGAGGTACTACTACAGCGTGTCTGAGTGGTCCTGGGAATAATGAGTACGAACATGTCACTCCTATCAGCAATATATATATATATATATATATATATATATATATATATATATATATATATATATATATATGACGCACAGGTACTAACACTTCGAGTTAGAGTGGACCTGTGAATAAAATTAACAGAAATTGACTTCAACATAACCAAACGCTCCTACATCGTGAGCTAATAACAGAATAAAGTTAAAAATTAAGATCGAGTCGGGGAAGACATATATTCTGGGTCTTGATTATTATCTTGAAGTTCATCTGTTGGTGAAGCCCTAATTTGGGAGTTTGGGGGAGTGTCAACTCACTCTTAAGTTATACTTACACCTATATTCATTCATACACGGGATGATACTACCTATTATGACTTCATTTATAGATTAAATAGAGACTGTTGTTTGCAGCCAATTTGTTTACACGATATACACATACAGAACAAATAAATTTACATATCAATCGTATACAAAACATATGTTCATAAAATACACTAAGGATAGATTACATACCCTAGATTTCAACAATCAACAAACAGATTTTGGAAATTTTACACGGCATAGAGAAACAAGAAACTACATATTAAATTTCAAGAGATTTAAAACCACTTTGATGAAGAGGTATTCACTCGAAATATATTATGCAACACAGTCACTAATCAAGTAAGATATACCATATAAAAAATAACAATAAATAAAAATAAACACTTGTTTTTGTCTTCCTTTTAAACCCCGACATATTTCCATTTCTTGCATTGTGATAGTCTTCCCATACTCATCTATATGCACATTAAAAAGATAGTTCGATGCAATTGTGATAAATAACGTAGATGATTTTACTTCACTTCTATTTACGATGTTGTGAAAGGCCGTTCAATAAGAGACATATTAAAATAAAATTTGAAAAACTCTATTTCGTCTCAGAAAAGATCGTACGCCAAAGCTTTGTTCATCTTGAATTCTTGGAACTGAAATTCATAATGTGATAAAAACTTACTCTCTCTCTCACTCTCTCCATATATATATATATATATATATATATATATATATATATATATATATATATATATATATATATATATATATATATATATATATATATATATATATATGTATATATATACATATATATATATGTATATATATACATATGTATGTATATACATATATATATATACATATATATATATATTATATATACGTATTATATATACATATATATATACATATATATATTATATATGTATTATATATATATATATATATATATATATATATATATATATAAATATATATCTTTCATTCAAAGACTGACGAATTCAAGTTTAACTTCATTAAGAGGCACTTATATTTTGTTATCGTTCTATACGGAACATGTATAAATATTATTATTGCTATTACTATAACCATTTAAGAGAGTGGAAGCACTTTTATTATTATTTCATAATCTTGACTCTTATACGACTCACTTGTTATGTCAAAGCACCTTCATGTCAATATTAATCGGGGTTTCCCCATTAATTTTGAAACCATATTAATATTGTTTACTCACTAGGATTTTTACACGAATCATTATAAGTGACTGATAATACTAAAACACTATTCGATATAGTCTGAGTTCCAGATTTCGAGCATTGACGTCATGATCGATAACCGTTAAAAATAAATGTGCCTTATTGTACCGCTGTTTAACAACATGTTTCTCTGTGATAACCTACCATTTTACGGCATTCTTCAACCATACCTCATAGATCAGAACACCTTCAAAATACTGTGATTCCTAAATAACGTGAAATGCTTCTTTATATCCTAAGGACTATGAGGACTACATTCAAATTGCGTTGGAAAGAGTTTGTGTTTGTCTTAGTTAGAAGCTTACCACTCATTGTTAAATGTTCGGAATCTCGAGGCTTTTAGCAATGTTCACGTTTCTTATTGCGTTTTTTTTTATTTCACGTTTTAATATTGGATTAAGTTGTCTACCAGGAAATCATATCTAGTGTTACCTTCATAGGGCATTGAACTGTAAACTAGCATTTCTTCGGAGTCGAATAAATATGAAAAAGTTTCAGCTTCATACCTAACTTTTTCTTTTGTTTCTGTTTATTTTTCTATTCGTAATTTTATTTGCTTTATTCGATTTGTATGTGATCTACGACGGGATAAGTTTTTCTATCTAAGATGTTTAAGGACGTATACATACTGACGAGTTTAATGGACCAAAACCTTGCTTATATACAAAGTTTTTAGCACAACTATAAACCATATAGTGTGAGATGTCTCACTTTTGCTACACGTACACACACACACGTTAGGATTTTAAATATTGGTATATGTTTTGAATATGAATATGCTGTAAATATAATAAAAAAAACTAATTCTGACATTAAACAGTATAATATCTATTGAGTTACTTTGTAGCAAGGAACATGAAAACTTAGACTAGCACAGGACTCGAACTTAAAAGAGAGACTGTCTGATATAGTCGCCGTCTTGGACCTCTTGACTAAAAAGCTATATGTCAAGACGTCGCCGACATTTTTGAAAATAGTTACTTTTACAATTGCGTCGTTTTTTCCTGATGTGTGGCTCGTTAGGAAGTGGCCCTCTCCTGAAGACCAGATTCGAATCCTGCAGAAGCGGCATTTTTCAGTTTGTAGTATTCTTTGATTATTTCACAAACGACGGACGAATTAATCGTCTGTTTAATCATATTACCTGCACATGCAATATAATCAACGCTTCAACCGAAAGATATTTTCAAGATTCTAACTGGCCCTTTATGTTTAAGTAATATGTTTCTCTATTTAACTTGGTTCACCGGGTATATTCGCCAGATGGTTTTTTAAAATTGTTTTTCATGAGTTCGGGTGCTCCTATAATTAATGAAATGATGGAAATCTTACTAACATTCTAGTTTCGTTTCCCTCTCAGCTATAATTTTTAATATGTGTTCAAATATGTAGCAACACACGCGATTTCCTAACAAATGAGTAATCACATATTTCACAATAATGTGGTTTCTTACTTAAAAAAAAACTTTTATTATTTTTGTTCAGTTCTCAGAGAAGTAAATGCCCCCCCCTCTTGGGGTAACACTTCTGCTGCAACATATTGGATTTCTGTCTAAAAGAAGAACTACATATTTCACAAGAATATACTTTTTCAAACATATTTTTCCAATTCTTTTATCTTTTTGTTTTTACTGGGGATGGAGACTCCTACCAAATGCCATACATACAATTGTTATTTTAGACAGTCCAGCTGTGAGAACATTTTAAGATTCTAATCCCTTCTTTTAGTGTAATTGCGTGTATCTATTGTGCACTTGGTTGACCGGCTATATTTGCCAGATAGTTTTTGGAATTCTTTTTCATGAGTCCGGTTGCTCCTATAGCTACTGGAATTGTGGCGATCTTCCTGAGATTGTAGTGTGTTTCATGTCGTACATAAGACCTTCGCATTTCGTTATCTTTTCTTTTTCAGCTCTGTTTAAGCCAGCAAAATTAGGATTACTGACTTCAGCAAGGGTTGCTACTTTTTCCCTTTGATCCTATACACCTATGTAAGGTTAAACAACTCCGTTTACTAGATATGTAGCTGTAATGATAGCATAGTCATAGTAAATGCTGTATTCCTTATTTCCAACTCTTTTTCCTGGTATATGCTTCCAGGACTTGCTGCGACACTGGATATTCATCTTTTTACAGATGATCGTTGTGCTGCATTATA
The DNA here is from genome assembly GCA_963556195.1 of Sepiola atlantica. NCBI lineage: Eukaryota > Metazoa > Mollusca > Cephalopoda > Sepiida > Sepiolidae > Sepiola > Sepiola atlantica. Next base: position 57,879,739 of record OY744540.1, on the reverse strand, counting down.
TAGTAGCCATCCATAGCAGCACCTTACAAGTGAATGTCAGCTAGCTCACACTCTCCACTTCTGTGTGGTAGAACCTGCACATGTTGTTTCTCAGACCACTCATTTTTTTAAAGGCATTTGTCATCAAGCCTTGATATTGGACAGCCATTCTCCTTTTCTGCTGATCATAGTGGAGCGATTACTTTTGAGCCTATACAGAGATCCTTCCTTATCTATATATTTCTGGGATAGTTCACCCAGGTATTTTTCAGTTGTTGGTTGGCCCTATTCTTCCGGTTTTCTGCAAAGGAATGAGTTGGTGTATTTCTGACGTCTCTTCCGGTCTATTTCCGTGACACGATTCTTTTCCATTTCTGCCTCATTTTAAGACATTCCTGTCTAAAATGGCTGGCCAGTTTTGTGATAGATGTTGTTTTACTAGCGCTGGTCTATTGGTGTTTGCGTATCATCATAAGGTTGGGTTTTTGAGAGCTCATTAGATATTTGTTTATGCTCACAAGTGTGACTCGATGTTGATGCTCAATTTCTGAGATACCTATACATTTTTCCCTTCTCAGCGGATACAGCCTTGATATATTACTCCGTACAGTGTCAACATTTTCCTCGTTTTAGTGTCTAGTCTGTTAATCTCTATTTGTGGTCAATCAATAATTCCAAAGATGTATGTTATCACTGCTATAGCTAATTGCTTAATGGCAGTTACTTTGTTTTTGTTTGTCAGCTGTGTTTTACAAATATTTCTAACACGGTGTACATATTCTCTGCCAATTTGTTCTCTTATGTTGAATTGAATCGTTTACTTCTATGCCAAGGGATTTGTATTGTTCCTGCTCTTCAAGGTATTTGATGTCAGTATCTTCATCAATCTGTTTAGATCTTCTTCCCAGCTCCGAGGAGACACTTGGAATATTTGCCCAGGTCGAAATTCATTACAATATCTTTGGAGAATGTATGGACAATCTGCAGCTCTCAGCGTAAGTCAGCATCTTAACTGGCATACAGCCTGAGGTCATCTATGAACAACAGGTTGTTGACTCGATTGTTTGAGTCTTGTTCGCGGCCCTGTCTTAGATTGTAGGCACTCCGGCTTTTGTTCAGTAATTAACTTAACGGATTTATCGCCAGGCAAAAGTGTACAGGAGATAAGCTATCTCCTTGATAGATTTCTCTTCGGATCTTGACGTCAGGCATTCTAATTGTTCCATTAGTTTGCCTTAATGCCATGGTTGTTTGTCCCATCTTTATATGTAAGCCATGGTTTTATTGATGGTCTTTTGATAATCGATCTAAACAACGCTTTGGTACTTCTGCCTCTTCCTACAATCTTCAAGAATGGTCTTTATGATCGACAACTGGGCCTTGGTAACTAAAAACGCTCTCCTGCACCCTGTTTGTTATTTTTTAGCTACGCTCAATAAGAGAGGTGTTCGTAGATGCTGTATGTATCCATACCAGTAGAGGAGTGTGTAGGTTGTTGTAATGCAGAAGATAGGTCTGTATTTTGTAAGGTGTTGTGTCTTCATCGTATCACATTTTACTAGCCCTCATCAGTGTGGTGAAGCAACTACTATAAAAAACTATGGAGTGTTGTTATTTCCTTAAGACATAAATTGAGTATGTTGTATATGCCATTTTAAATATTTTATAATTGATCCCACATTAATTGTATCATTCCAGACGTTATTTCTGACTCTAGAATTTCAGGCTGGTGTTTCTTAGTTTGAACTATATCTAAGATTTACTTGGCCTGTTTATTTCATGGTCCGTTATGCCCAAACAGAGACGTCTAGTAGGTTTCTAGGTTTTGCTTTTTCGATGAATTTTACACCCTGATTTTCGCTCTGATGAGGTTTATGCAAACCAATTATGCACTATATTAAAACTGGTGTTTACCACATTCGCCCTGTTGTTGTTATTGACCTTTGTTTGAACTCTGTTGACAAGTGCATGAATTATGCGTTCAAGTTACCTTACTATTTTTAATCCCCTCTTTATCTTTTAGATTTAAAACTAAGCCTGCAGATGGTGTTCTTCAGTCGCCCTTGCAGTGTAGAGGTGGCAATGCATTTTTGGTCAAAGCCAATTTATTTCTGCGAAGGTTTAGTTTTCTGCAAAGGTTTAGTCGTTTTTTAGAGCTTAAGTTTCCAAGTTAGTTGTGTTTCGTGCTCTGGACTGCAACTTCTTTTGCAATGAAGAGAGCGTTATTCTTGAGAATTTAGAGTCCCGCGGCATATTCGGGGTGGAACAATGTCCACTTTTCTTCTCTTTCCTATCTAGATTCTTGTCTCACTTAGTTTAATCTTTCCTGATCAGAAGGTTGTCCTTTCTCCCTCTTTTAAGGCTACATTTTTAATTGGAGTGCTTTCATCTTCTGTTTATATATATATATATATATGTATATATAAGTGTAGGTTTGTAATCCGAGGCTGTAGCAATACGATGTAATTGCTGGAAGGTGGAGAGGGTGAACAGAAACAAACGAGAAGAGAAAACGAATCTCAAAACGATTTATTAATATTTCACGTAAAAATTGATTAAGTACCAGAAGAGTAAATACTGTCAGGTAAATAAAAAGTTCGGCAACAGGTAATCTAATCTTTAAATATATATATATATATATATATATATATATATATATATATATATATATATATATATATATGGTAAGAGAGCGACCGCATCTGGTGAATGTTTATCTCTTCAGTAAGAGTAGATCCTGTTTGTCTTCTTAGCCATTTTACGTTTGATGCATTGATCTACTTTTCCAACTTTGAGAAATGGTAGCAAAAAAATAGCAACTTCTTCTGCACATGATACCATGCCTGGGCTTTTAAGCTTATTATGTTTATTTTTTAGTTGCTTCATATAATGGAGATAGGGGCCTGTACCTCTTTATCTAGGACCGATGGCTTAGACTGGTTTACCTCTGTCATGGCTGGAGCGCCACTTTCAAAGGCAGACATATTTACGCTATTACTTATATCTTCCCGCATGGTGTATAAACGGGTTAAGGACTCTTTGTTATCCTGGGTGCCTGTCTGCTAGTATTTATTTTTGTTTTATTCATATTTTCATCAGTTTCTCATAGTCAACTGATTCTAATTTGTTTGTCACAGCTGTCTTCTATTCATAGAGGATGTGCCCTCGTCCACAACACGGGGAGGGGGTGGATGGCTTGAGAAGACAGCACACTATTTGTTCTTCTATATTTGGTCAGGTTATACTTCAAATAGTAAGTATACTAATGTCCGGATGTTTGACAAACCCCGACCGAAGACACCCGAGGGTAGTGTCTAGTAGGCATTCAGGTCCTCTCCAGTAGGCACCTAAGTCATTTCTCTGTATACATGTGTATGTGCGTGTACAATAAATGTAGAATATACAGCAGTTTTACAGCACGTTCTCCCGTTAGAAGTGTTTAATAACACTATTCGTCTTTATACATTCGTATTCAAATATCTAAGTCCATAAATACATTATTAAAAACGTTTCTGACGCGAGTATATTTCCGTCAACCGCAGTGAAGTACTCAGATAAGCCACATGTATGTTTTCTTATATATTCATGGATATGTATCTGAAGAGATATCGAGGCCTTTGCTTGTATAAGGCCCTTGTCTTGAATCGACTAATTTCGATTTCAGAGGTTGATATATATATATATATATATATATTTATATATATATATATATATATATATATATATATATATATATATATATATATATATATATATATATATATATAAGTAGGAGTAGTAAATTTATAATGTTTCATATTGATATATATATTATCTATCAATATCCTCGTTATTACTAAACGAAGTGCTTGGAACCAATAGAAGTTAATTAAAGCCATCATAAAATTGGCTCGGAGAACACTAATATCACACAATAATGAATTATGGACGAGACAGAAAATAACCTCATCATTACTCTGGGTGCCCCTATACTATGTATGGTGGGCGTGCTATAGGGATTATTCTATATTCCTAGTCAATACCACTCATAAAAACTTAGAGGGAACTAAAACAAATGTACATGATTTGTACGAGAAATTAAACCTGAAGATAACGATAGATGTTAAGTATAATGCAGTTAATTTTCTGAATATATCTCTTAATTGAAATAACAAGACAGTTGAACTCTATCATAGACCCACTCACACACTATACTACATAGATAACAACTTAAAACATCCGCCACCAGTGCGTAAGGATATTGTCTCAAGTATCTCTAATGGAATATCTAAGTTATCCGCTTATCTTATAAATACACACCCAACTACAATGATGCTTTAACTAGATCGAGATATAATATAAAAGTAAGCTTTATTAAGATCGAATCGGAACAAAAATCCGGAAATGAAAGTAAAAGTGGAAACCACTTCAACTTGGTATAATATAATATGGCAATGCATAAAAACTTATCTAGGGTAAATAGAACCAATGTAGGCGATGAATCAGCAAGTTATGTAAACCAAGTACACACAAGCATAACACGCCTGATAAACAAAAGAAAAATCGCATAGCAAGTTGGTTCAACTTCTTATATTAGGAACATTTCCAATGAATTTTACAAGATTAAAGATAACAAATTTCCTCTGGGTAGCAGAATAGGTCAACTCATCAACAATACATACAGTTAAATTAACATCCGCAACTTCTAAAACAAAAAGAATAAAAAAGTGGGAATAATGCAAAAATCAACAAATAGTTTAAAATAACAATTCTTAGAATCCTACTTCTACAAACCCAAGATCCGAAGATCTATGTAATTGTAGAAACCTCAGTATATATCCATCATATAGGAAACACATGATTTCAGATATAGTATATAAATGTAATATAGTAATAGGTACTAATTCTAAATCTTATATCGTTTCTATCGTTGTAAGTTTAAATACAGATACGGAAATCAAGTGTGTTAATTCAAGACTAATCCGTACTCCGAGACTAATAATCCCCCAACTTCTGTAAGCAAGCATATCACGGTACTGAAAAAGTTTAATACCCATTTCAAACTGGAATGGTCTATATAAGGAAAATGAAATAATGACACTCCCAATTAACGAAAATAATGTAACTTATGTACTCTCGAATCATATCACGTAGTAATATATGCGGATAACCTAATTTACATGAAGCAAGAAATTCTCCAGAATGGTTGCATCGGAAAAAAGTGTTCACTCTAATATTTTAAGCAACCCAAAAAGTTAATAGAAAATAGAAAATAGCAAAAAACTTGATAAGTTCAATTAAATAATTACTACCAGTAACAACTAGAAAGATACGTAACATATACTACAGTTTCTAATCAGCCATCCTTGTCCATAAGTATGCATCATGGTAACCGTTCTAACTAGATAGGTAATATTGAATACTCTCTTCCGAAAATTGAGCATGAGAAGACTTTTAAGCATTTTAATTAAGAGATTTTGATGTATAAACATTACATTTCAAATATTAGATAAAATAATGTAGGCTGGAATGTAATAATATTTTTAGCCGCTTGTGGGCTAGGAAAAAAATACTAGCTCTCTATGAGAAATATGATACGTCGGGCGTCATCTTTTTAGTGATGGGGGTTTTATTAGTCGTAAAGGCGTCAAAAGAACACATATAAATTAGATGATTAGAAAATATATATATATATATATATATATATATATATATATATATATATACATACATGCAGCGACGCTCACACGTCCGAAATTAAGAAAGTGCCGGATGAACCTATTCTAACTATTAAAGGGAAGGGAGTATGCAAATAACAAATTCAGAAACACCCGCTGTTTAAAATGAATTTGACAAAAAAAATCTCCCTCTCTTTCCATGCGATTTCTTTTATTTTTCGTGTCTTCTCACTATACATATGATTTAAAAAAGGAAATTCTTGTTAGAGTCGTTTAATGTATTTCTTCTGTTTTTTTTTTACATCACCGATTGAGACCTCATTTGACACGAATGATATTATTAGTGCGAACACCAGCAAAACGTTATTTCCTTTTCCATTGTTAACTCACGATATATCCTCGTATATATATATATATATAAACATATATATATATATATATATATATATATATATATATAAACACATATATATATAAACATATATATATATCTATATATATACACATATATAAACATATCTATATATATATATATATAAACATGTATATATCTATATATATACATATATAAACATACATATATATATATATATATATATGTGATTTTATGAAGGCTTACCAAAGCATTCCTTTCAAGACACCAATGATCACCATTAAAGATATTTTTTCTTACAAATACTATTTATTCAAATTAAATGTTTTTTCCTACACGTGTTTCACTACCAAGCAGTTACTTGCTTGGCAGATCATCAGGGAAATTAAATGTCTGGAATACTGGTAACTTGTGAGCGGTATCTTGAATGATTTAGTTCTTTTGTTTTATTGTGGGGGGGGATTTATTCATCATTGTACCGGCTAACGTGAAAGTGTATTATCGCACATTGTTCCGGTTTTGTGGTTTTATTGAATGTATTTGGGACCGACTACTTGCTTGTTGGCTTGGTGGAAGAAATAATGCACAAGCTACTTTTCTAAGACTTTTCTAGGACTTTCTTTTCTTATCGTTGTTCTTCCTTGCTTTTTAAGTTTGACTTTTATTTTTATTTTTATTTTTTTCCTCTTCTTTTCTTAAGTGACCTCAACTATTACAACGCCACATTGTGTTTTGTAGGCAGTTGAAACCAGTATACCAGACATTTAATTTCCCTGATGATCTGCCAAGCAAGTAACTGCTTGGTAGTGAAACACGTGTAGGAAAAAACATTTAATTTGAATAAATAGTATTTGTAAGAAAAAATATCTTTAATGGTGATCATTGGTGTCTTGAAAGGAATGCTTTGGTAAGCCTTCATAAAATCACATATAAATGCTCTGTACTCTGTAATCGAGTATCATCGAGCTTGTTTTTTATTGGAACAACCCCGGTCTTCACTGAATGATCTATTTTATAAGTGAAAAATCTAAATCTATATACATATATATATATATATAAACATATATTAATAATTTTATTAATACAGACATGTACAGACGCGACACTGCAATCGTGCTTTTTATATCCGTAGTTATTTGAACCAAGATTCCCATAGTGCGAAAAGTCTGTTTTAATTTCATTTAGTTGTTCATATTGAAAAAGTAAAAATAAAAATTATATATATATATTAAATTCACGAAACAGTTTTTCATGGTAAACAACTGATGATCCCTTAAAATAGTGTTAGAAACTAACTAATATAATAACTGTAAAAAATAAATTGACTTACATCAGTGATTTTCCACAGGAAGACTTGAGACTATAAGATTTTTTTGTTTTTTTTTTATATCATTTTTTTTATATAGTTTTAATGGTTGAGAAACTTCCGAGACTATATATATATATATATATATATATATATATATATATATATATATATATATATATGGACTTTATATAAACATTTAAAATGGTCTACACACATCAATTCATATTTCTGTGCTAGAGTGTACTGCTAAGGGACTAGTTACGTTTAACCTCACACAAAATAGATACTAGCATATATGAAATAAAATTCTGATGCTAACTTGATTTACTCCTACTTCATTAAGCACATCCTGATATCAATTATCCATAGAATTATAAACCAAGCATCTAATGACGAAATGTTTAGCAACAATATAACACAGAGATAAACGCTTAAAAGAACAATAGTATATACACATTAACATTGCTATTACTTGAGTAGAAAAATAGGGGCATCAGATGAAAACAAAGACATAAATATTACTTGATATACCCCATACTCACACACCCATCGTGTAATCTGTTGATTAAATCCAACATCCGTTATATAATTCATGTCGGTAGTTTACTGCAAATAATTCTCTATGTAAAATAGTCAATAAAATTGCTACTAAACTTAGCTGAAACTATACAAGTAACTTTGAAAAAATAATTAAGACTCATAATAGAAAGATCATAAACAAGAATAATAGATATACTAATAACAATATAATAAACAAAAGAACGAGATAGTAATAACATAAGTAATGAATGTAAATTCTAAGAATGAAAAATGTCCGCTTCTAGGAAAATGCTTCACCAGAGGTATAACACATTAAATAAACGTGTATCAAGATCATAATCCAAGTTATTTTTTTACATAGGTTGACCAATTACTATTTTTTTAGTTTACGTACAAAGACTATAAACTGCCCTTCCATAACCCGGAAACAAAGATAACACAGCATACCTATAGTCTCTGAATGAAAACAATACGTGACCTGTACTGAAATTAAGCATCAACTCCAACGTTACACAAGTTTACATGATGTCTTTGTCTTAATGAAAAAAAAATAGCTATTATAACGTCCCCTAAAAAATATATTTTTTGAATATAATAGATGAAATAGAATATAGCATTTACTGGGGAAATTTACCACAGCATTCTATAACGAAACTTTTATAAACATGCTATCTGGAGTAATATAACAATGATAACCTCACCAGTTAAGTATGTGATTAATATTATTATAACTACTTTGCTAAATGTAATTAGCATGACAGAAAGTGTTTTGTCATGAGTAAATAGTTTAATTTAAATAAACACCTAAGTAAATCGTTGTGTGGGGGTAGAACATAGTAAGTTAATAAAATGCGATCACATTTAATAAATAATTAAATGAATATCTAAATAAATAGAAAGCTTTTGGTAAATTCCCATAGTTGAATATAATATAATAGTATTTAAAAAATCTGTGTCCCTTCCCCTATATTATAAACATGTAAGGGTTGATTACAAATTTTATGAATTATGTGGCTTGTCTTGTGTTGATGTGAGTTTGCATGCATATTTATGTAATTATGTTATAGTTGTGTCGATGTATTCTTGTACGCGTGTCTGATATATTTTTTTCAGAATTGTGTATGTGTCCCTGTCCTTATGTAAGTGTATGCTTATTTTAAATGTGCGTGTTAATTATTAAATCCTGTTTCAGGGCCGGCGGGACAGTTATAAAAGTGTGTGTGAGGGGCTTCTACTAAAAGTGTGTGTGTGTGTGTGTGGGGGGGGGGGGTTAAACATATGCATATCAACTTAATTATTGATGACCGTAAAGTGCCGCCGTCCATGTGTTTGTGATCGGGTTAGAAAAATAATTACTATACATTTAATAGATGCAATATATGTCATTCTAAATTTCTAATTTCATACATTAAATATAAATTTTTAAAAATGAAGCTTAAGTTAATTACAATTAATAGATAAATGTAGAACAATGAGTAGGAGCTTTAGAATATTGTACCTTAGGTGTTATATACACAATTTGGAAAAGGAGGAATCATATGATTTTTTAAATACTGCTTTTAATGCTGTAATATCTATTTTGTTTATCTAAATTCATGATACTAGTAAATATAGGTTCAGAGCATTATAATTGTGGCAGAACTATATACAATACGTAGTTAAAGCAAAATAAAACGTAAAATATTATTGTTTTTAAATAAATAAAAGTAAAATACCTTATTCAAGCGCGAGTGCAGACCGTACACTATCTAATAAAACATCAAATCAAAAATATGTTATATGTTATTTATTTTAAAATAAACGCAGCCACCACAATCTCTTTTA
>OY744540.1:57857557-57867557 GCA_963556195.1 Sepiola atlantica | reverse complement strand
AAAGCTAAGTCCATTAATGTTTGTTTCCCGCAGACTTTTCTTCATATATACTTTAATAACATACAATGTAAGATATACCTTAGTTTTGAGAATGAGTTATGTTAGAAAAATGTGGTTTTATTGTTAGAATTAGTCCTAATTTCTGATTAACTGAACAAGTTACCCATCTATAATTTAGTTTACTATGTATTTATAGGACCACCTTCATCATTTCTATTTAACTACTCCTTAATACTTCTTAATGTCTTTGTGATCATTTTGTAGAGAGGTAATGTATTCTTTCCGCGTCGCCATCTAATTTACACTGTATATGTACACACTCTTTACACGTATGGAGATTATATGCCAAACTAATAAGTCCATGTCCTACTACATTATCCATAAAGATTATGTAGAAGTGAAGATACATTATTCTTTGTTATGCGAGAATAATATTTTAACATATATCTCGTAATTCGTGAATTTTCGCATGAAATAAAAAAATACCTACATAATGACATTGGCTGTGAGCAAGTTGGTGATCGGTACGCAAAGTATATTACTATATGTACTAGATTTTATTTAAATTAGATTCGACATTATTACTATAGTCCACGACAATATGCATAAGAGCATTTATGACATCAATCTAGGTTTGAAATACAAAATAAATTAACAAATATATTATAGACAATTAGCGCAACTAATAATATGCGATAATATCATAATACTATATAATACTATAATACTATAGTATTATAGTATTATGCTATAATACTATAGTATTATAATACTATAGTATTATACAAATTATATAGTATTTAATAATCAAAGTATATAAATAATCACACTAATCTAATAATAAAAATATTAAAATATATAATAATTCCGTGATAAATGCCAGTATACTGAAATCATATGCCCTTAATAGGGTTAAGATGACAATTAATATACACTAGATGTACAAAAGCAAGGAAATTCCCAAATTTTTACACTTTTATTGTCATATATTAAGGGTATTACTATATATTAACCAAACCATTTCATTATCACATCACTACACTATAACTCTCTATGCATGAGTGGATGAAGTGTGTGAGGTGCGCTGAAGAAAAATTTCTACCAGTAAAATACATAGCCCTGTTGTGCTCGCATACCCTTAATGACAATAAAAGTGTAAAAATTTGGGAATTTCCTTGCTTTTGTACATTTAGTGTATATGAATTTTCATCTTAACCCTATTAGGGGCATATGATTTAAGTATACTGGCATTTATCATGGAGTGTCACTACTTTTGTGAAGGCTATGCCTCAATACAATTGTCATTTTAAAGTTTCTTTGGAATTTTCAGGAAAACTAAGGCATATAGTAAACTGAAATTAAAATGCCATTAACTAGACCCTAGAATATCTATCTCTGCCAAAAATCAGCTGAATCCATCAAATAGTTGATGAGATACAGGGTGGCACATACGTACGTACGTACGTACATACAGACAACACAAAATCATGCCTGCCCTTTCTGGATCTCTGGGTTGCCTTGACTAATGATGCTGAAATTGTACACACTAATAGAACCTATCAATAAAAATGTTGTGCAAAGTTTTAACTAATTTGGTTTGTTGGTTTTTGAGTTATGATTGATCAAAGAAATGCGATTTCTAGCATAGGCCGTTTTTGACGTCTATTAAGGGATAGAGCGCTCTCGCGCCTCCCTTAATTATATAGTATTATAGTACCATAGTATTATTATAATACTATAGTATACTATAATACTATACTACTATAGTATTATGTTATAATACTATGATACTATTATAATACTATAATAATATCATAGACCATTAGCGCAAATAATAATATGCGAAGTAATACTCAGTTCTAAATTACATTCATCTGGAAGTGTATGGTTCAAGTAGAAGCGATAATAATAATAAATAAGAATTACGCAGGACGTATACTCGGTTATGGCTGACAGAACGAGAACAATCTGTCGCCGTGGATTATATAAAGTGTTCAATTTAAAATTATGTACAGATTCCCGAGTTCGACCAGATGCACATGAAAAAATATCGAATGATACATTAACCAAAACGTTGTGTGAATAACACTCACGATGAGTACAGTAGTCCGAATATTTCATGATAATACAAATTAAACAAACATGTCTATTTCTGACATATAAAATCTATTAAATGAATATACAATAACAAATCTGAAGCGAAGTAATTTGACATAACAAAACTTTTCTAATTCAAAAATTGTCGTGGTGATGGTGGGGGTTGAGTTTGTGTGAGATGTGTTTACTGTTTAATCTTTGACTTACTTGGTTTGATAAAATGTACTCAGGGTAACACAGAAGGTCGCTGCAAGAGTTCACGTATGTTTTTTGTTGTATTAAATAACATTGGCACAAAAAGCAATTACTCAGACACAGTGGGTTGTAAAATACAACAACATTATTTTCATTATTTCGAGGTCTTTTATTAGTTTGAGAAAAGAAAGAAAGAAAGAAATAATAAGAGCGTAGGAAAGAGAATAAATAAACGAAATCAGTTTGTTTTTCATTTTCATTGTTCGAGTCCCCAGCGTGGGAACATACCCTTGGGAGTACAAATCAAAGATTTATTATGACAAATATTTAATGCAACTTTGTGAAATACACTCGGGACTCGGCAGAAAGTTTCTACAGCGAAGAATTTGATTAAATTTTGCCGGCATCATCATTATTACTATTGTCATATTCTGACTGGCATTCTTTGACAAAATGTTTACAGACAACCTGTATAGTTAAAGAAATTAGAGAAAAAACTTGGCTGGATCTTTAACAAAATTAGAAGTACACACGAGCATGGATTTTTGATCCGTCTCGAAATCATGTTTTTAGAATTCACGTTCAGCTGAGTTACATTAATTGTTTAAAATAGTAAGTTTCATGGAATTTATTTCAACCAAAAATAACGGTTATTAAGCAAAAATGAGGCGAAAGACGGACAATATTGAGTCACTAAAAAGAAAGATATATATCTTGATAGATATATAGATATAGTAGTTTGAATAAAAAACAGAGCGTGTAAAAACGACAGAGAGAGAGAGAGAGAAAGTGAAAGTGAAACAGGAATATATATATATATATATATATATATATATATATATATAAAACTGTATATATGTATATATATTTAAATGTATATACATTTTTATATATATATATACATATATATATAAATGTATATACATTTATATATATATAAATAAATGTATATACATGTATATATATATGTATATATATATAAATGTATATACATGTATGTATATATATATATATATATATATATATATATATATATATATATATATAAAGTGTGGGGGAGAGGAAGAGAGAAAAAGCGATAGGACAAAACAGAGATGGGAACAAATAAAAAGAGAGAGGGAAAAACAAAAAGAGTAAACACAGAGAATGTGTGAAATAGATAAAGTAACAGTGATAGAGAGAGAAATATATTAAGAAACAGAGTAAGAGAGAGAGAAAAAGAAATAGTAAAAGTAAAGTAGATAGATAGATAGATAGAGAGAGAGAGAAAGAGAGAGAGTGGGTTAAATAGATAAAGTAACAGTAATATAGAGATAAATGAGTAAAGCACACTAGTTAGAGAGACAGATACATAGATAGAAATAGTGAAAGAAACCTAGATAAAGACACATAGAGTGGGAGAGTTAGGAAAACATCGAAAGATACAGAGATATAACTTGGGAGACAAAAAACAGGAAGACGGAGAAGCATACAATTAGTAAGTTATATAAGGATATCAAGAGTAGGCAGATAGAAAACGATAATGACATGCATATATAAAGATACACAGAGACAAACATATCGAACGAGTAAGAGATCTATCGGGAGAAACAGATACAGTGAGCGATAGAATGACAGTCAAGAGAGAAAAATAATGTAATATAGAAGGAACAAGAAAAAGAGAGTGTAAGGGGAAGAGTGTGTGTAAAAAGAAAAGAGATAGAAATAAACTTGTTTAATTCCTTTAAACCATGTTCATATTTACTGAACTAAAAACTTTTCAAAATCGATTCGATACTTCATCATGTTTTATGGCCCTAACCTTACCGAGGTGCAATTCAGTTGGGAATTCTCATCGTCTTATCGTCAGAGAGAATAAATGTTGCTCTTTAATTAAATGCGCCAATTTCTGAGAAGACCATAAACAATGATGGCGGTTTTTACAAGAAACACAACAAAGACCAATGTCATAAAACGTCACAGGACAATTCATTTTTGCTATATTATTTAGCAACAGGTAGTTCGATGGATATATTAATTTTCTTGATTTTCAGATGATCCAAACTGTTTAAATTCATCCTTAATCTGAACAAAAACATACGCCTATTATCGCAATTTTGTCCGTCTGTCTATCTACTTTTAGAAATGGAGAATATTGCATTTATAGTAAATAATACATTCCCAAACAAAAAAAGCGGATGAAAGGACCGATAATCGAAACATTAACTTTAAGATATTCATTTTGAGGTGTTACCAACTGACCTATTTGGCCTTTCTTATAAAAAGAACTAAAACAAAAATATTAACAAAATAATAATAATTTTGGCGTGACGTCACAGATTCATGTGTTTCAAAACATATATTGAAACATAAGCGATAATGAAAAGAAATAACTGAATAGGTAAACTTCATCACGAGCGTTGTAAATATTTGAATAGTTCCAAACAATTAATTTTTCTTTAACTACGGATATTATGTAGTTTTTTCACAATTATATAATCTTTTCAGCCTAGGAAATATATGTGACCTAAACGTGCATATATTTTCTATTAGATATAAAATAATTTTATTCTAAATTGTAATACTATATAGTTCTCTCTATCCTCTAGCTCTCTCTTTGTGTTTATCTATGTCTCCCACCCTCCTATCTGTATCTCTCTGAATCTATCTCGTTATATATATATATATATATATATATATATATATATATATATATATATATATATATATATATATATATATCCTATCACTTGCATCTAAGTTCCCAAAACTCACTTGATATCTATATAGATATTCGACTCTCTATTAAAGTTCTCCTTTGCCTCTCAAATTTAAGTTAGCAAAGAAGTGAATAACATTATGTTCCTCTCCTCAATTAACCAGTTGTTCGGAACACCGTCCCTTTGACTAGAAGATGTAAGCGAGAATCAAGCCTACATGTGCTTTAGATTAACTTTACAGAACAGCGTAAGTTACTTATATTTATTATACCGTTCTCCTTCGACCCAGGAATGTAAACATCTTAACTTTGTCTTTGGAAGCATAGATACAACACCCTAACTTGCCCCGAGTGTCCGAATACATATATTTGTGGATTTTAATGCCCATCACCGTCACTCGCTTGGATTCTCCAGCTATAAAGACACAGCTGGTAACTCCACATATGGTTGTTTCATAGTGCAATCTATCTCACAGACTGTCACTTTCCCGAACTGCCTCCCTGATCGTGTGGACCAGCAAGCCTCGCTTCTTGAGCTCACTGATCTTGACCTCATAGACGGACGTTTGTGTGACGAATGTCCCCAGCTCGCTCGGGAACGCTAATCACCTTGTCGTCATGTATGATATCACCCCTAAAATCTCGTCTTAAGGCCAATGAGCCGTTGCTTAAACACTCCATTCGTAGGTGTAAACGTATGCGCATGTACGTATCTCTCTCTCTCTCTCTCTCTCTCTCTCTCTATATATATATATATATATATATATATATATATATATATATATATATGTATATATATATATGTATATATATATATGTATATATATATGTATATATATATATATGTATATATATATATATATGTATATATATATACATATATATATGTATATATATATATATGTATATATATACATATATATATATGTATATATATACATATATATAAACATATATATATATGCATATATATATATACATATATATATACACATATATATATATACATATATATATATATATACATATATATATATATATATATATATATATACATATATATATACATATATATATATATATATATATACATATATATATATATATATATATATATATATATATATATATATATATATATATATATATATATATATATATATATATATTCTAGAAAGTAACATAGTCGATCTGGTTAACAGAGAGAGACAGTTTCAATAGGATTACGGAAATAGATGTGCTATTTAACCACACAGGCAAGAAATTTCAAACTTAAAGAAAGAGGCAAAATGCCTTCAAAAAACCAGATGCTAGATGCAGATATTTTAATGAAAATCAATTTTGTAAGTCATTTTGCCTCTTTCTTTAAGTTTGAAGTTTTAAAGATGCTTAAAAAAATGAACTTTCCAAATGTATACCAACCAGCGACCATGCGCGATTTAAGTTCAAATTTTAAAGAGACATTTACATCGGACGTAACTTCTAAAAGACCAGGAAGGATTGTTATGGAAATAATTCAGGTAAATACCTTTTATTTGTCTAAAGCTCTGACGAGGCTGGTTGTACCAAGCGAAATTATTAGATTAAAAAATTCAAGATTTTTTATTTTGATTTTAATAAAAATATCTGCATTAAACACATGTTTTTATTAAGGCATTTTGCCTCTTCCTTTAAGTTTATATATATATATATATATATACACATGAATGTGTATATATATATATATATATATATATATATATATATGCACATAGATGTAGATATATATATATATATATATATATGCACATGGATATATATATATATGCACATGGATATATATATATATATATATATATATATGCACATGGATATACATACATATATATATATATGCACATGGATATATATATATATATATATATATATATCCATATATATACACATTATTAGATTCCAGTAAACATGTCTAGATTCATTTCTTAAAAAGATCAGTTTTACGAACAGTTTCGTTGAAACATAGTTAGAAAAATACAGAGTTTTTATATGAGTGTAACTCATCAGAAAAAAAAGCCAAAGAATCGTGTCTAAAACATCAGGAAATAAAAACAACAATAATAATACTTACATCACTGGAGCATTTATATAAGGAATATTAGTTTCCGTTTATGGCTATGAACGCTATATTTGTATACAGAGCCAACAAAATTCGTATATGTTCATGAAGTTTAAAATATGAGTTTTAAAGAATGTAATACCAAATTACATCGTTAAAATATAACATGAATTCAAAAATGGGGAATAATAAATTTAAAAAAATAAATCAAAATATAAAATCAGTAAAAACATATATATATATATATATACATACATATATATATATATATATATATATATATATATATATATATATATATATATAATAAAATAAACAAAACTTCTAAAACCAGCTGTTCAGATATTGTGACATAATCATTTAGAGCTAAATTTTCTCCGCCGATTATTTAAACCATACATTACTTCTAGTTTCTCCTCCCTGACTGAGGACGTATTTGATGCGTGCGCCTGTGCATATTTATCGGAGTAACGGAGCGCTGAAAAGTTAGCTTCTTATATATGCAGACAATTACTATTTTGACAAACATCACACAATGGATTTATTTAGTCGCTATCTGCAAATACGATTACAGTATGCTAATTCTGGCCGTTTTCTTCCAAGGTTTGTGATGAGAACATATATAAGGATTCTTAACTTACAGCTTTTTATGTGACGCTATGTGCTGTGGAAGTCACTCAGGGTCGTATCCTGGGTGACTCAGCCCTAAAGGGAGTCCGATGCAACGATGACCGCATACGTTTCCATTGGTTGATATGTCAATCGTTTACTTTGTCTTTAAAAACAAGGAAACTTTGTGTACTGATCCAGCATAGCCAGGAAGAAGAGCAAGTGCTCCGTTCTGCCAGCAACTCGAAAAACACGAAATATCGCCGTGAACAATAATAACTATTTATTATAACAATAATAAACACAATGTTATTCTAGTTGCGGAGGAAAGACAAGTATTTGCCTGGTCGTAAGTCTTAGTTAAGATACTTTTTAATTTGTATCGCGTTTTTATTTTCTTACACTTTTGAATGTCTGTTTTCGATACACCTCAGATTTCGGCCTCTCTCTCTCATAGTCTGCTTGTCTATCTCTCGGGCTGTCCTCTCCAAAGTTCTCTCTTATATTGAGAACCTCTTACTTGAAACGAATTGCGTAGTTCTCTAACTAATCTTCACCCGTGTCTCTATTATGATGGGTTGAGTAATGAGAGCTCTTGTTTCTCAAAAAAAAGGTAGACCTTAATTCTGAGCTACAATATATGGTCTGTGTCTAATTTAAAACTTAACAGGGCCACTGTTAGGTAGCAAGTAATTATATTTATGATATATGATAAGTGTACTTACGTGACATTTTTACTTTGCGAAAATAATCCATCGAATATGAGAATGATCTCATGACTGTTAAAATCAATTCATACTGGCAAGTTGATATATACCGACAGTTAGTTTGAGTGTTGTATTCAAATGTCAGTTCAACATGATTGCGACAGATACACCCTAGTGACCTTTTTAAATTGCACTCACAATTCAATCATCTGTGTAAGGCCTAAATAATTATTTCCACAAATAAATTAACGTATTGAATTCTATGTTAAAGTGATTCTTGAAAAAATTAGTCTTATAAATTAATCTAAGTTATGCAGATATTATGGCGATCCCTGTACACTTTAAAATTGTAATTGATGTTTGTCGTCGACAGTATTAATATTTAATTCGAGTCATTCAAAATCTAAGCAGGTGTTCCTGAGTTGTTACTCTAACGCAAATATATGAACTTTTAAACAAAATCGTTCATTTAATACATTTTTCTCTACAAACGCTCAATTTTTTTAAAATTAATTATTCTATGATTTATTTTAACATAATAAATTAGTATAGTATCAACAAATGTGTCATGGTGTCACAATTCTATTACAATTCTATCTCACATCTCTCTGTAATTTATTATGAAATATTGATATATTTTATATGTATTCCCGCATATAAGTTTTAATCACCTACTTGGGAAGTTTAAATTACCTACTAGACCCCATCCCCGAGTGAATTCGGTCTCTCTGTAAAAAGGTTTGTCAGAATAACCTGGCATAAGGATACGTTCATCTACAAGTAACCCATGACCAAATATTCACAATAACATAGTATTCGAAGTCCAAATAAGGTCCCCTCGACATGGCTATACACCGGCTGATACGAGGAATAGCGCATCTTCTCCAAGTAATGCAATCTCAAGGAAAAAAAACAGCTGAACACTCCACTAGACTAGATGAATTCTTGTCCTGGAATCCGGTAAGACCAAGAAACCACAATAAATATATGCTATAACATAGTTAACTAGTCAATTGGGAAGAGGGAAATTAATATTATTAACGTCTTTACTTACTAAACATTTGACATGTAAAAGAGAGCTAATGGAATATTCGAATATCTATGCATCCCATATGATATCAAGTGTTAGCCCGAGGGACTCCCCTTGATTTCTGAGAACTTCGACTGAAGCAAAATGGATATGGATGGATATATATATATATATATATATATATATATAGTTATCCACGGACACGTGTTTCGTCATTACTGCGACAGATTAGCGTGGCTGAGAATGACTGGGATCGAACACCGGTCACTGGAACTGTGACTTAGTGCGCTCACTGTTACGCTAAGAGACCCGTCTGAAATTACGTGACAAGTTACATATATAAAGTTACTTTTTGTTATTATTGTTTTTAGCGATACTTAACTAATGGTATTTAGTCACGTAAGTTTAGACGGCTCGATTTGCGTAACGGTTAGCGTATCCGCTCACAGCCCAAGTGACCGATATTCGAGTCCAGTTATCGTCAGCCACGCCAGGGACTCGTATATATATATATATATATATATATATATATATATATATATATATATATATATATATATATATATATA
>OY744540.1:57827557-57852557 GCA_963556195.1 Sepiola atlantica | reverse complement strand
GCATTTAAAAATATTACCACTAGTTTCATATGTGATGTTTTTAATGTTAGGTTGTTGTGTTTTTACGTAGATACCATCCACTAGTTTTAATTTTTTTAAAGAAGTTTTGGAATGTATAATTTTAGTGTGATTAACTTGAATTAGACCTCTGAGGATGATTTAACGAAGAATCAGAAACGTTTATGAAACCTGTGAAACCTATGGAGCATTTTTTTTTATATTTTAATACAAAAAAGACCATCAGAAAAAAAGACATATTTAAGAAGACGAATTATGTTATTTTAAACAATGTTTGCATACATTATAAAATGCTTCCTAAAAACACTATATATATATATATATATATATATATATATATATATATTGATATATTCCACCATTTTATGTCTCATTTTGCTTCAACTTGTGTCTATCCGTCACACCTCTGCATTGTATTACCTTCTAATTATTACCTTTCTATATAGGGATATATTCGTTTCATTTTTTAAAAACTCTTCGAATGCATGTTTTATTTGAACCATATATTATTTTTCCTAAATCTAGAATCTAGATACATAAATGTTATATTGTATTATTTTTATCTATACACTTATATGACTACGTATCATATCAATGATTCTGCATCCGAACATATGCTCGCCTTGTTCCCCTTCCTTGTCAACATTCTGACCCCCATGTATCTTCATAGTTCACGTGAATATAACCTTATCCAGAAGTTTATTATTCGCTTCTGTTGCCAACCTTTGAGTGACGTGCTCAGGCGAATGACATCTCCCGCAAGGTCACAGTTTTACGCATGACAGTGACGTCTTTAACCCGAGGCACACATGGCCGTTTTTAGTACGCAGCGGAAACATGTCGGTATTGACTTGAGTCTATCAAAGTTAACATTATAGATGAATACTAGCTAAAAGTAACCGCATTTGGCAATATCTTTGAGGGGGGGAGGGGGGCTACTATAGTTAGGTTTCCGAATTTTTTAGATGAAGATCGATAATCGGGATTATTTTTATTATTTGGACTTCCTTTCTCATTTTCGTTGTTATTTTCACAATGACTCGTTGTGCAACGGGTAAAAGTAATAAGTGATAATCAGTTCTAAGGGGCAGTCTTCTAGAGGTTAAAGGTTCGATCCTCAGTACGGGCGATACTAAGAATACAATTACAAATTACTTACATCTTCTGCTCCATCATATCTGACTTAACGAGAGCATTTTGCACCCTTGGATTAAATAAAACGTTCCGTTCGAATTTTTGCATAAATTCCCGAGTTCGACAGAAATATTTTCGAGATCTACAATACGCACCTGAATAAGGTCAGAGAATACATCGGATAACACCCTGTGAGAATAACATCCAAGATAAGAAACAATAGTCCGAATAATCCAAATAATATTATATCGAGTATTTACGGGACTCTTTTCCTTCTTTTGCTTGCTATGCTAAAAAGATTTCGCCCGCTGTAATTTCCGACTTTCTACATGTATTATTATAGTAAGTTACTTGACGTGACCTTGAATATCAACCGCGTACGGCCACACCGACATATGGCGATTCTTTTAAAGGCAATGCATATATCTACCATATTACATCATCTTGCTGAGACTCAAATGTCGATATTTGATTCTAACTTGACTGTATTTTAGTTTTTGTTTCAACTATCGTATAGACACGAATTTACTTTCTTGTGCTCCAGTGTCTTTCTATAAATACATATTCGGCTAAGAACATTTTAAGGGTTTACCTTATTCATCGGGTATTCTCATATATAAATGAAGAATAACCACGTTATGAATTATTCCCCGTGACTTTTACACAACTAATTATTCAAGATCATGGCATATATTAAAATATTATGAGGAAGTTTACACATTAATTACATGTTATAGTTTATTTACTAACAATCCATAAAGGGCCAGTACTAAAAATAATTTTTTAAAATCTTCTCACACAAAATTATTTGCAACAATACAAAACTCAAAAACGTTACTTTCCATTTCTTTGTAGACAAGTCATATATCTATCATTTGATTCCTGAGAACACCGGGTAACTACACCCCGCACACACACACACACACACACACACACACACACACACACACACCTATATATATATATATATATATATATATATATATATATATATATATAGGTGTGTGTGTGTGTGTGTGTGTCAGGTTGTATATAAAAAGAAACCATAAAGTGCTCGATCATATAAGAGAGCTAATATAATTTATTTAGATACTGTATATTACATATTTCAGCAATGTACCGCGGTTTCATCCAAATGGGCAGATTTAGACATCTTTAGTAAATCTCTGTGCCCAGTGGAATCATCGGCAAGATGAAATGATTGTAGTCATTTCGCTGGGCACAGAGATTTACTAAAGATGTCTAAATCTGCCCATTTGGATGAAACCGCAGTACATTGATGAAATATGTAATATACAGTATCTAAATAAATTATATATATATATATATATATATATATATATATATATATATATATATATATATTATAATATAAAATGAAGTAATAAAATAAGGTGTCAATCAAATTTTATTAGCATTCAAAGTTCAAGGAAAGTATCCTTAAGTCCTTAGCTCATGAGTTTTCAAAGATAATTCTTCTCTTCAGAGGACCATTACCGCAGTTATACTACTACAGGTAATAAAATTACGCTTTGAAAATATATAAAATTATATACACAAATACATAAAAATACATAACATCAAACATATCAATCCAAAAACATACTTTTTGTTGAATCCATACAGTCCATCCAGGTCATACAAGTTGAGAAGCATAATCAGGAAAGACATTACTCCAGGTTACAAACAGCAGTCCATATACGTGAAATTGAAGGGGCCGGCAAAGTTATCCAGTCGCGAAATGTGTCCATATTCAATGTTAATGATAAATTAATCAATCAAAATAATACAAAAAGTCAAATCAAAGTTCCGAAATCTCGACAAGTGCAACCCAAGTCGAATCAAAGTTCGTTGTTTAATTAGAAAACCCGTTAAATCCGAATTGAGCAAAATAAGTCTGAATCCCCATCACATCTTGCCAGAAGAGCGAAAAAAATAATCTTCTCTCCTCTGCAATTCAACCAGACATGACAAATCCCCAACGAACAGAAGGCGATATTAAATTGTCTACATCTCAGAATGACTTTAATGGATCTGAAATTATGTCTGTGTTATTTCCTGTTTGACGGGCTCAAGAAAGAAAGCAACATACAACCCCGCCATCCACCCCACCCAGATTAGATCTTCCCTGTCTGGGTCGAGTGAGCATATTCTATGTCAAAGGGGAAGGAGCTAAGAAGTTAAAAGAAAGAGAGAAGGGAGTTAGGAAATATAGGTCAGGTCATGTGATCACGTACACATCCAAAATTATTACTTAAAATCTAGCTTACAGTAAAAACCGATTTCACAAATCTAGCCCTATCAAGTAATCTAGAATATTTATGAAATTAAAAATTACGAAGTTATTAAATTCCAATAATTTTATAGTTTAATTTAAGATTTGATTTTATCAGGTTAGAAATTATTAATAGTTTAATTTAAGATTCAATCCTATCAGCCCAGGAATTCCAACTCAAGGCTTAACATTCCCCAATTAAAAAGTTCAACTTGCCCTAAGGTTTAATTTTTCCCAATTAAGATTTAATTTTCCCAATTACGAAGTTATACAAAATAATTAGAACTTAATAATTTAATAGTTTAATTTAAGATGTAATTTTATCAGATTAGGAAGTTTAATTTAAGGTTTTGTTTGTCCAATCAAGAAGTCCAATCCCAATTAGGGTTTAATTTTTCCTAATCAAGAAGTTGTAAATATATTTAAGGTTTAATATTTCCCAATTAAGAGGTTGTTAAGATATTGTAAAGATATTGTAAATATATTTAGAAACTGAAAATTTAGGTGTATATATTTAGAAACTGAAAATTTAGGTGTATAAACCTTTACAACCTCAGAGTCTAAATCCTTTAGGCAAAAAAGATTAAAAATTAAAAAGGACCCATCTCGAAAACTGGACACCCCCGGTTTCATTGCTCGCCCAAACAGCTACGGCAAGACTGGTGGTGGTTTCCACATAGCATATTTGAATGTCCTTCCATGTCGACATTTGGAGACTAATTCACTTCTAGAATTTATCAGATTTAAATGTTTAGGTGCAGTAGCTATCATTACAGCTTCAGAGTTGCATAGACCACAAGATCTGGATCCTGGGCTGTAGGAGTTTGATTTTTTTTAAATAGACCATTTTATATTGTGTGAGATATTATTTGATCTTAAATTTTTAACTAAAGTGGTCAGGGATGTTTTGTTGTTACCGACACCGTTATTGAAGGAGTAATTATGCATGGAGATGCGGGATTTAATTAAATTTGCTGTGGCCCCAATATATGTGTGTACCCTAGTATTTACCCTTATTCCCGCGCCATTTATATTCCTATTCACAGGTCTATTTCTATTTACTGTATTTTCATGATGTGGATTAGGTTGGTTGATTGATTGTATATTATTGTTATCGTTACCTTCCATTGGGAACTCATTACCAGTTTGCTGAGGTAGAGGATGGATATTAGAATTGCTAGGTCTAGAGTTATGGTTCAAATTAGTTGTAGTGCTCAATTGTGGAATTTGATTAGGGGCTGTATTTATGCGGTCTCTAGGATTCATTATAGAATTATCTTGTTCAGTTACAGTACAAGCATATACAATATCAGAATATGTGCATCTATTGTCCAGTGGGCAATCACTGGTGCGCCTGCAGTTTATAGGATTGGAATAATTAGAATTAGATTGGATATTTTTTATTTTTTTGCTATTTGCTGAGATTATTGTTTGGGCTATATTTGGCATAGTAGAGTATTAAATTTTAATTGAATTCTTATTAAGTATGGAGCTATATTTATGTGGGTATTTAAAAGAGTTTTCCAATATTTTAAAGAATTCCTTCGGGATATTGGTTTTAACATTATTATTGAAAGGTGGGTTAAACCAAATATTATTTTTCCTTCTAAGGCGTTTACGTGCAGTAGGTGTAGGGCTATCTACATGTTGGTGATTTTCATCAGGTATGATAGAGTGCCTTAGAGGTCTTTGTTTATTTACATTTCTTTTAGTTCGGCTCCTATTGCTAGTTGCCATATTGTGTGTAATAATATTTACAGTTCTATCATTCTCTTTGTTTTGGTTATAAGTTATTTTTTTAGAATATCCAGAGTTGAGCAATGCATTGTTATATCTATCCAGTATATTGAGCTTCAGTTTTTTATCCGGATGTTTCACTAATTATAAGATATTAGTTGACGATTATATGTTTTGTTGGGTTGCTTTATATATATATATATATATATATATATATATATATATATATATATATATATATATATATATATATATATACATATGTGTGTGTACATATAATTTAGTAGAATACACAATTCATGAGATAACGAATATTTTGTAATTATCATGCTCAGAAAAAATATTCGTATTTGCGTACATATGTTTCCGAAACTTGAATGCATTAATATCTCTCTAGCAGGTGGAAAATTGAATCAATTCATCAGTACGTCACATTTTATAACTATGGAACATATTAAATTGCTAGTTCTAATAATGCTAAACACTAAACAAACCGAAGTCAATAAACTTGTCTAATATATATATATATATATATATATATATATATATTTACTTTAGATTGGATAAAATATGGCGGCTATTACTGAAAATCACAATTCAATTTTAATGAAAATAATAGGAACGATAGGAAACAATATTTAAAATATAATTGAGTGATTGGGTAAGACATGATGTTAAACTTGTATTAAAAAGTTATAACTTATGTAACTGCATCGATCTTCGGCTCCTCACCCATTCCGACAAGACAACACAACCTGATGCGATGATCGCAGTTGTGATAGATAATCTACAGCAAGTGTTATTTTGCTGTTAAAGAAAATTACAATCATCGAATTCGACAAAAATGACGCCGCTACATCCCAGCTACTTACAAGAATAACAGAGTATATGATCAATTGACTCCGAGAATCCGAATTATTTTCTGGGATCCTTTGAGGCGTCTCATTGGACGCCATAGACAAATGTTTTATAAGAATTGTCATTATTTTCTAAGAATAGTTAACACATGATTTCAATTCATTTAAAAAGATAAGATTTTATGGCATTATTATTATTATAAATACCAACGAACATTTAGAAGTTGTAGTGTTGAATTGATTGTGTATTCACTTGAGACAGGTAAAACACGTAAGAAGTAATTAAGCAATGGAGTTCAAACAACAGGAGCTAATTGTTAAAGGGTGCCATGTAAAATCAAATAATGGTGGGATGCTAGTCAGTAGAAATGAATTCATGAATGCCCCTGTATGTGGATCGTATCCGCCAACTTAGTGATTAGCTGAAAACTGTTAAATAACAGGGAACAAGTCCTCGTCGACCTAAGCTTCAGTTGGAAACGATTTCATTATAAGTTAGACATGTTCGAGTTTTACTCAGACATTTATTCGCGCCAGATGGCGTAGACAGCATTTAGGAGTTATCTAAAGCTTTGGCTTGAGTCAAATTGACAACTTCAAAATGTCCTCCTCTGACAAAGCAAGAAAACGCTGTGCCATCTGGGATAGAGTATTAACTAGGAATTTCATTGCACGTATAATGTACAGAAAAAAACATGTTTTGCTTTATTTTACTCCTAAGTTCTTGCTGATTATATCTCTGCGGATCTGGAGCATCTGGTGCAATGGGGGTTTTAGTGCCTGTTATTTTAGCTCTCATCTCCAGCGCTTGCATACACACAAAAAAACAAGATATGATGTCGGTTTTAATGTGGAAGATATCCAGCATCCCCCTAAAAACGGGAGCTCATATGATTCCAGTCCGAATAACATACACAACCAATTACGTAGCATGTCGCTTAAGCGGTAAAGGTTTGTTTACGACGCAAGATTGTAATATTTGATGAGCTTCTGTGAAGTTAAACAATCCGAAATAAGAAATAAAGGGCTCATTTAAAATTTTATTTAAGATATATTCATAATTAGTTTATAATATCACATGATAACAGCTGTTGTTTGAATATTAAAATTTGAATGACACCTGGGAATAAGGGGTGACCACAGAACAGAAGTTGTGGAAATCATTTGACTTCTGGGCATATATGACTCTGCCTCTTCCCGGCGACACGTAAGGTATATCAAACGTGTAAATAATTATGCCGTACCCGATAAAACGATGGCACAATATAGCTAGATGTAGTCAGACAATTTATCTGTCTGTTTTTCTATCTCGGCCGAGCACGCAAGACACCTATCACTTTAAAACAATGTTATTTCTGTCTGGTTTCTCAGTGACTGTTCATTTCTAATTAATACACCTGAAAAACTAGCATTGAGGCCCAAGTGATTATATGCAGCCGATCAAAAGCTGGGTCCTCTTGCATGACACGTGTGTATAATTGTTTATACACACTTCAAAAAGTGAAAACGTAACAATTAACTAAGTATTTTTCTGCTTTCTTTTTCTATGAAAAACAACTAGATGTAACTAAAAACAAGACAGGTTTTACACGAGTTTTAAAAAAATCAGGAAATCTGTATTAAACACACACGTTATTGTAGATAGATGTTACAATAGATTTGTAAATATTTACTGTCTTTTAATACCTATGGAGACCACGATGAACTTGTTCCTACACAGATATAACAACTTGTAGAATTTAATAACAAAACAAACTCAATGTGTTTTACTTGCAGGATTTAGAAAATATTAGAATTCAATTCTCAGTGTAAAATATACTTTTTCACAAGATATCAATAAAGAAATGGAAAATTGATTTTTTGTGAGATATTCGCTATAGAAGATTATTAAATCATCACGTCACATGTTCCTTCTTCTTTCTAATCTGAAAAAAAAATAATTAGATTGTAAATTCTCTTTGGATTTAGAGACAGATTTTGTCTCTGAAATTTGCTCTGAGCATAAACAAAAATGATGTTACTGATATCATTAGGAAATGAAACGAAAATAAACAAAGAAAGTGAATAAGTAAAAGAAGGTAAATATGTATCAATTAATGAGAGAGGGAGGATTTTATCGACGTTTTAGTAGAAACAAAATATTAGCAACGAAAAAGAATGGTTTCATCGTGATCAAAAAAGGAATGAAAAAAAGAAGAAGCGATGAAAAGAAAAGTGACATTTAAAAACGTAAGAATATAATGAGTAAAATAAGAATACGAAAGAGGAAAATGAGGAGTGACAGTAAAATGTTTGGAAAGAAAAGTTCAATGAAATGAAATTTATAAAGAAATGAATAAACAGATGAAGAAAAACTGAATAAACGAGAAAAGGGTTAAGACAAATGAAACGAATGAGAATGAAACAGAGCAGAATAATATATTGGGAGTCAATTATAAAACAACGAAAGCAAAAATAAATGAATGAAAAGTAATGAAAATAAGAGAAAATAAGCAAAGGAAATTAGAAAGCATAAAGGAAGAGAATTGGGAGATTATCTGGAAATTAAAACAGAAACGAAAAGAAATAAAAAGGTACAAAAAGAGTCAAAAAAGAAAAAAGATAAAGAGATAATTAAAACGAAATAGGCGGACAAAAGAAATATACAAAAGACAGTAAGGTCTATGCCACAGAGAGAGAAAATAAAAAAAGGAAAGTACAACGAAAAAAAAAGGAAATATAAAGAAGTAATCACAATTATTAAAAAGAAAAAGTAGAGAAAAAAAGAAAATATAAAAAAACAATAAAGAATTGAAAATCAATTAATGGAGAAAAATATAGTAGAAAGAAAGAAAACAAGTATGCAGGGAGATAACAATCTATGAATCAGTTAAATCAAACACTAAAACATGAAGAGAATATGAAAAGAAAACGAAGAAATACTGATAAATAGATTAAAGTGATAAAAAAACGAAGACAAAATAACTAAGATATCTAAAGAAAAAAAGAATGAAAGGAATATTAAGAAGTAAAAAAGGAACAAAGGATATTGAGAAAATGAAATAAGTAAGAAAGAACATGAATTTTTGATAAAAAGAAAAAAAGGATGAATGAAAGATTTAAAATAGAAAAAGGAGCTGAACGAAAGAAAAAACACTCATGGATAAATAAAGGAATAAACGAATTGAAGAAGAACAAAATAAAAAAAAAATACCGCTTGCACAAACGCAAAAGTTACGTCGTTATTTTTTCTTTTTGCATGAATTAGGGGTTCCGCAACTGACACCTTGTTTGCAACAGGCAAGAACAGAAAGGACAATAGGACAACATATTCTGATGTTGACTCTTTCTGGATTATACACCAGAGCCGTCGTTGCCGGGTAACCATAACACTACCACGTTGCAACTCTCTATCACATTGAGAACATGTTGAACTTTCCATGAGGGTCCTTCTGCTTTTTTTTCGACATTAAAACTATTTCTCTTTTTTATTTAATATATTTATGTTAATCAGTCTTTATGTCACTTTTTCATATCTACATTCTATATTGTACGCCTATAGCACCATTGCCACTTTTGTTTCCTATAATTAGACTACGCACTTGTTACGGGAGTGATTAAACAATTAGAGGTTGTTTGAACCACCCGTAAGTATAAAAGCCTAATTTCCATAAACATATGTTTGTAGAGATTATAGTGAGACTGTAGCAGTATTTAGTGGAGATAAAGAACAGTTATGTTATTCGGGCCATCCGTTTTATTTTCACAAATTGATGCTTTTATGGGGTATTATTAGATTAGGCTGGTGTTAAGGAGAGATCGTGAACATATATAGGTTATTAAAACCATCTATAAGTAAAAAAAAAATGCGATTTTCATAAATATAGGCTTGCAGGTGAATATATGGCATTCAATTACAGAACAGACAACAATAGTGTATCAGAAATCATGCGGATATAAATACAATCATTCGAAAGTAAAAATGGCGGTCAAAATGAAAGAGAGAAGTGACAGTTAGAAAATGTCGAACGAAATAAAAAGAAAACAACGTGAATGATAAAAAGAAAAGAAAAAGAGAAAACGTGAAACACAGGAAGTAAGGAAAAAAGGACACAATATGGTATAGGGAAGATATATTACGTATTTACTTATGTATGTGGTAGTTTTGTTTTACGGCATATCAACCCTTTTTGGGTTATTTAATGCCGAATCTGGTCATTATAGTAAAAGTTTTTATGCTTCAAGTTCTTTATATCTTTAAATGTTTAATCATCGTTTTTGGTTTGGTAGTTTTGTTTTACGGCATATCAACCCTTTTTGGGTTATTTAATGCCGAATCTGGTCATTATAGTAAAAGATTTATGTTTCAAGTTCTAAAAATAAAATAAAAAAGGGGAGGGAGAAAGGGAGAGGGGCTGTTGTTTTTGTTTTTGGTTTTGTAGAACATAATTAAGTTTTACAAAAAAAAAAAAAAAGAAGAAAAACAAAAAACGTCAATGTAGGTGAATTTCGGCTCAGGGAGCCACAGGGCAGCCTGATCTGGTATCACCAGCTTATGTATGTAAGATCGCACTGTTGTTTCCAAGGTTGTTATTTTGAGACTTATTCCCTTGTTCGTTTCTGAATGTATTTCAGTGGACGACGTAGGTATGTTGAATTTTCTGACTTGCTGTTTTATTTCCCAGTACCCTCTCAATCTCACTATATTAATCTGCACGCCCCCTACAAATTCAACCGTCCCTTCTACACCAATCTAGATAATTTATTGTTAACAAAAATATTCCATTTGAAATAAAAATGTCTCTTAAAGTTAGTCACTAGTATTAAGAAAAAGTATCATCCTTGTTCCATAAAAATAACTGTCATTGTCAGCTAAATATTCTTTAAATATTAAAACGAATATGTCTCTCTTTTGCTTTGATTTATTTAAAATTGTAGCAATTAAATTATTTTTAAAACAATAAATATTTTCTATTTTCTTACAGTAAAAATAATTGTCAGCTACAAATGTTTCAAATTAATCAAACGAATATCACTTTGTTATAATATAAATGTATTGATTTAAAATGCCCGTACTGTTTTTTCAAAGGTTACTATTTTGAGAATTATTTTCCTGTACCTTTTCCAATTAATGTAAGGCGGCAGGGTATGTTTTAGGGATTGATTTTCTTGCCCTCACTTGAAAGTTGTTTTCTCTGGGGCCTCCCAAAAGGAACGTGTGTTACTCGCTAAGTCACTAATTTTTTTTCAGTTACGTGTTTCTCGAATACTTTTGTCATAACTCAGGTGTTCACTTTGTGTGAGTAACGTGTTTCTCGCAAACTACCGCAAACCGGAACTACTTTGATAATAAGGACTAGTATGATAATCCGATGTCCACCTTATTTTCACCATTAACTAATGAACCTTGATTTGGTTTACCCATAAAACTAGAATGTAACATATGTATGCCACAACTGTCACATATTAGGAGTTATGGTTTTATTATTATTGATATTTGGAATTAATTTTATTTTTTGTGTAATGTATAGAGAAACGGTGTGGTTTAATCTATTTTCATATATTTGAAAATAATGAAATATTATTTATATAAAATTAATATTAATATATATATTTATATATATATATATATATATATATATATATATATATATATACATTTCTCTGCTCATTTAAAAAAAACTTATACAGAAGAGACAAATACCTGTTTTGCTATATGGTAGACAACTTTTTTATATTTTTCAATTCAAATGTTAGTTATTCCCCTTTTCTCATTTTTATCTTTTGATCCAAATTAAAAAAAAAATCAATATTACCATTAATTCGGGCGGGACTACATATTAACAAAAAGAGCGATCCTTGATCTTCGGATGAGCTGTATAAATGAAAAGTCCTGGTAATTACATGTTTATTCCCAGTTGTTTGTTTACTAAGCCAGTCAAAGAAGTTCTTGGAAATGCAATGCTTTCGCCAAAATAGAAAATATCACAAAAACCTGAAACAAAGATAACTTCATGAAACAGCCGTTACATGGCACGGACTAATGATTCGCGTCCATCTATGTCTGGTGTGGGAAAACGCAAAACTGCGACTGATTATTGCAGCTATGTCTATCTATCTTTTTATGTTTCCATCGAAATGTTTGTAACTTTGTTTTAAGGGAGTGTTTAATAATGTTGTATGACTGTGCTACTCTGTGCAAGCCCTATAAAATACATGTTCATAGTCGCGTGAATAAATAGGAACCTTTAGGTTTTGATTTTCTCAAAAACGGTGAGAAAAATATACTTAATCTTTAATAAAAATGTATACAAAGTTGAAATAAACATTTTTTTCGAGAAAATAAAAAACTATTTACTTCCAGAACCACAAAAAATGTATCAGTCAAGAAGAACTTCTCCGTCATTAACCGGAAACGGAACAGATGAAGTGCGGCATCAGAACAGATACTACACTTTGTTCTTAGCACATAGTAGGCCCTCCGTTCAGTCTAGAGAGACTATGGATACCCCTATAAGGGGCTGGCTGCGCGTGTAATTATGAAGCAAGGGTTGCGCAATCCCAAACAACACCTCTCCTGAGTCGGCACTGCTTGATTCCAATGGCAAGCAGGTCAAGACGACTGGAAACAATGCCGAGATAAACAGAGAGCACATACAGCACCTGGTAGTCCCAAATGGTCACCCATTTAATACTGGCCAGGCTCAACGTCGCTTAACTTCGGTGATCAAACGGGAACCGGTGTGTCAACGTGATTTGTACCGTATATAGCACATACCTAAGTGTTATTCATGCAGAT
The DNA here is from genome assembly GCA_963556195.1 of Sepiola atlantica. NCBI lineage: Eukaryota > Metazoa > Mollusca > Cephalopoda > Sepiida > Sepiolidae > Sepiola > Sepiola atlantica. The sequence continues at coordinate 57,839,758 of OY744540.1, read as the reverse complement.
AATATTTTTTTGGGGGGGGGGGGGGGCGACAGAAGCCACACACAAGGCAACAATACCATAACACCTATATATAGAAGAATTGAAGTGCAACCGGTCTCAATTTTGAAATTCATTCGTTTACTCAGCTTTAAGGTAAACCATATAACAATGTAGAAGCGAACACATTAGGATTATCTATTTATTTTACATTCCCAAATACATGGTATTCGATATGATATTACAGTATGGACGATTAGAAAATAAATACCTATAAATAGATGAATTATTTCCCGCAAGTACAACTCTCCAATGCCATTTTTCTGTGCCAACACATTGTCAAGTTTAACTTAATTCATAAATGTTGTTTACTATTAATAATATCGGTTGACAATACTTTTTTAGTCACTTGATTTGTTTCGGTTGTTCACACGATTTCGGTATTGTGTTTCTTTGTGCTATTTTGGTTAACATACTACTTCGAGAGGACCATATTTGTATGAAACGGTTGATGTTAAGCGACCCTACACAAACAAACACTTCGACGGTCTTTTATTAAAACCAAAAAACTACATAGTCAGCGCAATAGTGAGGTGATCTTATCGTGTGTTAGCCGAAAGACCACTACATCTGCAACAACTTAGAAATGTATTAACAACACGGACATCCAGATCGTTTAGCTGCTGTGCTTGCTGCTGGTACGCTTTACTCCCCTTGCGTCAAAGAAAAAAATTTAACCATAGTTTTTGCTCTGCCATTATCATCCGGATCGCTGTTGATGATAATTATCGTACAGCTGTTTAAATATCCAAAATGATAATCATATAATAGAGTCTTTGACAACAAAGTCAAGCTCTCGCTATTTTTGTGTAAGATATGTTTGGAACAGAGAAGAGAGGGGGATCAGACGGGTATTTATTTACCTCCTCTCCAGGAGATATGGCACAAGGCCAGTTTTATCTTACTCCCATAATAAGATGTGACCCAAGGTCGGGAAAAGGGGGTTTGAAAAGCCAGCGCCCGAGAAGGTGAGCACTCTGGCCTACAAAAAATCGCGGGGCAACCCCGTCGGCATTCCCCGGTAGGAGCGCCTCAGGCAGTAAGCAATAAACTTACTCCTCCCCAAAGAGGGGAGGCAAAGCTTGGGAGGGTGGATCTCCTAGAACTGCACAGGACCGACCCATAGACCGGCGTAAATCAAGCCCCGAATGCCAAGACAATACCAGTTTATGGGGTGTAGTATCCATCGGAACAGATACTACACTTTCATCTTAGGCAAAAGGTCAATTTATTTATCTTTTGGATGATACATTTCTTTGAAGTTAAAAATGGAAAATTACAAAAGATGTGGCACAAGGCCAGAGGTGGGTTGGGTTGGTGGGGGTCGTGTGTCATTCTCTTGGTCTATTCTCTACACGAGTTCAAGTCACCAAAATGCCTCATTCACTCTTTGGGCAGGCTACCTACTATTAACCCCAATTTGTTATGACGTTTTTTATTTACAAATAAGTGAGTGTACAAAATGCATTGGCTGGGTGTGTAGGGTAGAAAAATGTTTGTTAGTAAGGCCCTCCCAAATCTATGTAAGTGTGATCTGCTCACTGTTTTCCGGTTTGTTTCAAGGGCCGAAAACTAGCGAGTCAGTTCCGACGGGGCAGTACTCATTCGTGCTACTAGCTAAGAGACTTTGCTATCTTGGGTGGGGTCTGATAAGACCTTAGGTCGGCGTGCACCATGCCTAGGCAGGGAACACGTACTCAAACTTGGCACGTCCAAACACACACAAACTAGCGGTGTGTATCCACATTCTTTTAAATAAAGCTGTGTACAATCTCCTCCTATCACACCTGATTTTGACCTTAAGCTGATGTTTAAAGTGCGAAATCAGTTCGTAATCAGAAGGTGATTCATCCCCTCTCCCTATATCTATGCGTGAGGTCCACACTACAAGTCTAGCTACGGCTAGGATCGTGAGAAACACCATTTGTTTCTCCCTGCACCACGGAGGCATCACATTGCACACTACAGATGCTACGTCCAAGGGTACTGACTGCTCGGGAGTGATGCGAGCCGTCACCTCGTTCACATACTTCCAAACTCGCGCTATTTGATGCATTCAAAGAAGACGTGCTCTGCTGTTTCTTCTCCGATGTCTGCGTTTATGCAACGCAGACAGAAGGGGTTTTCTCCACAGTTAGTTTTGAAACGTCTGTACTCGAGGGGCACCGCGTTCCGGTCCAATCGCCAGGTCAGAGAAAACTCAGCGTTATTGAGATGACTCCGACCTGGCGCCACACTCCACTGAGAGCGGATCTCCCCCTCCTACAATCCAAGACGTTCCACAAGCGGATCCGAAGCGGTCCTGGCCACTAAATCCCGATAAAGTGTCTTTCTAGACCGTGCGAGGTCGCTGGACCCTGGCAGTAGTTTGAGCGCAGCTCGACACTCGTTGGAAAACTGCGATTGCCCCCTTGGTTTGCGTCTTCCTTCAACCAGGTGGTCGGGGATGAGGTTGGGAAATGCCTTCTCAACCTCAGGGCCCCACACAGACTCAAAGTACGGCTCAAGAATGCCAGTCACTCGGCATGTTGATGACTTGCCAAGTCAGGCATTCCCAAACCCCCCTCGTTGAGGCGTTGAGTACAGACCTGTCTGCGGACTAACGGTTGTTTGCCCTGCCACAAAAGTGTGAAGAGCTGGCGCGTGAGTGCCGTCAAGTGGGCCGCAGACATAGGTAGTACAGCCAATAGGTAAAGGATGAGAGTAAAGACATACGTGGTGCACGCCTCTGCTCTACCTTTAAGGGAAAGTCCCCTTCGAAGTCAAATCTTTACTGACGCTTCGACCTTTGACTTCACTTCCGACCAGTTCTTTTCAAGCTGGAGGCCCGGCCCGAACCACACACCGAGGATCCGAACCGGGCCATCCGACCAGTTGAAAAGACCCGGCAGCGCTGCCATGCCGCTCCAGGCTGCCAACCTCAGGCTGATGGATTTGCTGATGTTGACTCCGGCCCCTGTGACCTCTTCGTATCGTTTGAGTGCCTTAGTCACCGCGATAATGTCCCGACGGCTCGACACGCACACAGTGACATCATCAACATATGCGGAGACCCGGGCTTGCACACCATTGGGTAGAGCGATACCGTGGTCGCTGGTCTAGCCGTCCTGTCCCTTAGCTTGCGCGGGAAGGGCTCCAACGCAAGAACATAAAGTAGGGGCGACAGCGGACAGCTCTGACGCACCGACCGAGAGACACCGAATGATCCCAACCGCATCTCGTTTACCTGCACCCCTGCCGTCGGCTGGCGATACAGAATGGAGATCCATTTGCGGAAGTCCGGATTAAATCACGCGGCCTCCAGAACAGAAGCCAGGAAACGATGGTCGACCCTGTCGAAAGCTTTGGACTGGTCTAAATTGATCAGCGCAGCCTCGGTGTCGTCTTCTAATCTCTCTATGATCGTGCGAACCAGATGAAAATTGTTCTGAATCGATCTCCCCTTCACAGCATAGTACTGATCGGGTTCCACCAAGTCACCGATAACAATCTGCAGGCATTTCGCAAGAACTATTGTTAACATCTTTAACTCTGTGTTTAGCAGAGTTATTGGCCTAAAATCATAAAAAAAAACCCTCATGCCCGTCCTTTTTCTTCAGTAATGTGATCACTACTCTGGTGACTTGGGCAGGAATTGATCCCTGCTAAAACCAGTTGTTGAACACATTCGTCAAAAGAGGGACGAACATGTTCGACAGCTTCAAAAACAGTTCGTAAGGCAAACCATCGAGTCCAGGCGATTTATCTAAGCCGTCTTTCTGCAACGCATTCTGGACCTCGCGCTCCGTAACCCGACCATCACAGTCAGTCGCTCGTGCCTCGTCCAGGCGGGGCGAGTCGGCCAAATAGCTGTCAAACTCCTGGGCAGTTGGGTGTAGAGATCCGCAAAATGCCCCCGGAATCCCTCACAGATCTCCCGCGTCGACACGAGGGACTGTCCTTCCAGGTTTTTCACTTCTCGAATGTAGTGATCCGATCTGCGACGAACTACAGCTTTAGGCTACTAAGCGTCAACATTTACAGCTTCGTTAGACACTTTATCCAACCTAGCTCTAACTACTTGACCGTTGGCTAAGAAAACAGACGGGTAGCTGCCGTCCTAACTCAGTACACCTCGGTCTTGCATAGCACAGTGGTCTAGGATGACTCTCGTTGTCAGTGAAAAAGAAACAAGATGTGGATCCTCAACCAACTCTATTGCAACATATCTAAGGTGGGCCGTGGCTAAAAACATGTAGATAAACTGACTGCCAGTGATCATGTCTTGCTATGACACACGTAGTAGTTGTGTTGTAAAAATGTGTGTGACTATAATTCAATGCTGTACAAATAAACGTTATTGGCCTTTTGGCCAAGATCAAAGTGTAGTATCTGTTCCGATGGATACTGCCCCACATAGAGTGGTATTGTCTTGGCCTTCGGGGCTTGATTTACACCGGTCTATGGGGCTGCCCTCTGCAGTTCTAGGAGGTCCACCCTCTCAGTCTTTGCCTTCTCACCCTTTGAGAAGGGGTTTGTTTATTGCTAATCGCCTGAGGCGCCCCCACCGGGGAATGCCGACCGGGCTGCAATTTTTAATGGCCAGAGTGCTCACCTTCTCGGGCGCTGGCTTTTCAAATCCCACTTTCCCGACCTTGTGTCACATCTTACCGCTGTGAGAGGTAGATAAATGTCGACAAATAAATGTTCTGAGCATTTTGGCTAAGATCAAAGTGTAGTATCTGTTCCGATGGATACTGTACCGTATAGACTGATATTGTATTGTCCTTCGGGGCTTGATTTACGCCTGTCTATGGGTCGGTCCTGTACAGTTCTAGGAGCTCACCCTCCCATGCTTCGCCTTCCCTCTTTGGGGAGGAGTAAGTTTATTGCTAACTGCCTGAGGCGCCCCTATTGGGGAATGCCGACGGGGCTGCCCAGGCATTTTTCATGGCCAGAGTGCTCACCTTCTCGGGCGCTGGCTTTTCAGGTCCCACTTTCTCGACCCGACCTTGGGTCACATTTTACCTTGGGTGAGTAAGATGAAGCTGGCCTTGTAGCTTACCTCCTGGAGAGGAGGTAAATAAATACTACTTCTCTCTCTCTCTCTCTCTTTCTCTCTCTCTCTCTGCTATCCCCGTTAAGAAATAACCCTGTCACAATTCGACACATAGGCAGCACGCATTGATAGTATGATGTTTGCTGTTACATGTGAGGCATGCCAAAGAGATCGAAAGGCGGTATACAAAGCAATCTAAGAAATCATAATCGAAAATGAGACGACAGTGGATGAACGTAATGAGACGGCAATCGTCTGTAAATATGCAGCGAATAATCACAATCATCATCATTATCATCAGTAGCAGTATCAATAGCAGTAGAATGTCTCCAGTATAGCATACGAACTATTGGACTAATTCAAGTGCGATTTAGAGCGAAAGTCTGTTGGAGTCAGAAACATAAGCTACATATAAACGAGAGCAGAGAATATTGTAGCTCAAACGAGAGAAGAATCTATCGTTAACAGTGCGAATTTAACGCATTTTATATTTTTGTTAGTTGATATTTTCCCAAAAATGTTTTCATTTTTCGTATTTGCTGTTTAAATTTGAAGTTTGTAAGCTTCACGTGTTTCACATTCTTGCTATCTGCAGGCATTTTCTTTATCAGTAAAAGCATGAGGATGGGAATCATGTTTGAAACACGTGTAGATTAAAAACATGAAATGTAAACAATAAATAAGATAAATATTAACAGGAATTTTTTGTGAAAATATTAAATTATGAGAAAAGTAAAAAAATGTTGGTACCTTCACCATTTAATTTCCTGGTTTCGAATCTGGGGGTTTAATTAGGGCACTATTTTTTACGAGTGCGCTCATGTATAATTGTGACATACTGTGAGAAACGAATATTATCACAGACAAAAAGAATACTGACTGTTTTCCTCCATACATGTACACCCTTTGTCTCAAACGTTTAGATATGTAATGCTTATATATGCACAAAATTACGGATTGAAACGTTCGATATCTCATGTCATTGAGGTTAATTCATATTCTTTATATTAAATAAAATAAATCGAATGGCGTACATAATTATTTACACAAGATTGTACAAATGATATGTTTGACTTTATTTTACACTTTATCAAAATACATATAGTTGTATTTCCTAAATAAAGTTGAGTTGTAAATTGTTTAAAGATATTTCATTCTTTTACAGCGCTCCTCTATTTGTAAACAAAGACCTTCCCTATTTACAAAGGTCTATTAGAATTAGACGTGATGAGCCTCTAAAGCACATCCCCCCATTTTATATGTACTACAACGCTTTTTTTATCTTAGATATTTAAAGTGTTTTCTCTCCTCTCCCTTTTTGAAAAATACTTTTAAGTATGATTGATGAAATAACATATATTCCCTTCATAATTTCAGTAATAAAATTCGATACTTCCACAAAACCATGTAATATATAATATATATATATGTATGTAATGTATATATATCATATATTTATGATATATATCTATATTATATATATATAATATATGATGTATATATATCATATATATATATAAACATATATATATATCTATATTATATATATATTATATATATAAAATATATGTACATAATAGATATATAATATATATCTCTATATCATAGATATGTTATATATATATATATATAAAGTATATATCGATATATATATATATATAATATATATCCTATATGTATAATATATAGTTTGCTATGTATATATATATATATATACATATATATATATATATATATATATATATATATATATATATATATATATATATATGTGATTTTATGAAGGCTTACCAAAGCATTCCTTTCAAGACACCAATGATCACCATTAAAGATATTTTTTCATTCAAATACTATTTATTCAAATTAATTTGAATAAATAGTATTTGAATGAAAAAATATCTTTAATGGTGATCATTGGTGTCTTGAAAGGAATGCTTTGGTAAGCCTTCATAAAATCACATATAAATGCTCTGTACTCTGTAATCGAGTATCATCGAGCTTGTTTTTTATTGGAACAACTCCGGTCTTCACTGAATGATCTATTTTATAAGTGAAAAATCTAAATCTATATATATATATATATATTATAAGTATATATTATATATATGCATATATTATATTATATATATAATATATATATAATATATCAGATATACATGTATATATCATATATATAACATATATATATACTATATATATACATATATATATATAATATATATATATATAGATATAGATATATACATTATATATATTATATACATATATGACATATATGTATGATACATATATGATATAATGTATGCATGAATATATATATATATGTACTTACGATATATAATAGATATATGTATATATATTATATATATATATATAATATATGTATACTATATATATATATATATAATATACACACACATATATAATATATATATATCTATAATATATATATATATTTATAATATATATAGTATAAACATAACACATATAATATATATGTATATATATACTATACATATATTTAAGCATATACAACATATATAATACATATAAATATAATATATATATAATATATATATATATATATCATATATATATATATATATATATCTATATATTATATAATATATGAATATATATAATATATATATATATATATAAATAATAAAAAAGTTAATATAATATATATATATGTATATATATAACATATATAATATATATTTATATACATACTATTTATATATATGTAATAAATAAATATATATCATATACATACATATAATATACAATTGTAATATATATACAATATATATACATATATTATATAAGATATATATATATACATATTATATATAATTATTTCTGATATATATATATATTATATATATTTAATATATGTATTATATATGATATATGATATATCATATATAATACATATATATTATATATATATATATATATGTCTGTACATTATTTATGTACATATGTTATATATAATTATATATTATATATTATATACACATAGTATGTATATATATATTTATCCATTATATATATAATATATATAATATATATATAATACATATATCTACTATTTAATATAATATATATATATATATATATATATATATATATATATAACATATGTATATATATATATATATTTATAAAGTTGTATTGCTTAACGGTTAAGCAATCAAACTGTTGAATCGTGCATGCTCTTCACGCGTACACGCGCTCTTATGTAACATCTCAATATTCTAGACTTTTTAAGTTTTAAATTATTATAATAACAAATACTCAACAGTAAATACATATTTTTTAAAGAAACCAAAATGAACACTCCTGAAGATTAATATACGAAATCGAATGTACTAACAAAATAAGGAAACAAAAGGGAACTGGACACACATGGAACTTATATACAGCAAATTGACTGAAACACTAAATGCACCATTCTGAGAATTTAAAAAAAAGAAAAAAGTGTGATCAAACAAACACCCTCTGTTTTATGTAATAATGTTTGACTGAATAAAAATATGCTGCCTAAATACACACAATATATATATATATATATATATATATATATATATATATATATATATTTATATATATATATATATTCCATGAAAAATGTCAGTATACTGAAATCATAGGCCCTTAATAATGTTAAGATGAAAATTCATATATATTTAACACTAACTGTACAAAAGACAAGAAATCCCCAAATGTGTACACTTTTATTGTCATTAAGGGTATGCGACCACAACAGGGATATGATTTTACTGGTAGGACTTTTTCTTATAAAAAATATAAACATCGTTACTATTTTAGCACTGTTAATATAAGCATTGCCAATAAACATTTATTCTGGTATTTTATATACCTTTATAGTATCCTTACCAGTCACGCCCGAGTGGAACCATTATTCACACGACACTAGCATCATTGTTATGTATTAAGGAAAATGAAGGTATTTTTGTTGTATATAAGTCAATTTTATGTATCACACTTTAATTAATTAGAATTAACAACTTTCACTATTTTCTTTAACATATAAACGATTTTTACTGTATTTTTTACAACAATACAATACATTTTCTTACAATTCAGATTGAAGTTCCTCAAACAAAAATTTTAAATCTTATAAATCAAAACATGTGAACTGTAAACCTTGATATTTCTCATTTCACTGATATTGTCGTTTTCTTTGAACTGAAAACAGTACCGTATGGTCGAATATGACAACTATGGGCAATAGAATGGAATTTTCTTTCGGTTCTTAATTTGTAACCTTGCCTAAGGGTTCAACACGTAGCCTATAGCCAAAGTCTAAGTGCTTACTGGATCGACCTAGGCCCAGTCGATATTAGGTATCTTCTATGAGAACATCAGATTGATCAGAACGTTTGTCAATAAAAGAAGACAGTTAGTTCCAGCCGAATTTCCTTAGGAAAAGCTGAAGACATTTTGTATACACGATTAATTCTTGTTCGATATTTAGCGCTGAAGAAAAATTCCTACCAGTAAAATGCATAGCCCTGTTGTGCTCGCATACCCTTAATGACAATAAAAGTGTAAAAATTTGGGAATTACTTTGCTTTTGTACATTTAGTGTGTAGTGTATATGAATTTTCATCTTAACCCTATTAAGGGCATATGATTTCAGTATACTGGCATTTTTCATGGAATGTCACTACTTTTGTAAAGGCTATGCCTCAATACAATGCCTTCTCATAACTGATATAGTAAGTAGTTGGACTAATCAATGTTTCTTCTAATATTCACAGGTAATTTTTTTTTAATTATGATGAGTGTATATTTACCTATGATATAATTAAAACTAGAACAAATGTTTTCACAGTGAATATATATACTTATATTAACTGTGATTAATCAATGTTGTTTTCTCTAAGGCTTTCTTATTCTTATGCTATAAGAATGTTAGCGAACATAATTTTACATTTTTCCTAACTAGCTACGTCACTTAGTAATACAAAACGATCACCCATCTAAGTAATGAGTCAGCTGAACATTGATTATCTTCGGCGATTAAACATTTGGTAAACATGTGTTGTAACATGATATAGAGTAATACTTCTGTTTTAACAAGCGTTGCGGTTTCGGTGTAAGAGGGAGTCGGATGTTGTGGAATGGAGTCGCAGTTTGAGTCTGGCTTGTAAAGAATCGTAATCGGAATTAGGGTGGATGTTTTTTATCTTCAAAAGGTGCACAGATAGTTTGAATATTATAAAACTTAAAATAAATTCGAGTTGGATATTTAATAATTCTCGGAGTTGAATTTGAATCAGAATTTATGGAATCCTATGAGTCAGAGACAGACCTTGTACCTTCCGACTCCACTACCCTTGTTTAACAATTAAAGAATCGGAGAAAGCTTTATAAACTGCCATATACTCATGTGGGGAGAAATCAAAACGAAATGTCAGTTACGTCTCAGAAAAGAAATTGAAACAAAACAAGTCGCTACATAAAAACAACATTGATTTTGTATGTAGGAGTGGAAAGAATATTCCGTTTGATTTGCTTCTTACTTCGCTTTTTACCACCCGTCTCTGTGTTTCGAGTCCATATTTCGATGTATTATTTGTACAAACGTTCCGAAAAAGAAGGTTTGACGTGAAGAAAAAAAAATGTCCTCATATCTAGTATCATAAACATACTAAATAAAGGAAAAAGGTACAATTATATATGGATATGTCAGTATTGTTTCAGTTAAAATGACATACGAAGAAAGCCTCGAACAAGAAGGTTGAAAATTGACGCTCGCATAGAAGCGCGTATATGGACACCAGGGGCAGTCAGATGAACAAGAATTGATGCGTGGATTTCATAATTGAATGTCAGATCTCATACTGCCGTAATATATATATATATATATATATATATATATATATATATATATATATATATATATATATATATATATATATATATATATAGGGGTGGGACGAAATCGGTGAAAATTTCAAATTACTGCGAGTAGTATTTTTTTGTGTTCATGTATACATAAATAACACTAAACAATCAAACACTTTTAGAATGTTGCAAAATTCAGAAGGTACAGGCCAAAAATAGCCGTTAGGGCTCCACGGGACTCACAATCAATCATTTTTCTGTTAAAAAGTAATTTCATGCGACATTGCAGGTCCTAAACCATCCTAAAAAGCTATGAATGTATATACATGGTTAAATCTTATATAGTACTGTAATTTAGGACCATTTTCAGGATGTGAAAATGTTTTCATGAATGTAAAATAGCCAAAAACTAGTGAAAAATAGCCCAAATTAGCCAAAATACTCTGTTAAGCAACCTAATTGGTTACCAAGCCTCTACAATGGTTATGAATGGGTGTAGATAGTTTAAACCATTGTAGTGTCGAAACCATTGCATTGTATTATATTCGAGCAGTTTAATAACAATTATTTTCTTTTGTTTTCAGTTCAGTTCAGTTTAGTTGAGAAGATAGGATGAGTGGAACAAAGTACCAGCACGATGATTGGGATTTCACCTTGCTTGAAAACCTACAAACTGTACATGAGTGCGTGTTGGCCATAGTTCATCATGCTCCAACTTATTGATCTACAAAACAGAAATAGCTTCTCCATCAATGTACTCTGTGTCTGCTGGCTCACTGGCAAAGAGCATTTGGAAGAGACATTAAACTAACAACATTAAAAGGTGTGAAAGATAAACTTGATCGATACTTGAGAGAGTACAATAGCAAAGTTCAGAAGGGCCATGGATCGAAGACGTAAATCTTCATTCAATGGAAGACAAAAAATCACATTCTTTTCAATATTATGTGAAAGGGTGTTGACGTAGAGACGTTTGATGCAAATGAGAAACAGTTTTTCTTTGATCAAGTTGCACTCACCCGGAAGGTCTTAATTGAAAACATGCATATCGATGAAGAACATGAATCAATGGTTGTTGAGACGGAGGAAAGAGAGGAGCAACAGATGGCTATTTTAATTACAGAAAAAGAAGAAAGGGTTACAATAATCAACAGTACTCTCGACGATAGTGATACTAATATCAATGGTGCTGTGCAGCGGTCAGGGATGGTACGTACCACAGCTAGCTGTAATGAAGTTGGAGTTCA
>OY744540.1:57762557-57822557 GCA_963556195.1 Sepiola atlantica | reverse complement strand
ATGATAATTTCCTTTACATATATATATATATATATATATATATATATATATATATATATATATATATATATATATATATATATATATATATATAGTTTTCAGGTTCGATTATTTTCGATAGGATTTCGAATTGAATTGTGGTTGGAAACACATCCGAGGAGACCTAGTTAAGGTCGAAATAACTTATAATGTGTACAATCCGAATGTATATTTACTCTTTTTAAACCTCATAATATATATATATATATATATATATATATATATATATATATATATATATATATATATATATATATATATACAGCGTGTTTCAAAAGTCTTGGGAACATAACGATTTTTAATAACTCAAAAACTATTAGGAGTTGAAAAATGAAATTGGTACCGTTGGAAAGGTTAAAGTTTCAAGTTTTGTGGGGAATCTTCAAAGTTGCTCAATATGAGCACCATTCGTCACACGGCAGACATCTAGTCGAAAGTCCATTTCCTGCCAAACGCATTCCAGCATCTTGACGTCAATGGTTCCCACAACTGCCGTTACTCGAGCCTTTAGTTCGTCAATATTACTTGGAAGGGGCGGCACATAGACTTGTTGCTTGACAAAGCCCCAAAGGAAAAAGTCACACAGGGTAAGATCTTGAGACCTAGGAGGCCAGGGCATGAGAACGTCATCACCTCGCCCAGATCTCCCAATCCATCTACCAGGCAGCCTTGTGTTAAGAAACTGCCTTACTCTAAGACTCCAGTGTGGTGGTGCACCATCTTGTTGAAAAATGAAGTCATCAGATTCTGCTTGTTCCAACTGAGCCATTAACCAGTCTTCCAGCATGTTGAGATAGGATTCACCAGTGATAGTTGCCTCTTCAAAGAAGAACGGTCCATAGACACCTTTCTTGGAAATTGCACAAAACACGTTCACTTTTGGTGAATCTCGCTCGTGCTCAAGAAGTTCATGAGGATTCTCAGTACCCCATATGCGAGTGTTATGCTTGTTAACTTTGCCATTTAGATGGAAGGTCGCCTCATCGCTAAAAACAAGCCGGTCATCAAAGCCGTTATCTTCCAACTTCTCTTGCATTGCAATGCAAAAGTCACGGCGAAGTGGCTTATCAGTGTCCTTCAACTTTTGGACCAACTTGAGCTTGTAAGGTCCCATTTGCAGTCGTTTCCTTAAGACACGCCAGACAGTTGCTGGAGCAAGCTGAAGTTCCCTGCTGGCTCTTCTCACTGATTTACGGGGGCTCCGCTGAAAGGCTGTCCGAACTTGCTCAACTGCATCTTCTGAAGTTGAAGGGCGACCTGTTCGCTTACTTGGGCACAAACACCCATCTTTCACAAATTTAGCATGCCATCTGACAATGGATTTCCTTTCAGGGCTTCTTTTTTAAATTTCCTGCGAAATGCACGCTGAACACATGTCCACGATTCAGTCTTTGCAAATTGGAGGACGCAAAATGCCTTGTCTTGTTTAGAGAACGCCATTTCTGCACCTGGAAAGATAACACGAAAATCATTAGTATGACCAAAAACTTGATTAAGCAAGCTTTAAAATGGCATCAGTTTCATTTTTCTACCTGGAATAGTTCATGAGATATACGCATTTGTAATGTTCCCAAGACTTTTGAAACACCCTGTATATATATATATAGGAAAACACATGTTTTACGTATAATTTTTATTGTTCAAAAATACATGCTCGATGATTGTTTTCATATAACAACAGAGCATATGAAAAAATCTATATTATTCTTTATTCCTGTGACTCATATTTTATTCATCTTACTGATCACGTTCTCAAAAAAAAAACTTTGGTACATTTACTAACCATTTTGTTTATAGAAAAAACTATTTAAGAGAAAATATTATACAATACGTAAATGTATTACTAAATACAAAATCTTTCATCTGCCACTGGATGTTCGTATTGGGGTATTAAGAGAACTGAATAACAACGCGTATTAGATTGGATTAGTTCGCCAGAACTTCATTAAATTAAATAACTATTTCTTTAAATCAACATATTAAATCTACCTTAAGGGCCTCGGGTTCATATTTCGGAGGGATTGACTCAATCATCTTATGAGTAACCATCAGATACCGAGAAAAACCAAAAACATTTAAAGGCGATTATTCACGGTTAAAAGATGGTTGAATTATCTCTTTTAATTATTGAAAAGTATTTTCAATAAACTTCTACCGAAATCTAAACCATTAAGCCTTAACATTTGAGAGATTCATACACTATTTCAAAGAAAGACACAAATAATATGTTTCTAATTGTAAGTAAATTACTTTATTAAGATTAACTACGCAGTTTATATGAGAGGTTTAGCAAATCTTTTAATCGGTAAAAATATATTTAGAACATCGAATTAAGAATACTTACCAAAAGCATTTTGTATACATTTAAAAAGGTGCTTTCAAATATAGAGAGGTAAGTACATAGACAGACAGAACTTGGGAAATGAATAATTGTCTTTGATGGCTAATATGGTTTATTACTTATGCAAGGTAACCTACGGGGTTAAGAATTAAAATAACATTAAATTACAACCCCAAATAGCTCCTGACATTGCATAACTCGAAACATATTGATATTCATTAAAATAAAACTATTGAACTAAATACCATGAGCTTATTAAGAACTCGCAGCAAACACTGTTATCAAAATGACTGTATTCTACAGTAATTAACTAGACACAGGTTTATATTTTTTTAATATAAAATAAGTAAACCATCTACTATTATAGCATTGAAGACCAAATCTTATTCTAACATTGCGTTCATATTTATTGGTCATCTTCGTAAACATGTAATAATTGACAACGTGTTGTAATAGAGAATAAGTCTTAGTCTGAGCTAGGAAAAAGGTTGTAGACGAATCAAGATACTGAGGCACACCAGAAAATCGCAACATGTTGTTTGTGGGTGATTTTGTGTTAGGCACAGTATAGTGTACAACATACTAAAAGTTGGAGAATATCACAGTATGTGGAAGTTTCAGATTTCGAATATGACTTTTTTGGTTTGCAAGTCATTTTTGATTTACATGTGAACTACTAACGCGCTCAGTTTTCATGATAAATCGAAACATCTTCGATTTTACCCAAGTTTTCAGGTTAAATATGTTGAATGAAAGGGTTATCCGTGATACCAAATACACCTTTATACAATATCAATGGATAACCCTACTTCCACTAACTTTGTCGCATCCACCCTGATTCACTTACATTATAGTACTTTTTCAAAACTTGAACACCTCCTCATCATCTTCCACTGGATCACTTTTCATATTGTCACACTTACTATCTTGGCAATGCCCACATGCACTTTTACATTCGAGCCCATGCCTCCTGCAGGTACACCTTAGGTTATTGCATCCTTCCAAACAGTTGCAATGAATTATCTGAATGAGTGCATCTGGAGCAGGGCTTTTGTGAGTCATCACTGGAACAAGTTTGGCCTCTTCCACATTTCACCCCCACTCAGATGACACCATTTCATCACTACGTCTCATCCACTCCATAACTTAATAGTAAGTCTGCAAATAATGAAATTTACAGACAGAGGCTGTTGGTGGTAGTCGTTCTGGCAACTGTCTTGCAAAGCATATTGTATCCTATAGATGCCAGGGAATATCTATATATCTGCATTGAACAAAGCTACCATCGCCTTACAACCAGTGGTTTCCACAACATCCTGGCTTTGCTTTCGTAGAGAAAATGTTTCTAAATAGTCTGTCACTGTCTTTTCTCTCTTGACGATTCGTCTTTCTTATTCTGAATACTCTGGACACCTAATCGCATCCTGTAATGACATGCAGAAACAACAGATCATTGCAAACTGCTTCGTCCAGCACCTGCTTGAGAACCTTTATATTGTATATGTAGGATTTCGCCTTATCAGAGTAAACATAAAATGCAATACATTTAGAAACATATGCATGGAAAAGCAAGAGAAGATGCCTGTTATCTCCAATGACGTGATCGATTAAGAAGTAGACATATTAATGGCTGCCTTTGCAATTACAACATCGGCATCTCCTTTCAGTTAAATAACGTCACAGCCTTTCTACCCCATTCGTTCCATGATCGTCTGGATCAGCGCCTGCTTGTTTGCAACATTTGACAATCAGCAAATTATGTTACGTCGGTAATGTTTATCTTTCTTGCATTCAGCTTTCAACTTCGCCGTTTATTAGTACAGTACTTTATACTTGGTCAAACTTCATAAATATCAAACACGGCAGTTGCTCTCCCATAGTGTTTAACAGTAAATAGGGCATACTCATTTACAATCGAGCTGTAGGCACGTCCCTCCTTCCATTTAAAACGGTGAAGAAGAGATCTTCCGTCTAGTACATTATGCTCTGTGACTGGAACGGTTAGTGTTACAAAACTGTCCAATTTTGTTTCAACATAATTTATGAAAACTGCTGCCAGCTGTGGTTTGTTTGCTTGACGTAAGATGCGTTTTTCTTCAAACAAAAACATCGTGTGGGGACATGATGAGATCATACAACTGATATCACCAATCTCTAAGACTTCGAAAAAACCCTGGAATAAAAGTACTGGGTCAATGCAACAATCTACAGAAACTTTGACATTCGTGCTCGATGCTAAAGTCTTTGTCTTCGACCACCGTTTGTGAGAGACAACTGATTGCCCAGCCATTTTCTGTACCATGTATTTTCTGTAAGCAAATGACATAGTGGACGACATGGCTCAAACTGTTCTCTGGTGCTCGGACATCCCACTACCCGTGTGAGCCCACCCTGGCTTTAAAGTGAGCGCATTAGTGTTTTCTCGATTACAAGATCAGAGCCAAGACTGGCCCAGTATTACCTATGCGTCCGATTTCGTGAAATCTAAACTGGAACTTTTGATGTACTGCAGGGTTGTCATCTTTCAAGGCATGCATCTTCTGGAGATGTAGACGAGCCGACTTCAGGTAATTTTGATAAACAGTGGCTGCGGATATTGGCAGGCCAGCGAAGACAGCACCGAGACGCAGTTCACAAGACTCCATTTGATCAGCTGCAACAAGGGCCTTTTTAATGTCTAGCATGTGGTGATAGGTTATCTACAGATTGCTGGTAGTAGAGGTCCTTACCAGTCCATCCATTATCAGAAGTAGACAGTTGCCAATCTTACCGATGGAATATGATATCAACTATGACGTCACAGTACATTCACCAGTCTCCATTAGCATGCACAGCCGCTCAAGTTCTTCTACTTGGTTTAAAAAATCAGGTTCATCCTCCAATATTTTGGCAACAGTGAGACACTGATCCACCAACAGGTGGCCACGAAATGCTTGTTTCCCTGCCTTTCCGCTCATAATGTGTACGACGAAATTTTCACTATATACTGTATTCATGATCTCCTTGATCCCCCTGCCATTCAGCAGCATCCTATATATTCACACTCCTTATGACTCAGCTAGGAGTAGTCTGGTCAAAGTGAAATAAAGTTTTGATGAGTTTCGCTGCGGTTAAAATACTTTCTCGTTTTTGTGCTTCCTTATCATATGTCTGAGGTTAATTGTAGTATTCACGAAGAATGTAACATGTTTTCCCTAAATACCACAATGTTTGCGACAACACAACGGCCTCTGGTCACAAATAAAGAGTTTTCATATCGAATTAGGAGCTTTTCCTAGACGTACTGATTCCCATATGCCGTTGATTTAACACCTTGTACATATTCTCCAATTTAAATGACAAGGTCCGATATCCTTATCTTCTTATCGTTTTCCTATAAGAATACACACGCCCTTTCGAATGCTTCATTCTGCTCACCGACTTTTAGTCTTCCACTTTTTTGTACTTTGGTTTTTTCAACTGTCTTGGAATACTTCGCATTGTATGGAAGTTGGCGTTGTACATACAGTCTGCAGCATGAATATAACCACCAAAATATTCGATCCGACGTTGAACAGAAGTTACCCACTCATCCCCTTTTGTTTTGCAATGCAGCTAGAGAGTTTGAGCAAATGCATAGGTCTTCACATAGCTAATCTTTCCCTCACTTTTCGTTTATAGTCTTTCTTAGTAGTATCATATCCACAGAAATGGCAATGCATTTTACAGCTGTATCGTCTCGGAGAAACACGAATGCCCCCATAAAACAATTTTATTTATATACGGAGATAAGGAGCCCGATTAAGTGAAGATAGTAATAATTATCCACTTGTACCCATATAAATATAGCCCCCACATGCCTGTTTGTTAACCTGGGTGTGTGCAATAAGGGGTTGAGAGGAACGGGTACCAATGTGGATGAAATGTTGAGTGTAAGGGTCGGGTACACCTAGATATGGTATAAGCGTATATTTGGCATCACTGGTTACCCTTTACATGTTAATGATTGACCCTGAAAACAAGTAAACATCCAATATTTATTGATTTATCATAAACACTGACCGAGTTAGTGCTTCACATTTAAATGGAAAATGAGTTGCAAACCAAAACAAGTCATATTCGAAATTTGACACGTTCGTATACTGTAATCTTGTCCAACTTTTAGTATATTGTAGACGAGATCCAATCTTAGATAAAACTACCAACAAAGAAAATGTTGCAATTTTTGTGAGGTAGGCGTACTGTGTCAGTATATTGGCCCATCTATTGGAGAATCCATAATGTGTAGAAGTAATTTCCTTATTGTAGGAAACGGAGAAGAGTCTATAATTGTCCGTACGCACGTAGGTCTTTGTTTAGAGGCTGGCAGTCTTTATATGCTGTTTGTAAGTAAGTGTGTTTTGAAATACTTTTGGAATCAGTCCAAGTTTTGCAAGTCACACCACGTGAAGCGTGTCGCCATCTTGGATACTAAATCCTTCTTGTCAACGTTGGGGACCGTCGCTTACGACGGGTTTTAGTTCGCGTCCCAAAGGAAAAGGTTGGTGGTTGAACTCAGCGGCGTAGGTTAGTTACACAGTAGGGGACTCTTTGTGCCTAAAAGGAAAGAACAGTGCCGAGTACTCTCTGAAATATACTTCGGGGGCTGTGCTCTAAGGCATGATAGTTTCTTATTGAGCAATTCAAAATCGAAATTAAATGTTTGTTCGAATCAGCATTTAGTTTACACCTCAGTCATACATGCTAAACATTGTTAATGGCGGCCATTGATGCTGCAGTTATTGTTGTTACCGTTTGTAGAAAACACTACTACTGCTACAGCATGAATATATATTTGACAACATTAAGAAGTAAAATAAGTATACAACGAAATATCTTCAATTCGGTTTTAAATACCAATAAATAATGTGTATATGTTATGATACAAAACATTTAAATAAAATAATATGAATACTGATTTTATGATGTTCTGTCCGAGTTGAAATGAAAAACTTACTCCGGGAGACAGCTCTGTACGTTGCTCAACTCTGAAGAGTGATTTTCACTCCAAACCTAAAATGGAAGGCTTACATCCGATATGTTGCTAGGACTACTGGAAATATGGTGGGCCTATTCTACAACTCAAGAAAATACCTGACTTTAGAGGCAATCATCTACATATGTAAAAGTCACATACGTCCTATGATAGAGTTCTGCTGTCACATTTAGAGAAGTACCGCTCATTTAACTCTTCGTAGCCTTGACAGTATTCAGAATTGACTTCGAAATCTAGTGAGGACAGTCTCTTCCGTTCCTTACACCACTTTTCCAACATAGATATGTTGCTTGCGTGTCTCTTTCCTCAATCCGTATTTTTATAGATAGTGTTAAACTGAGCTCTTATCCTTGGTTTAATTTTTGAAGACATTTTATTTATCTCCCCACAAGTAAGATGTGACCCAAGCTCGGGTCGGGAAAGTGGGGGTTGAAAAGCCAGCGCCCGAGAGGTGAGCACTCTGGCCATTTAAAAATTGCCTGGGCAGCCCCGTCGGCATTCCCCGGTAGGGGCGCCTCAGGCAGTAAGCAATAAACTTACTCCTCCCCAAAGAGGGGAGGCAAAGCCTGGGAGGGTGGACCTCCTAGAACTGCACAGGATAGACCCATAGACCGGCGTAAATCAAGCCCCGAAGGCCAAGACGATACCAGTTTATGGCGCGTATGAAGTTGACTTTCCACCACAACGAAGACAAAATCATTTCTTCCTTGATCTTCCTAATGTCGGATAGAATTTTCACGAATAGAGATTCTTAGCATTAACAAAAACGGCAGCAGCAAGAGCCGCCATTAAAGATGTTTTAAATAAGTGATTGACGTGTAAGCTATGTGCTGATTGGAACGACCATTTGATTTAGATTCTAACTTGGCCAATCAGTAACAATCTCGCATGCTAGAAAAGAAGAGGTCCCGAAAGTTATTTCTCTTTAGGCACAAGAAAGCCGCAACGTCTTCGCGTCTGTGCCCTTGCAGATTAATAAGCCAATGTCAACATTATCCTACCAAAAACCTTTATTCATAACTATTCGAATTGTATTGTAAAATATCATTGCATACAATTAAACTTTATCCTCGAGTGGTATCTAACTTTGATTAGTGGTAATGTTTAATAACAATTATATTTAAGCATAATATACTTTCTAAAGTGATTAGATTAAGCATACACTAATCAGAAAAAGAATTGATATGCCGTAAATCAAAACCACGAAAACAATATAAATAACAATTTGAATTACCGTTGCTTATAGATCATTCTATAAGTAATAAGATGGGTTTATTTATTTGTTACTTGCTTACTTACTGACTGTAATACACTCTTGTGAATTATGCCACAACTATATTGCACTTGAGTGAATTCCGAATTCTTTGGAACCAAAATTAAAATGTTCTTGCGGGCGTAAAAAAAATGTGTGTGCTTCACTGGTTAGTGAACAACTTCGTCAATCTATGAAGTAAATTAGTGATAATCCGGGAGTGTTTCTTTCCAGACTCGCTTAGGAAACGTTTCGTCTGACTGGAAATGGTTTCTGGGCACCGGAATTTGCCGTTCTCTCCGTTGAACCAGAATGAACTTCCCCGAGCGAATCTTTTATATTAGATGGACGCATGTGAATTGTTAAATATTTGACATGAATTAAGTAACATCCGTTCCTTTCGGGGGAGCTAGATTGTCTCCACATTAAAACCGACCTTGTATATAACTCTGCCGTCGTGGGGAGGCAATTACATAGGAGTATCTGTTAATTGGACCACTTAAAGAATAAATGAAAATATTCGTATGTGGAATTATATTAATAATGGAAATAGCCGGTAATTTACTCTAATTTCGTAATTTGTATTTTGATTTGTTATTTATAATGCCAGCTTATTTATTTGTTAAACTTAACTTTTTAAAACTGTTTACTGTTTATCTTCTCTCTGTAACATAAATGCCATTATAAATTATGTTTCATTTTGACAAACTAATTTAGATAGTTATATGTTTTCGTTCCCCTCTACTGTCTTTCCTTTTCTCCTCATTTTTTATGTCATTTACTTCCTCATTCGGTACAAATAACACTTCTATTTGTTCATAGCAAAGAATAACAGACATACATATCATTAACAAACTAACGCAGACTGTGGCAACCGTAATGTTATTATATAAGACCATTTACCGGATAGGCAGCTTGTAATGAAAGCTTTAAGCTGCTCTCGATCTGTTATGATTATATTTTGCAATAAACCGGTATGTGTATGCGTTCTACATCCAGCTCACAAAATCCCACAAACGTAAAATACATATTACCAGAATCAATTTTTAAATAATTATATACTGATCACTTTAATCAAAATTACTGGCCCCACCATTCCTAACCCACCCCACCCATATACCATAACTTGCGTTAACAACTTTAACTAGAACACCTTACCGCTAATATTATATTTAATCTTATAACAGGTGCTAACCCCACCATTAGTAATATAATTACAACGAATAACAAAATTTATTAATACCATTGAAATTAATCCATATATGACTTCCATTAAACATAAAAGTAATTACCAATATGTTTTATTAATCCATCGCTAACTATTACTTATAATCGAAATACATTTATTTATACCCCAAAATAATTAAAACTAAATATAATAGTATAATCCATCAATATCAATGTCATAAACTTATATACGATCCTTTCCAAGAATAATTCCCAATATATTTTAACTCATTATTATCTAGAACTAAATCTACTAATATTATTGCCACTAATTCATATATGAATCTTACTAAAAATAAAGATAATTACCACTATGTTTTATTAATTAACTGATAAATACTATGTAAAATACATTTAACTATCCAGCAAAATAATTAAAATTAAATGCCAATTGATCAAAATATAACAGCATAATTTATTAATAATAAGGTCATAAATCCATCACTAATAATAATTTAAACTAAAATATCCATGTAAGCTTTTTGTCATGTAATTGTTATATGTCTGCATTGAAATAGATTGAGCCAATGCCATATACAGGAAGCAGACACGATAACTTTCTTAAACGGCTACAAACATACAATCTTGACACCTCCTTTCTTTCTCTTTCTTTATCTTCTCTTTCTCTCTTGTTTCATCTCCCCCGACCCCCCCCCTTTATCCAGCCCAGCGTTGGATAAAAATAAATATGAATTCAACTCGAATCTTACATTAACCATTCTCAGCCCGCAACAAATCCTAAATGGCTATAGACACCCACCCCTAATCTCCCTCTACCCCTCTCCCCTTTCCCATTCTTTTTATTTTCCTTCAAACCCGCCCTACCCTAGCTAAGCGTTGGATAAAAATAAATTAAAAAAAAAAACAAATAGCTGTAAATTAAACTTTTCTAACGGCAAATATGTTTTTCTTCTTTTTCTTCTCTTTTTCTTTTCCTCGCCCCCCTTTCTACCCCAGCTCAGCGTTGGATAAAAAAATGAAAATATTAATTTCTAACGGCAATTATATTTTTAAAATCGGTCACATGACTTTTATTTCTTTCTCCTCTTCTTCTTTGCTTGACTTCATTCTTCCTGGAATTCAGCGACCAGGTTGGATCATAAAAAAATTATCTGCCTGATAAGACCTCAGTTCTTGAGAGCTGTAGATCGATAACAACGACATGCCAGTGTAGCAGACCTTGTACATGTTTAAATAAAAGCATTCACCATACAGCTCTATATTTTTATTGAACACTCTTTTATAAGCCCGGTTTGATTCCCTCTGGATTTATACCCTGTGGATTTTTACCGTACCTGGATTACTATATATATATATATATATATATATATATATATATATATATATATATATATATATATATATATATATATATATATATATATATATATATATATATATATATATAGGGTTAATTTCTCATTTCATCTATAGCCATTTACGTAAGCATCATTGGTTAGCGCATTCGGCATCCGAGTTATTTGTGACCCTTGTTCCGGGATTCAAATCGGGCGACTGGCGTTAGTGGCTATTTCTACATTGATGATTCCGCAAGTATGAAATGTATACGCGTGTAGATAATATTTAAATATTTATTATCAAAATAATTATACATAGATAGATTGATAGAGTTTTCAGATAGCGTTTATCGGTGGTTCCTTAAATGACATATGTCAGTATTGTTTCAAAAGTATTCATATAAAATACGTTTTGTTTAATTAAATTCAAATTGAATTCTTTGGAAATATCTGAAATTCTTGGTTTTAGTATCATCCGTAATCAGTTACACCTGTCACGCAGATGTCTCGTTCAATCTCTACAAAATTACTGATTATAAAAATTGGTTTAGAGTTAAACTTCACATTAACAATGTTTTATTGCAATACTTGGATTAAAATAGATTTTATAATAACAATAAAACCGATGAAAATATCGATTGGAAACGCGCCGAACTACGTTAAGCTAATCAGTAATTATTTCACATAACCGTGTGATTTGTAAAGACAAGTATTTTTAAATTTATGAGAAAAAAAAGTTATGGTTTGCCTGATGTTGGATTTAAACATGTCTAAACAACGCGTGCAGATCGAAGGGTTTTAATAATACAGCTTCAAAACTCTTTCTCTCTTTACCCGTCACTCCTTCCCCCTCTCTCGCTTTCTCTCTTTTCGCTTTCTAGCAACAATTTAAAAAGTACTATCATAGTTGGTGATATTTCCCTTTGTTTATAATGGCCTATTCAAATCATGAGTTTCATAGTTAGATGTATTATATTTGACTGTTAAGAAACATAAAAAGAGAGAGAGAGCGAGATAGAGAGTGAAACACAGAGTAATAGAATAAGAACACATGGGTATCAAACTATAGAAAGTGAGAGAGAGTGAAAGTTATAAGCATAAACAATAAGTAAATTGTAATATAAAGTGCATCAGTTCATAATTGGCCGAGTTGTAAAATACTCGTAATCCGGGGTTTCGAATCGCATGACCGGTAGTGAATAGTCATATCTCTATGTTGATGAGTCCCGATTATTAAGCACGAAACGTATACGTACATAGATAATAAACAATAACAATAACAATAACAACTATATATATATATATATATATATATATATATATATATATATATATATATATATATATATATATATATATATATATATATATTCCTCTGGAGGTTAGGCGTCAGCCCCTAGTTACAATAGCTTTCAGGTCGATTCTGACCTCAACATGGATAACCTGTTAGCCTCCAATCTATGAATAAACTATAATCTTGCATTTAGATTTAGTAGTATCGTCGTGAATTCTTCGGTCCCAACGGGTTGCCAGCGTGTCTCGTAGATAGTTGTGTTTTGTAAACACGCAGTAGTAGCTCAATAAGTGGTGACATCTGTGTGTTTTAAAAATAATTGTTTTTTTTTTACATAAATATCACTAGATTCGCTGTTAAATAACAGGAAAAGTATTGATATTCCGAAATCAAAACACTACCCCTTAAATATCATGAGTAAATATTTGAAAATATAAAGAAATTGAAACATAGACATATTTATATTAGAATGACGGATTCGGAATTAAATAACCTGTAAAGGGCTGATATGACGTAAATCATAGTAACAGAAGTTAATGAAAAGAATAAATATTTTAAAATATTCAGATGTTTAAGCTGAATTTAAAAACATTAAAATTACCGTATTTCGCTTTAACTAACTAAAGAAGTGTAGATATGTCGGAAATAATAGCAACAAAAATCAAATACCAAGAATACATTATAAAATTATTAAGAATTTGAAAAATAAAAAGCTTTTATTAAAATGACTAAATTCTACATTAAATAACGCGATATGCCGTAAATCAAATCAACAAACACAAATACAATAACTAAATAGTAAAAATTGTAGGCATCAATGCGTTTCATTTGAATGACTGCATTCGGCCTGAAAAGTAATCCGAACAGTGTTGATATGCCGTAAATCAAAGAAACCGAAGAAAATACCAAGAATACATATTTGAAACTGTTAAGAAAATAAAGCATAAATATATTTTATTGAAATGTATGATTCAGCTGTAAATAACCCAACACGGGTTAATATGCTGTGAATAAAAACAGCAAAATCGAATGCAATGAATAAATAGTTGAACATTGAATATCTCGAACATCGTTTATATGACGTTCAGCAAAATAACTAAAAACAAATACAATGAATACATATTCTGAATCATTAAAAAGTTCAAGCATGACAATCGTATATTAAGATGTCTGGATTCAGCATAAATAACGTAAAAGGGTTGATATGTCGTAAAACAAAGCATTATAAACGAATACCATGTATACATATTTTAATTTATTTAGAACTTGAAGCTTGAAAATGTATTACTGCATTTAGTATTAAATAAACCGAAAAGTGTATATACCGTCAATATAACAAATATAATATCATTTTTTAAAGATTTAATCTTACAATATTCGGTGAAAGGCACCTTCATCGAATAAGTCAGGAGTTGTTTCATATGTTTCAATTCCTCTTTTTGTTGTAACTGTTGTCGTAAAATCCGCGATTTGTTTTTTTAAACTGTGTCAGAAGGACAGTCGTTAGTTAAGAACGTGTTGCGCGTGGCTGCGCTATCAAAGAACATGATCATTCTACTTTTTAAACATTGTGAAAATTTGAATGTGAAATATAAAACAAAATAGCTGTTAGAAGCTATACAGTATTATTTATCAAAATGATTATATCTAGTATTAATAACTCGAAAATTATTGAAGTGCCGGAAATCAAAAAAAAATTCTACGAATATATATTTTAAAATATTAAGAACTTGTCTTATATAGTGAGGGGGTGCCCTAAAAGGGGGGAGTAAAATCGGAAGTCGGAAATGACCTCGCTTCCGTTCGGGGCTGATTCTGCCTCTTGGCCTTTTACCACCAGATCGATCAGACGTGAGAAACGGAAGGTCCTCTACCAGTAGGCAGGGGCAGGGTGAAGGTGGGGGCCAGTTCAGCCCAACATGGCTTGACGATATCTCACTCTAATTTACTTAATTCTATGCGCCCCTCGTGCACATGCAGTTATCTCCGTATCTTTGTTTTACCTAAAATAAAGTTTTAAAAGCCAAATTGGGAGTCTATGTGTTTGTCAATCGCGGCCAAAGGACAGGAGCTAGGAGTGACAAAGCCCAACATACACCGAACAACAAAGACGAAACCTGGGTGCCAATTGGTTTAGGGAAGTAGCAATGCTACCCTTTATATATAAACATATCTCATTAGAATTACTGTATTCGACATTAAATAACCAGAAAACTGTTGAGTTGTCGTAAAATAAACGCCCAAAACAAGATATTATGAATACATTTTTAGATATAAGAAATAAGAAAAATAGATAAATGTATGTACCTATATGAGCTCTCTAAAATATTCAAACAAATATCTTCTGTTCATTCAGTAAATATTGTCGCTACTCTAAACAACTAATTGAGTTAACGTTAAAAGTGCCTCATTGTCCGAGAAGTAGGATAGTGTTAATCGATCTTTCTTAAGTGAAATATTGCAGCATTGTCTCGTAAAGTATTCGGATGAAATACATCGCGCTTAAATGAATTCAGATAGAATTATTTGGACCCAAATCAAAATGTTATCTGGGGCGAAAAATATTGATATGGTTCACTGGTCAATTTAACAACCTCGTCAAGCTGTTAGGAACATCAATGACGTTCCGGGGGTGTTTCTCTGTGACTGTCTTTGACAATATATGTACTGTTCGGAAGGTAAAGTAATGTCAGAAATATAACACTAGTTTAGCGAAGACAATTAAGAGTACTCTCTTATAATGGCATTACCCTTGTCGCAGTCTAAGTTATTTTCTTAGTGATGTGTATGTTTGTTCTGCTTCGGTATGCCCAAGAGGGACAGTTAGTTGGGGTCAAGATGAAGGCGAGGATAGACTATAAAAGACGAGAAGGAAAGACAGTAGAAAATAAAGAAGAAACCACAACTGTTAAACTTGAGATGCTTATTTCATATAAGATATCTATTTCAACGACCAGTTCTGCTTTTTATTACTTTTGTTCTCCCCAACCGAAGCATATTACCACTGAAACGTATGGGGCTACTGTTAGTAAATCACATTTATAGGAGGGTGATTCCAAGTAGAGAGTTATGCAGCAATACATTTTCTCACGGTACATTAGAGGAAACACGGAGCAAGGATGGAATTCCCAAGACAAGCGGTCAAAGGTAGAGTCTATCAAAGTAGAAAGTTTACCAGAATCTCGGAAACTCTACATTCAGGGGTAGGATTTTTTGGCTAGCCGGGTTGATCGTGGTATTTACGTTGAAGGTGTACACACACAGTAAGGTTATCGGACCACATCTCGTTGAGTACTTATAAAACATGCACATAGATACCACACTGTATTGATGAGACAGAGGCTGGAGTTTAGTAGATTGTGCAGCATCTATGTTTAGTGACTCTGTTTACACCCTATCCAAACGGGAGATACGAGTAGTTGAAGCACCAGCCCAGATGTTGCAACAATGCTCCATGTATGGGAGAACCGTAGCGTAAAAGCGATATAGAACACTGGCAGGTGTGAGTAGTTTTCTCAGTCCAGTAAGAAGAGCTTACGTACTTTGCAGCCGACTTGTCAGTATCTTCGATGCATTTATTCCTATTCATGTTATCTCTGAATGTAAATAAAGTATGCTACTAACCTTGACAATCGGTTTAAAGAGTTTTCTTATAAGTGATAAAAGGAAAGGAGATTTGTTTGTGTAGAATTTAATTTAATTACCTAATTATTCAGCTATAGCCTTGCATATGTCTGTGTTCGAAAATGTAGCACTTCGGATGCCAACTCTTTGATCCCAGCAGAAAATGTGCACGGCAGCTCATCATGTTGGTTGCATGAGCTTATAGGAGTAGTGTTTAATAAGAAAATGAAATTTAAAAAATAAACAATTAAAATCCCTAAATACTTACGCAAAATAAATATATATATATATATATCTATGCATATATATGTTTTTATTTATACATCTATATATAAGTGTGCATGTGTGTTTGTGAGTATATAAGTTGTGTGCGTATAGACCTGGGTGTGTGCATGTGCGAGTATGTCTTAGTGTGTGTGCATGGAGTTTAGGAAGGGGAGAGTCTAGCCAGTCCTGCATATAGTTTGAGCTGACCGACTTTCTTATGCGTCGATAGGTAGGTGTCAAAGTGGCATCTTAGGGTTTTTCGTCTGAAAATTTTGAAATGTAATTTGTCGGTTTGTTTTTTCTGTTTTTGTTTTTGTTTTTTTATGAGCGTGTATTGGCGGATCTAATCTTTGCTCATCAGTATATCCCTGGGGAGGAGCCGAGGAGGTTCTGAAACAATTGTCGGATACTCAAACTATGATTATTTTAATATAAAAGCTCTAATATATATTGAGCACTTTTGAAAAGTATTGGTTTTGTTCATTTTGTTAATATTTGAACTTAATTTATATATATATATATATATATATATATATATATATATATATATATATATAATACTCCATGTAAAACATCATCAGTGTAGTAATCCAAATAATTTCAACCGGGTCTATAAAAAGTGCTCAATATCAAATAGAGCTTTTATATATGATTATTTTTATTTACACAGCCATGTAAAAAATATGCGACATTGGCATGTCAACGTTATTGACCAACAGTTATTACGAAGTTATTTCGATATATGATCTAAGGTTAAGATCAGATTCTAACTCTTCCTGATGAGATCTCAATTTATAATAGCTTTTATCAATACCATCGACATACCAGTGTCGCAAATTTTGTACATGTCTGAATATATATATATATATATATATATATATATATATATATAGAGAGAGAGAGAGAGAGAGAGAGAGAGAGAGAGAGAGAGAGGGGGAGAGAGTGTCAGGTTGTATATGAAAAGAAATCAAATAAAGTGCTCGATCATATAAGAGAGCTAATATAATTTATTTAGATACTGTATATTACATATTTCAGCAATGTACTGCGGTTTCATATGAAAGGGCAGATTTAAACATCTTTAGTAAATCTTCGTGCCCAGTGGAATCATCGGCACGCTGAAATGATTGTAGACACGCATGCGAGTGCGCGTGTGTATGTATAGGAGCAGATTATTAATAAATATAAAATATAAAATAATATTAATAAAATAAATAAAAGATTAAAATAAAAAGTATTAAATTAATAAAACCCGTACATGTGAGCGAAGACGTGCGTACATGGACGCATGTGCAGATGTGTATAGTTTGTGATTCCATGCTCGTGTGTGTATATAGGTTTATTTGCCGGTGCGCATGGACGAGTGAAATAACAAGATAATGAATTTAATGAATTTAGTCTAATTATAAATACAAATATAATATTAATATTATTAACACACCATTAATAAAGAGACTAAACTTATACCACTCAAACGGAAATAACGGATAGTACCCAACATTCCGTTTATAACTATTTCTTGTTCTTTTTTCGTTTTTTTTGTTTTTGTTTTTCAACACTACTGGTTATAAACGGGACATACCAACGAAACACCTCGTTCCATTAAGATCTAGAAAATACGTAAACACCAATTCAATAAACAAAAATAAACAAACACGTTAAGTCCATAAAAACATTATTGCATCATACTTTCCAACACTATATAGAACACTTAACCTGATACATAATTTTATTCCCAAAAACAACAACAAAAGGACACCCTAGTTCCACAAACCAAATGGCAAACTATATAGCCGCTCTGTTCGTATCTTTTCAGACCAGATATAAAAATAACATTACAAACAGAACAGAAAATACGAAAGCACCGATTCAATAAACAAAAAAATAAACAAACACGTTAAGTCGATAAAAAAAACAAATTTGAATCATCTCTTTCAGCTCTATATCGAACAATTAATCCGATACATAACTTTATTCCCCAAAACGACAACAAAAAAGAACACTAGTTTCACAGGCTCAAACGGTAAACTATACAGCCACCCCTTTCGTATTTTTTCAGGTATAATAACATTACAAAAGAACAGATAATTAAATAAATAAATAAAACTTGCTAACAGATAAATAAATAATAAATAAAACCTCCTAGGGAATAAAATGAAGGCCTCCCTTGAGCCCTAGTTAATCACTATCCCACACCGGATTTTTTTCGAGGACGCCCTCAGAGATGCACCGTTTTTTCTGTCATTGTTGACGCCATTCTCTGTCAGGCGTGTCTACAATTATTCTAGCTTGCCGATGATTCCACTGGGCACGAATATTTACTAAATATGTCTAAATCTGCCCTTTCGGATGAAACCGCGGTACATTGATGAAATATGTAATATACAGTATCTAAATAAATTATATATATATATATATATATATATATATATATATATATATATATATATATATATATATATATATATATATATATATATATATATATATGTATATAGCATGGGCAGTTTCCCGGCATTGCTTGGAGTGATATGAAATAATAATTTAACAATAAATAAAACTATTAGATTATCACTTCTGAAAAAGTATCAGAAGGGACACACATGTCTTATATCAATCAAACTTGGCGTATATCTATTATTTACATACACTTTTCTACTGGTAATATTTAATATTATTTATGAGCCTTATTTCCTGGGAGGTTTTTTTTTATTGCAATGTAAATCTTATTTAAGTCAAGTAAATTATAAACATTATATTTCTTTTTCTGTTGTTTCTCCAGAAGTGATGCGCTAATAATTATTGTTTATAGTTTAATCATTATTTCATATTGACACCCTGTGCAACAACGGGACAAAGACCCTTCTAGTAAATAAATAAACGAAAACATTAAAGTGTGATTATTTGAATAATAACAACTGTTCGATATATTTTCGTTCATGAGAAAATATCTCATATTTGACTTCAAAGAACATTGTTACATTCCGATATTTATGTTATTCCTCGAATACAGTCATAAACACAGCAACAACAAAATTGAAACTAAAAGAAGCGTTCATTTTTCATAGCAATGGTTAAACATGATTATTATATGAAGAAATAAAGTATCTGTTTAAAGTAATAATTTTGTATGAATTTAATTATCGTAGTATTTCTTTATATGACCGAATTTTACTTAATGGACGAGTAAGATAAGCTATGTTTTAATTACATTTGTTTTTGTTTATCGTTCGGCAAATATCTTCGATTGTTCAAAGATAGGACTGTAGGCAGATAATCAAAGCGCCGTAAAAGTAAGAAAGAATAGACTCCAGAAAGCGATCCATATTTATTATAGAAAATATAATGAGTGAAAGAGAATATCACGGAATGGAAATAAGAAACAATGACAGACAAAGCTCGGAAATGTATCATATGAAGATATACCAGTGTAACGTGGCGGTGATGGTTACAGATGTCTGCGTTTGAGTAAAAGTTTCTCTGACTTCCTGTATGTATGATTGTTTGAGAGAGTAAGGTATGTCGGAATAAATCTAGAAAATTATGAAATCGAATGAAGCTGACTGACAATTTCTGAGAACATGCATCAATTATTAGTATAAAACATGACCACATGGGAATACTATATAGCGTTTGTGTTTAAATACCTATAATGACTAAAGTTCAGGGAAAAATCGAAGTTATTTTTATTATATATATATATATGTATATATATATATATATATACATATATATGTATATATATATATATATATATATATATATATATATATATATATATATATATATATATATACATGCGACTACAACTAATCAAATGTGTGGATGATGTTCATTTATTCTGTTTGTTACCTTTTTTGTAAGCATTCATCAAAGCAAAGACGTGAATGATAACGTCACACATTATGATTTTAACCGTCTGAAAAAAAACATTTCTGACATTTAATAAAGACAAACCATAACCCAGCATTTTTACTAGACTAATCACTAAAATATGTTGTGTCTAGTATATATATATATATATATATATATATATATATATATATATATATATATATATATATATATATATATAGTTTTTTAATAAGTATTTGAAATAAATAAATATGTAATATATAAATACATATTGGATCTTAGCATATCTATATATAGAGATAGATAGATAGATAGATAGATAGATAGATAGATGAATAAATATGTATATATATATACACATATGCGTATACATTTATATATATATATATATATATATATATATATATATATATATACATTTCAATGCAAAATGTATTTGTTTGAACAGCATGATTTACACTGTTGTTTATTTATGACTCCTCTGTTATTTTTCGATTCATGCACTAACACATTTTCACAAAAGTGTCAAGAGTAAAAAGCAAATGAAAAATAGATGTGCATGATAATCACCTGAGATGCTAAAACTATGTTACTTCTGGTTGACGGTGGTATCGCTTGATGCCATGGTTTTTCTTGTTCGCCCACTGTACCCGATTTTTATCAAACTATTGCCGATTAAAATGTCCTATTTAGCCCACAAGAATATGTTTTCTAAAATATGTTCATGTGAATTATTCTTCATTTTTACATAGTAAGTACGTATTGCTTTTGTCAGATGTAGTTGTTTCCATTCTATCTTCATCTCTTACTCTTCCCAAATACATACTTGACGTAGTTTTACACGTTTGGTCAGTATTTTTTTTATATTTCAACTTACTGTCTCTTCCTCTTTATCTTTCTTCCTACTATTTTATCTCCTTCTCGTTTCAACTCCTCCCTTTATATCTCCTATTTCCTTCTTTCTTCTCTCTGTTATAATATTTTTGTCACGTATGTGCTTCATACTCCTCCAGCAATCGCTTTTACTCTCCTTCATTCGCAATGTTTGACGTCATCCACTGTGCACGAGAAGTAGCATGTAAGAACACCCAAAAGCAAGTCTGTTTAAATAAATTGCATCATACCTGTATGAATTAATCCTACTGTGAGTAAAACTAGTGTTCTCGGATACACGCAATGTAAAAAAACATAATAAAATAATTCAATAAATTATTTGAGTATGCATATGTATTTTTATCTGAATAACTATGGTTAATAGCACCCTTACCGAGGATCCAGAGTTCAAACGCTTTGGTCAAACATTCATATGAAACATGAATTGTCATAAATACATATAATTTACTGCAAGAGGCTTGGTATAATCTGACGAGCTAGAACAATTCGCACACAGGACACCATCTTATATGTCTATAAAGCCACAATTCGACCATACACAGAGTACTGTTGCCATATACAGGCTGGTTCACCAATCTCTACTCTCTCTCTTTTTGACAGGGTTCAATAAAAGTCGCTAACCTCATAGTTCTAGCGCTATCTAACATGGTCTAGGCCTTCTTGCATCGCTACAATGTTGCTTCCCTTGGCTTGTCCTGAAAGTACTTCCACGAAATGCGATCTGACGAACTTACTGCACTTGAACTCCTCATCGTAAATACCTCGGGAAACCAGACAAGCAACATAATTTCAATATTTCACGGGGATTTCCCCCGATACCGAACAATTTTTTTACTCTAATAGTTGTTTTCTCGAAACGTTTACCTTTGAAATTCCATCCCTTCTCCCTGTTTCTTTCTGCACAACTTCGAATTTAAGATACCTACTATACACCCGGCTCCAAATCAATATCGCCTCTTATATCTTAATTGAAAGATGTCTTGTTTCATGAATAGTCGAACATGATCATTCATATAGATTTGTATATGTATTTATTTTTAATATATTCCATATTATACTTTTCAATCAATATACATTCTATTAAAGCAGTTTCATTTCTGGAAAATATCGAGTATATTTACCTTTTTTATTCTCATAAAGAATATGTTTTGACGCGGTGGTAGATATTACGATCTTGACATAGCTAAATTATTTGCTCTATACCGATTGGACATGTTATCCTGCTTGCCGTCGCACACCTGTGTGCATCACTATCTATCACACCATTGCAACCAGCAGTTCATCAATTCTTTTATTTAAATATCTTTCCAAACATGTACACATTTCATTAAAATACACTAATCAAGACATAGCTAACAATAACGTTCAATAAGGTAAAGAAATGTGAAAGTAAAACACTCCATATACAGATAATATATTTTCGGTTCTTTGAGGTGTCGTGACTTGCGTTGTTAAGACCATGTAAAGTTTTAACTCTTTATATGTATGTCGATAAATTTGATCAGTAAAGCACACATAGGATACTTAAAACGACACAACATATGTATGTTGATACTATATATATATATATATATATATATATATATATATATATATATATATATATATATATACATATATGTATATATATATATATATATATATCTATTGTTGATGGTTTTATTCCATTTTGCTACATAATATATTGTGTTTCATTAACGTTTACAATACACGTCAACCCGTCAGGCATTTTGGAATCCACTGTTCAAATTTCTATAATTCAACAACAACAAGAAAATTGGGGATGGATAAGAGGGAGGGTAATGAAGACGAGGTTTGCATATAGCAAAGCAAGGAAAGGGGAGGTAAGGAGGGAACGACCGTGAAGACACATATTAATACGATGTGTTATTTTGTGTGTCAAGCTTACGTCAAAGGCAGCGACTTTCCGAATCTTTGTATGCTACTCATGAATTGGAGCCAAATGTAATTAGTCGATCGATCAAATCGAGAAATTTTATATGAAGACGTTTTTTTTTTAATTGTTTCATGTATTGTTTATTTTTAAAAATAAATACACTAGTCAAATCTTATCATATTTTATTCAAACATGTATAGTGTAAGAACAAGATAATTAGTATTGAAAACACGATTTTGTGTAATTTACATGGGTTCCGCTAGTTGCAATTAATGTATTTGCATAGCTTACTATTTAATACATATAGTTGTGTATGTATTTATTTATGCATATTATCCATACATATATATATATATATATATATATATATATATATATATATATATATATATATATATATATATATATATATATATATATACTTTATATGTATATGTATAGAAAATAAATTGTGAAAATATATAAAAATATAATTTTCCCATTGATTTTTACACACACACACACACATATATACATATATATATATATATATCAATTATTTATTTAAAAGAAATAGCATTTTAAAAATTGACTTATATACGCATGGGTTACATGTCAAACCTGCAATCATCTATATGGTTAGAGATAAATGTTGCCGATCGCACGATTCGAACCCTAATACGAAAGCTATTCTTAACTAGTCGAAGAGGTAATCGTTGCGACCAAATCGCATTGCCGTGAATATTGGAAAGCAAATTAATATCTAAATGATGCATTCTAGCGGACATGTTTGCAAGTTTTCAAAACTAAACAATAGATGGAACCAAGAGTATTGCATTACACCATAAATGAACGCTGGACGGAAACTTAAAGTGTTTAATCTAGAGAGAACTTTGAATAATATATATATATGTATATATATATGTGGGTGTGGGTGTGTGTGGGTGTGTGTGGGTGTGGATGTGTGTGTGTGTGTGAAACCGATGTCATCTTTTGAGTGAAATTCTTAGCTGGTATTTCGATTCTAGTGGAATTATATGCGGATATAAAAGTCATGTTCCAGTCTGTTGTATTCGTAGCATTTTACACATTGGCAGTTCTGATATGTGTACCATTCTCTAAGAGACATCTTCCTTCACCAATGCAATTACAGTGAGGACGTGGGGGCAAACAAATGAAAAAAACTGTCGGTTCCCTAGCGCTTATTCCCTCGTGCGAATTGCCAGTGGAGAACGAATTCAAAGAGCGTTTCATGTTAAAGTGTTCAAATGATTGACAGTCACGCTGTCTACCCTCCGTCGTCTAATGGCCGGTCGATCATCGACCGTTCAACTTTGCACAAAAAAAAACACATCTTAGACAGTTTGCGCTTTTTTGTATGTTCTTCATATCGACGATTCTATGGTTTCGACCCATGTAATTTTTCATGCATGAAACTATAAAGTCAACGACAGCAGTAATAATAATAATAATAATAATAATAATAATAATAATAATGAGAATAATATTTACTATTATTATTATTATTATTATTATTATTATTATTATTATTATTATTATTATAATCATAACAACAAGAGATTCAGAAAATAAAAAGTGGATATATTCGGGTTGCTGGTCAAAAATGCAAATGTAATCAGCTTATATACGCTCTGACATCTAAGATGAAAAACGATAGTCGGCATTGAAGGGTGAGCGTTGGTCTGTAGATATATAGAAGTGTTTTTAGAAAATCGATCACATAGCTTCAGGATTATGTTCTATATGTGTACCAAAGGAAGATTCGCCCATAAACATGTCCGGAGAAGCTTCATTTCGAAATTATAAGCCATTAAAAAATACTGATGTTCATTTTTTACTGAATACATCTATCACGTAAAATGTATTTGATAGATAGGATAGATAACGCTATCCCCGTGACAGACTTACACGTATAATAAGCCTCGGTCTAGTGTCGCTACATACACCAACAAACTCATGAAATTACACGAACCAAATATAAAAACAGTAGAGATCAGAAAAAAAATCTTAGCGTAATGATCGGCAGGCGCTTATTTGATTGCCGACATAAGGGACCCCGTCGGCATCTTGCGAATATTGCTTATTCTTATTTCAGGTAATAGTATAAACCATACCAAATACATGTATATAAATATTAATACGACAAAACAAAGACCACGAAGAAGAAAAAAGGGAACCACAAAGGACATATGATGTGTTATGAAGTACTACTACAAATATAACTCACATACACAGTTTATTGTACATATAAATAGGATCAGAGGTTGCATTTTCTTGTTAAGATCTCACTACCTCCCTAAAAAAGGGTAATCCCAGGGTAGATGGGAATATGACCACAGAACAGATGCTACACTACTCCTTTACCCCGAAATTGGGAATGTCTGAGAGGATAGTATCATGACAAACGAGTATATACTACACGACTCCTAAAGAAGGAGGTAATGCTTGAGAAAATCCGAACATTACGAACGAACATATAATCTCTCCCATAAGAAGACATAATGCATGAGAGGATGTTTTTATTAGAACAAAACATGCGACACTATCCTCCAAAGGAGAAGTTAATGCCTCGGAGCATGGGTCCATGACAACGGAAAAGATAATGTACTACCTCCTACAAGAATCAGGAGAAAATATCCGGGATGATAATATGATGACAACAAAACAGATACTACACTACCCAGACCTCCTGAATTGAATACTGACAGATAGTACATTAGTTTGAAGTAGTATAGAAAACTGGGAAATGACGGTAGTTAAGTGGTTACAGACACGGACTGACAACCAGATGTCTCAAGTAAGAATACAGTTCATTCCACAGAAACACTTTCACTAAGGATGTTGCCTACCTACACGTTGCTCACCCCCCTCTTTATACCTGATGTCTTTCTAGAAAAAATATCTCTAGAAGGATTTTGAGGAAATTAATACCAACAGTATTATCATCTTATTCATACGTAATGAATTAATATTATATAGATAACTGAAGTGAGCATTACAATAGTGTACAATAGTACATTAATAGATGTAATATCTTTGTTTCGGCTTCAGGCAGACAGATACCAACTCTTCATTACTAATATATAAAACATACTCCCGAATCTATGCCATCGATTTTTCAAACACGCTGTATATATGAGGCAACAAGGAAAAAAAACAAATTGTTGAGTATGGGATGAAGAAAAATTAATTCTTGATAGAATATAATAGAAAACGAAAGTGCTCGAAAAAGGTTTATTGATAGAGAAGCAATGCCATTACATGATACAATTTTACCCCCTAACAATCGGTTAGAAAACATATACATTTTGGGATCACTTTACTACAGCAGAGTGAACTCCGGAATTTGGGGCATTACTGGTTGTCTTACAGTCTCTCCACTCCAGAGACAACTCGTAGTTATATTTGCTAACAACAGCTGAAGCAATTATATTAAGCTTTAATTATACTTAATGATCGTTGGATTAAGCGACACTGCAACCAGCGATGACAGCTTGCTAATAAAAAATAAGTTAACTCATTATTCTATTGACTAATTTTAGCCATTGTTTAACGTAAATATCTGCACATTATGATACCATAATTTGATTGATTTACATGCTGTGTGAATAGTTTGTACAGTCATTTACGTTTTTTTCTCTCATTTAAACGTGACCGAAAATAATACCCTTTTAAATCCTTAACACAATTGGACGTTCAAAATAAAAAAAAGAGATGAAAAGCAATCATAATAAAGGAAACGGCTAATGGGATACCCCTTGGTGTAATTTCCCGAAAAAACAAATTGTCATGTAGATACTGTAAATATATTTCTGAAGGGTCTTCCCTAAGACAGGGACAATCAGATTCTTGAATATCCAAGACATTCACCAACAGGGATTTGAAGATTATTGTTCGTCAACACCGTTGAAAACCTGAGCAATCAAGCTAATTAATCTTCACAATAGATATATAAGGTACTAAAATCAACATGTAATGCAATTCTTCAAACTATGGCTTCTGTGAAAGTTCCACTTACAAAGCCCTCGTTTACACCAAGACACAACACATTCAGAATGGAATTGGCAAATAAATATATGATGATGTATATTAGTCAGGTTCTATTTACTGCTGAGACCCGGGCAACACTTGATGGGCCTGATCGCTGGGCAAAATGATGTGTTTATTCCGGAGATGATTGTCACCATCGTTTGAGACGACAAAAATGTGGAGGTGTCATGATATGGGCGAGTTCATGAGAGATATGCTTATTGGTCCTATGAAATGCTAGACCCATTGTGTTGACATTCTGAAAGTGTTCGACAGAGTGTTGCCTTTTCGTCTCTTACACACACTTTATGGTTATGGTGGTGATGTTTATGCCATTATTAAGTCTTTACTTTCTGATCGAAGCTTGCGAGTAAATTTGGACGGTGCCTCTCAATTCTCTTTTCCTATCAATACTGGTGTTCCTCATGGCTCTATACTCGGTCCAGCACTGTTTTAGCTCCTTATAAGTGATATTCTAGAGTATATTATTCAGAGAATTAACATCTATGCTCATGTTACCACTCTATTCTTGTATTGCTTCTCGCATATCTCCCTAAGATCGGTTATCATATGCAGCTGATTTAGAAGTTGATTTGGGTTCAATTGTGGATTGGGTCACAAAACGTCTCATTGCGTTTAATTCTGTTATGGCTCAGCTCGTGTGTTTCAATAGTAGGCGTGCATGTCCATTTTCTTCCTGATATTATCCTGGATAACTCTTCCCTTAAGGAGAAAACGACTCTGAAAGTTCTTGGTATTTCTCTCTTATAAAATCTTTCTTGGAGTTTATACATTATATCCATTTCTCGTTCTGCTTCTCGTAAAGTCGGATTTCTACATCGCTCCACACACTTTCTTACACGTGAGCCTATTTACTCTCTCTACAAATCTACTATCAGACACTGTGCGTATTACTGGTGCCATATATCGGCTGGTGAATTTCTGTCCTATTTGATGGGGTTTTGATAAGGTGCAGAAACATATCCACAATTTATTGACACACCCTTTCTGCTTGTGTAGCCTCTCTCCAACAGACGTGATTTTGCTAGTCTCAGTCTTTTCAATAAATACTATCATCGCACATGTGCTTCGAAATTGTGTGATCGATTATCTGCTTCTTTTGTTCAAGCTCGTTTGACTTGTTGATCTAGTGGTCTCCATCAATTCGCTGTTTTAATACCTCATTGTAATGCATCTTCCTATTCCAGTAGCGTATTTCCAAGAACTGCATGCTTGTGGAACTCCCTTCATGCTGACAGTTTCCCCCCATAACTATAGCTTTTATCTTTTCAAAACTAAGACAAATAAGCATCTCTTGTCTATGCGATAATAATATTTCGTTGTTTGCTCCGTACATAAAGTAGCTTTATGTCTTGCCTGAAGCGATTTCCACAAAACAAAAACAACAGTAGCCGAAGGAGTTAAAGTTTCGTCTGCTGCTTATTGTAATCTCTTGGTACTTTGCCACGATGACATTAAGCTTACTCTATGAAAGGACTTTTTATGCCGACAATGCTGCTTCTCACTGTTTTCATGCAACTCAAGTATTCTTAGCATCTTTTGACATCAAAAGTACATAGTTGATTATCAGGCCTCCATGCTCCCAAAATTTAAACGTAAAATAAACCATTTGGTATATAATCAAACGGGACGTTTATGCTAACTGACGTCATTTTATTGTTTAAAACGGACTCATGGGAAACCATTAATATTACAGCAAGGGCAGTACATCCAACTACTATTAAAAATTGATTAATTCAGGCTATACAATACTTTTTGAATTCATAAAGAACCATAGTGGTTATGTGGGTTCATGATATGTATTATAATATATTTACTTATAGCCATGTATTGTTCAATATAACCGTCATTCCTATTTATTATATTTAAGTATTA
Source organism: Sepiola atlantica (assembly GCA_963556195.1). NCBI lineage: Eukaryota > Metazoa > Mollusca > Cephalopoda > Sepiida > Sepiolidae > Sepiola > Sepiola atlantica. Next base: position 57,793,630 of record OY744540.1, on the reverse strand, counting down.
CTTATTTTCACAAACACGTTCATTTTTTGTTGTTTTAATAAGAAAGCTATTACAATTGATCGGTAAACATTCGGTGAATTTAACAAATACGTTTTTTTGCAAATACTAGCAATGAGAATATGCTTATTTTTCGCAACACCAGAGTGTTAGATTACCTGTGAAAATGTACTTTTTAATAGGGGCATGGATAAATGTGAAGTACATATGTTTTGTAAGAAAGCTATCATCGCTGGTCGCAGTGTATATACCGTTTGCACTGAATTAAAGTGGCTCGAAATATGTATGACTGAAATGATTATACAGAATGTACAGTGGTTCAAATTATATAACCTTGAATGAAGTCACATTTTGCTGGTTAAAATTATATACCGTTAGAATGATGATATTAATACAAAATTATACCATTCGTATAACGTTTTAATAACTTTAGTTACTGCAAGGTGGTTCAAATGATATATCGTTCATGTTAACTCAGTAAGTCTAGGGTGGCCCAAATTATATATCATTTGAATAACATTAGTCACTACAGGGTAGTTCAAACTATATGCGTTTGACTAAGATCATTTACTGCAATGTACTTCAAAATATATCGTTTACAGTATCATATTGAATGCAGGGTTGTTCAAATTATGCATGTTTTGGTGTTTAGTATTTAATTCGGGGTCGTTCTACTTATATACCGCTTATTCTATTGTACGTATTGTGGTAATAAACTGTACCAGAGAAATGGTTATAATTAATTTAAGGTGTTCGAATTGCGTACTGCCTGAATCAACATATTTGATTTAGGATGGTTAAACTTATGCACTGAATTGATAACTTACTTTAATACAGATTTTAAAACGTATGTTGTCTCCTGAATGATCATATCAGATAGTTTACATTTTATATAGTTTGAATGGGCATTGTTTTTGATGCACGTCTACTGGTATACACCTCCAGTTTGATGATATGCCAAATGGTTTAAATCGAGTTAAAATGAATGGAAGATGGCTGATCGATCATCAGCTTGTAACATTTGATGCCCTAATTTGGTAAAAACACTTGGCTAGCAGAAATCAGACCAAAGGAGGAGGTTTTCAGGGATAAAAATACCTCTTAGTAGTGAAAGAGGTATGCTATTTTAACACGGAAGGGTAGCTGATCTCATGACATTGCTATAGACGTAAATGTCATTTTACTCCCTTGGCTACTCTGATGAGAGCACTAAGTTTATTGCTGATGGTACATGTCGATATTGCGAATCTTCTACTTTGATATCCTTCTCATCGCATACACCCAACAATTTGTCCAGCATTTTAGTCCATCAGTGGTCCAGACTTCTTAAAATGCGTTTCAAAAGTGTGACAACAGGCTGTAGATCTGTTTCAATAAACGTTGTATTGACTCAGAAGTATCGGAGATATTTTACAAATAAGATTATTTCAGTGCTTACAGTTAATATTTCTATCATATCATCTTATTATATTTTAAGTCTACACAGAATCCTGCAATAGATCTTACTATATGCTTAATATTGAAGTTAGACTGATTGAGTTATTTTAAAATAGACTGTTTTTCATATGTCATTACATAATGTTCAAAAAGCATGTTTGTCGTTCTGTCCCGCCTAATTTCGAATAGTATTTTCATTGTAAATCGCACAGACTGAATAGACGTGTCCTAAGAATAGCCATTCTTCAAATCGAATAGTGAAATAGCATTAGAATTATGCTCCATTTAAACCCATATTTTGCGAGCACACTCTACCGTGTCTGGCGGTTTAACCAGGCATATAATACTATTTACAGAACTTAGGAAGAACGCATTATATATATATATATATATCTTTATATATATATATATATATATATATTGCTTTCTTTCTAAGTTGTTGGCTTCATTCTGCTTAGTTTGGCGTGTTTCAAGGGGAACAATGTTCTGCGAGAGACAACGTTGTGTAATTTTGGAAAAAGTCCAAACATTTTGAAGACGGCAATGAAGAAAAAATGAACCAAATTCCATAAAAAGAATAAAAAAATTTCGGGACATTTAAGAAAGGAGAAGAAGTAGAAGAAGTAGAAGAAGAAGAAGAAAAGGAAGAAGTAGAAGACAATAAGGTACATAAAATAAAGGTTTGTGTAATTCATCATTCAGACTGGCTTGCATGATAAGAATCTTTCAAGTGAACCAACTTAAGAACAATCGATTTTTTGTTTGTTTCAAGTAGAAAGGAAATAATCAGAGAAAATGACAAAGAAAATAGAAGAATGAGACAAAGAAAACTATATGAAGAACAAGAAAAAAAATCATGAAGGAAAAGATAGAAAGAAATAGAAACGTAATAAGAGGAAAATGATGATATAAAGAGGGAGAAATACATAGATAGAATGTGGAAATAAATGGGAAAAAGGAAGATGACAAAATGAATAAGAAAGGTATGAATTATACTACTACTACTACTACTACTACTACTACTACTACTACTACTAATAATAATAATAATAATAATGAAAGCTGAAAGGAATATGGAGCATGAAGAAAGTTAGTATAATAAAATAATTGTAGGAGCACTGGGAACAATCCCCAAAAAACTGGAGAAAAGACTGGGAGAAATTAGAATCAAAGGGACCATCGAAACCATACAAAAGACGGCAATGATCAAAACAGCTGCAATCTTAAGGAAAATACTTGAATGCGGAAACCAACACGTATAAGCTACAAAGGCTAACCAGTCACAAGGAATTTACAACAGGGAGAAAAGAAAACGACACTAAGAACACCATAACAAGAACCAAGGAACAGAAACTGCAAGAACCAGCACATCATAATTCACCCCCCCCCCCACAAATAAATTACACCGGCCTCAGCTATCACTACACTAAAATGAACCAAAGAAACAGAAATTACAAGAAACACTATAAGCTCCTCCCTCTCTCCCCCGCCCCCCCAATTATTTTTTTTTAATTAAAAAGAATTAAAAATTAATTTTTCTTTTTAAATAAGGAAAGAGAAAAGGAAAACAAATAAGGAATTGAAAGGAAAAAAAAATTAAAAAATAAAGAATTAAAACAAAATATATGTATTTATTTTTTTAAATTGATTAAAAACTTTTTTTTTCGTTTATTTATTATTATTATTTGTTTTAACTGGCGCCGGCCTAGGCTGACACCAGACAGAATATGTGTAGAGGGTCGAGGAGGATGGAAGACCGAGGAAGGACAGCACACATCAGACATCCACTGGAAAAGTGCAGAGAATACTGGGATCTTGGGGAGGCTTATTGGAACCCAAATCCCAGAGAAGACCAATTGTCCTTACCAGCAAGAAATCAATGGTAAGCGGCTGTTGCGATACCGCATCGTTATCGAAAAGAGGTGAAGAATACTGGAAATCTGGGGAGGCTTGTTGTCACTCAGACTCTTGGAAATACCACTGGTTGTTTTCGGTGAGCAATCACTGACGATGATCTGTGTGAGAAGTAGTGAGTACAAATAATAATAATAATAATAATAATAATAATAATAATAATAATAATAATAATAATAATAATAATAATAATAATAATGAAATAAATTATAAAAGGAAACATTCACAATAATAAAGAAATAGTAAAGAATATGAGAGAGAATCCGTATATTCAAAAAAAAAGAAAATGGTGGAATATGAATTAAATAAGACGATGAAAGCACGAAGGATATGAAAAAGAAATGCAAAAAACCGAAAAAAATAGAAAACAAAATAAGAAGGTTAACAAAAAGAATAAAAAAGAATAATAAAGAGGAAGAATGAAATAAATAGCAAAATAAAAAATAAATAGAAGGAAAAAAAAAATAAAAGAATATAACAAACACCGGTAGCTATCACTGAAATGGCCGTAGTGGGTTTGAGAAACCCGAGAAGAGAAAACACCATTCATATATAGACTGCAATGCCAAAAAGAGTACTGATATCACAGGGAATTTATTATTACTCACATTCTAGTTATCGATAGTGATAAACGAGAACAATATGGTAAACCGCTGTGTCGAGAACGCATACGGAATTGCAATATTGAAATAAGCGGAGATAGCTGGACATCTGAGAAATATGCCGCGTATTCGGTAGGTAGCGATCACCGGCAATGATTATCTGTGAGAACGCCTTGTTAGAAATAATATGGATCATTTTCAGGCAGTACAAGTTTGCCCACGCAAGCCACTGATATAAGTAACAATCTGAAGTCTAGAGGAAAACTACATTATTATCCTTTCAGATTCCCTGATGTAAAGCCGATCGAAGAATAAATACCAACTGACCAGGCATAATAAGAATAAAAGACCCAAAAGATCAAAACTGTATCTATCGTTTGATCGTGATATCATTGTCAAAGAATTCGAAAAGCTTTCTAAATATAAGAATGCGGAGCATGAGTAGATGGATGAGGGAAGTTAAAAGATAAAGAATCATAATCATTGTGAAAGCATTTGACCTGTTCAGAAAAAAAGTGCTGTTCAATTTGGAAAGGCCAACATATTTGAATCAGAGAAAAGAGGTTATTGTTAAAATTAACATATTACTGTAATTAATAGTGGTCAGATGTTAATTCGCGAGGTAGTATACGGATAGTCATTCAAAAATAAAATCCATCATATTAAATATAATAATTTAAAAAAAAAATTATATTTTCATATATATATATATATATATATATATATAAAGATAAATGAAGAAAAGAGATGAATATGTGTGAATGACAAATCTATTTGATCTTCGATTGTTCAATGCAAGTTGTACTAGATCAAAACATGTTCATGTTTTCTTTCCTTAAGCCAGGCTTTTCAAATATTAAAATCTTATCGTCAGAGGAATTACATAGATGGATAAGTAGGCAGGGGAATAGCTAACATTAAAAATTTGAAAAAAATAAATAAACAATATGAAGTAATGGAAAGGAAAAGTGCGTGCGTAAAAAGGTCATCAAAATATAGTCCGTCCAGTTGGGAGAATTTCTGTTGACAAAGTGTCCGGTGACGAAGGATTTATCTCTTTTCGTTCATTTATCTTTAAAATTGCTCTATCCCGTATATTGAGCTTAAATCATTTCTCTAAAAGTTTACTTTTGATTTCATATGATATATATATATATATATACATACATACATACATACATACATACATATGTAATAACTAAAGAAGAACAAGCACGCCATCTATAATGTACATACTGACTAGTCTTATTTGTCCGAAATAATGCAATCCTACTTCAAAATATACTGTGAGAAGACTACCCTTTTGTATTTAACCTTGAACTATTAATATTCACTTTCTGAAGACTTAATACCATTCATATGAAGTTGCAGTAAGCGTATATACGCTTTCTTTGTCCCATTTAATTTAGAAAAACTTTCGATAATATGTCAAGTCCATTCATGTGCCTCCAGTATTTTATTTAAATGTAACTTCCTTTCATGTGTTATTGTGATTTTTTGTATTTGTTTACCTTATTGTTATTTTTCACACTGAATATTTGTATATCCTATTATAGTTCTAGATACAGGCAGATTTATTTGCCGTAATCGTTGTATGCTCTTGTCGTTTAGGTTCTTTCCATCAATTAAAGAACATATATATCTTAATAGTTACCCGTAATTTTAGTGGAAACCATGTGATTATTTGTAGTATTCATAGAAGGTAAGTATATGTATTAGTATTAGTATTATATAATTTTTGAATAGTTTCACTGCTATCGAAATTCATTTTATTAATGAAAGGCTTTTTAGTTGTTGTGTGAAGATCTGATAATACCTGTTATCTTATGATTCGTGTTTGAATATAACTGTTGGCTACAATGCCCTTTTAAAGTTAATACCGGGAGCAAATATTATTAGCTTTTAGATGGTGGGCTATTGCGCTTGTGTCAGATAAGTGCATAGTGAGGCATCTCACAGCGATGCTACCAAGATATATATATATATATATATTTATATGTATATATATATATATATATACATGTATATATATATGTTTATATATATATGTATTTATATATATGCATATATATATATATATATATATATATATATATATATATATATATATATAAATTTAACATTTTAAGATCCCTAAAAATGAGTTAATAGTTGAAGCAAAAAAGCAACGTAATGTAAACACAGAATACATTTTATTTATTTCTATAATTAATCTAAATAAACTAAATAATTAAAAAAAACTGAAATAAGAAAATCTAAAATAGCCTGGATTAAACATTTTTTTTATCTACTTAAAAGAGGAGAGCGTCAAAACGCCTTTTGAACAAAGGGCTTTTTAACAAATCCTTTGCTTGAGAGGTCCTTGGGTATTGGCCAATGAGAACAATAGCCGGAGATAGATTAATAGTGCAAACGAATTCGATTAGTAGTTTTAGTAAGCATTCCTTACATATAAAAGCTATTGTAAACAATATGTCCACGCATTTAGACTGATGATTTCCTAATCAAATGGGTGTTTCTGTGTAACTTAATTGCCGCAGATATATGTGCATACTGCTACTAAGCTTTACTCACCAATGGAGCACTGTTGAAGTACATACTTAAAATATATACAGACAATATATCATATTACCTTATAATATAACATGTATAATGTATATATAATATTACTAAGGAATATATATATATATATATATATATATATATATATATATATATATATATTGTGTGTGTGTGTGTGTAATAGCTGCAAACGTGTGTTCGAGCATCGGCATTGAGAAGCTATTTGTGACAGAGAAAGATGATTCCAAGCAATAAGAGTGTGCGAAGCTTTTGTTACTAACAAAATACATTATACACTATCAATTCTTATCTATAAGCCATTGCCACGCTGACGCATAGAGAGAGAGAGAGCAAGTTTTCATCATTTAAATGAGTTATACCCCTAGATAGTTGCCTTTTAAATGTAAGCTGGAAGTAACATCTCTCCTGATGCGTGGAATCTCGCTCTGAGACACGAAGATATGCATAATATAATCTCTTTCATATATATATATATATATATATATATATATATATATATATATATATATATATATATATATATATATATATATAGAATTAAGCCAGCTGACAGGTTTCTCTCTCACTAAACAGAGCTGGGATTTAAAATAAAGAAACGAATACTATATATATTTAAAATAAACAAAGTGTTATGCTATATATATATATATATATATATATATATATATATATATATTATATATATATATATATATATATATACAATGGAGAATGTGTTGTATAGACTAATCACAACAACTCCTAACATAACTCCCTTTTTCATAGATGGGGGACTTTTTCAAACGAACATAGACTGTCCTTAAGACATTTAGATGGGAAATTGACAAATAACGACCTAAGATGGTAAACGAGTCAATACTGAAATTGAGTGCACACGTCGTTTTGTAGAATATCCGTTGACCGGAAGGTACTATTCCTAATATTTTTTGCTATGTGTTGTTGAACTCTTTGTCTAATTTCAACGGCGTCCTACCTACGTAGTCGACACTGCAACGACATTTAAAATTATAAATTGCATTATTATTTTGCTGGAGAGTGTGTAGAACGTCTTTTCGAGAGGACCCCAAAAGAAACTTTGTATAGAACACAACGCGTGCGTACGGTTGAAGAAGAATAGTAATTCGTAACTGTTGAGTTTATTTGCTTGGCGAATTCCTCACTTACTGTCCATAACCAAACCATAGGTATGTAAATTTACATTTAGTTACCGTGGTAGGTTTTATTTTGTAAACAAATGATTTTTTTTATGATGGACCTAATCACCTCGAGAGATAAGCAATTCTTGGACAAAGTATGAGTAATGGTTTGTATTTTCTCGTCTAATTTTTAATTATTAACAAATCATGAGAGCTGCGTCGTGTATAAGGTGCGATTTAAGTTGCCTTTCGTTTTCTAGGATAAAAGTAATCCAAGTTGGTCTATTGGTTTAAAGTAAAACAATGGGTGTATCTTTGTCAATACATCGAGGAAATCTAAAATATAATTACATTCTCCTTCACAAGTATATTTTAATGAGGGAGGCATTTTATTTAGCAAAGAGAAAGATGTAGTTGGCTCTGTTTCATTATTAAAGAGGCAAAATGGATCGTCTACATATCGAAAGTAGACTAAATGTTTCATGGGTCAATATAATAATTGTTTCTCAACAAACATTTTCGACATCGCTGGTTCCATCGAGTCACCGTCTATTTGCTTATAAATTACATCGTTAAAACTATATTCAACGAATGGAGTGGAAAATTTAATTAGCTGAACAAACATGCTCTCATGAATGGGAAAGTGCGTATAATTGAGCTCGATATAAAAAATCGGCAATTGTTTCTAAAATAGAGACACGAGTAAATAGGTTACTAATATCGTGTGAACACATACATTTCATAGTAACCTTAGATTGGTGAATGTAATTTGCAAAATACACTTAATCGTTTACATAGTGTTCTAGTAGTGGCTATCAACAGTCAAAATATCTCTTTTGCAACATTATGTGGTGAATACACTTCCTTAGAGAGTACGCGTTTAATAAGATATCCGTCTCGTGAAATTTGTGTAATTAATATAAACGTAGACGAATAAATCCGCATGGTTTGATCTCGAAGGCTATATCAGAAGGGACGGCACCGCATTCACCTAATTAACTCATTGTTTTGGGAATTTAGCTTCTAAGGAAGTTAATACATCATGAGTGTAGACAGACCCGGACTTGATAATATTTTCAGTTTCATTCAAGATGAATATCATTTTGTCGACGTAATCTTGATCATTTAGTACAACAGACCCTGAACCTTTGTTCGGTCTGGTTACAACGAAAAAACTTACAATGTCGTAGGGTTTTTATGACACAAAAATGTTCCTTCCGCCGGTTATACTTTGAATGTTATACTCATGTACTTGAACAGCTGAAGGCAAGATCATTCAATCTAGCCTTAAGATCCCTTTACTTTGGTCGCAAAAACAGGTGAAAATTATTCTGCTCTACTATTGAACATTTCAAATTAAAAAATATACTTTTTCACGTTTACAATAAAATGGTGAAATACAGACTAGTATTAAAAGTTCAGTAATAGAGAACTTCGGAGAAGAGAGATTGCGGACGTTCTTACATATATTCGAGTGTGTAGCGCCTAACATTTAAAAAAATGTTAAAGGTTTGAACTTATGAAATGAAAGCTCCAGTTTTTGTCGACTTGACTCGTGTTTAATTGAAACATACTGTGAGAAACGTATTTTTTCACAGAACGAAGAAGTGTTCACTAATATATATATATATATATATATATATATATATATATATATATATATATATATATATATATATATTACTATTTCATGTATCCACATACACTTTTATAAGGATCTATAATGTTTTATGTATCAATTATCAGTTTTTACTTCAACAGTGCTCGATACGTAAGTAATGCTAGGTAGTAAGTTATGCAAATATATTCATGGCAATTAAGCTACACAGAGCCTACCGCGTTTCATCCACGCCTTAAGATTCCCCCAGGGATGAAACGCGGGAGCCTCTGTGTAGCTTAATTGCCATAAATATATATTCATAACTTACTACATATATATATATATATATATATATATATATATATAAAAGAGAGAAAAGAAAAAGGGAAGAGAGAGAGAGAAATCTGATATTAAACTGATGTGTTCAATTCTAATCTAACCTGTAAGTAAACACACATATATATATATATATATATATATATATATATATATATATACATATGAACGTTAATCCGCTTCATTATCAGACAGTTACCATTGACAGCCGTGGAAAATAGCTTCAAAAGATTGAAATATATGTATTTTCTGTTAATTATTGTCTTGCGTTTCGCAGATAAATATATCTATTAAATATAAATATTTCAGTATGCCATTGTCCAAAGAAAAATTTGAATTGTCAGTTTCAAAGAAGCCGGTTATTATAGATAGTTAGCATCTGTATTCGACTTTTAACTTTCAACTGAGTAATTGCCCAATACATTAGCGAGCTAAAATAATCAATATTATATTACCTTTGTCAATTAAGACCCCCTGAGTGCAGGCTTCATAATCAATGATAGTAAGAGTGACAGTTTAGCTTTTTTCTGTCTATATATATTAATATATATATATATATATATATATATATATATATATATATATATATATATATATATATATATGTATATATCTGCATATATATATGTATGTATATATATAAATATATAGGTGTATATATATGTGTATATATATGTATATATGCGTATATATATATTTATATATATATATGTATATATACGTATATATATGCATATATATGTATACATATATGTATATATGTATATATACGTATATATATATATATGTATATATATGTATATATACGTATATATATGCATATATATGTATACATATATGTATATATATGTATACATATATGTATATATATGTATATATATGCATATGTATGTATATGTATATATATGCATATGTATATGTATATATATATATATATATGTATATGCATATATATACATGTATGTATATGAGTATACATGTATATACACATGGCTATACATATGTGTATATATACACATATGTATATATCTGTATATATATGTATATACATATATATATATGTTTATATATATGTATATATATACATATATATATATTTATATATATATATGTGTTTATATATATCTATATATATACACAATATAAAATAATATCATGCATAAAACATACATATGCATATATATGTGCTTGAAGTATATACACAATATATGTATAGAAGAAAGTATTGGCAAAAGGAATACATATTAAAATGTATATATATATATATATATATATATATATATATATATATATATATATAGAAAAGAGGGTAGTGCAGTATTAGTGCAGTTCCAACAAGAGAAAAGTATATATGTAAAGGAGTATAGCTACCAAGATTTGTAGAATGTTTTTTTCAACATTTATTTATAATTTTGTTGTTTTATCATTTTATAATTTTATATAACGCGTTTCAAGCGGTGGTCCGCTTTCATCAGATATGTAAATCCATTTGAAGAAATGTCTTTCGATTTGAGAGTATGTTGTATCATTTGAGGAAATTTGTTATTGTTTTCGCGCATGCGTGGGTTTGCGGGTGTGTGGGTATCTTTTATTTTTTATTTTTTATTTTTCCTGCTTCTCTTGGTCAAGTACGTGTTACCCATCCATGACCTATCGGTCATCCCAGCTTCCTAGGGTGCGTATAATTTCTCTTGCAATTTAATACTTTTTATTGCTTTTGTCGTCTCCAAAATGATGTCGCGCCTGCGTACGTGTATGCGCCCGTATGCGTGTGGTCTAATCTTGAGTCTTGTAAATAGGTGAGCGACACACACACACACACCCACACACACATAAACACGCACACACACACCCATGCGCGCACACACACAGGCGTGTGGTTTGATAGTGACAGAGAGGTGGATAAAGGTCGAAATACATATATATATATATACACACACACACATATATATATATACATACACACACACATATACACACACATATTTATAAAAGATAAGTTAATGCAAACGGTCCAACTAGATTCGAACTTGGTTTGGCCGATTTCATAGTCCGGTATTTAATGTGCAAATTTAATGTCTATTGTGAATGATTCATTTAACACAAGTTGCTATTTGACTCATAGCTGTGTAGAAGTGCGTAATAAGACGTTATGTACTAAGATTAACTTCATTGAATAATAATTTTCCAGTCTATAGATAACTATAGATAGTTATTTATGTTTTTACTTAACTAGAGGTGGATAAAGTTTGATCAAAGTTTGTGTTGTTAGAGTTATGATCTGTTTAATGCTGGGCAACACACATCCTCCCAGGCATTACCTCCTCCTTCTTTGAGAGGTGTGGAGGAGTGTAGTATCTGTTCTGTTTTCATGATACCATCCTCCCAGGCATTACATCCTCCTTTTTTGAGAGGTGTGGAGGTAGTGTAGTATCTGTTCTGTTGTTTCACATTATCATTCTTTATTTTTATTACGTTGTTAAGACAGGGTGTTTTGTTGTAAATTGAAGTTAAGCAAGGTATATCTCGGCCATTAGTAAATGGGTTACCATTTTGCGAAAAAAACTGCTTACTAATCCTTCCGGTCTTTCCGGAAGTGCCGTCATTGTTAGAGGATTTTTTCACATTATCATTCTTTATCTTCATTACTTTAAGACAGGATGTTTTGTTGTAAATTGAAGTTAAGCAATGCATATCCCAGCCATTAGTAAATGGGTAACCATTTTGGAAAATAAATTGCTGACTCATCCTTCCGGAAGTGACGTCATTGTCAGAGGATTTTTTTCTACATTATCATTGTTGATTTTCATTACGTTGTTAAGACAAGGTGTTTTGTTGTAAATTAAAGTTAAGCAATACATATCTCGGCCATGACTAAATGGGTGACCATTTTAGAAGAATTAATTGCTGACTCATCCTTCCGGAAGATACATCATTGTGAGAGGATTTTTTTCACATTATCATACTTTATTTTCGTTACGTTGTTAAGACAAGGTGTTTTGTTGTAAATTGAAATATAAGCAACAAATATCTCGGCCATTACTAAATGGGTAACCATTTTGGAATAATAAAAAACTAGTTCTTTGATATGACGTAGGCGCCTTCAATATCACATTTACACATGAGTTATTTGATATCACCGAGGCTCTCCCTCAATTTGTTTTTCCTTTCTTAACTATGTCTGGGGAAGGGTAAACATTTTTTTAGGGAGGAGGCACATATTTTTTCTTTTTTTTTCTAAGCTAAAAATATTCTTATGTTTATTGTGTATGAGAAAAAAAATGAAAACAATTTTGGTGGGGTAAACAATTTTTTTTTAAATTAAAAATATTTTAATGTATGGGGGAGAGTAACATTTTTTGGAGGGAGAGTAAGAATTTTTTTGTTTCTTTTTTTAACTGAAAATATTTCTATGTATTGGGGTAGGTAAAACAAAAATAGGGGTTTGGATCGACATTTTTCTTCTTTATTTTTACTAAAACTATTCGTGGACGGAAACAAAGAAAATGAATGTCTAACAACCCAACAAATATGACTTGGGCTCCATCGGTTTACGGGTGAGCGTTTATTTTTAAGCGGCAGCTTAGAAAAATATGGAGGGATCATATAATTGCTAGTACTACAACTACTAATAATAGTAATATTGCCAATACTTTTTTATACAAACTATAATACCGATACTAGCGCTAATAGCAATATCAATAGTAACCATGATGATGATAACAATAATAATAAAAATAATATTGATCATATTAATTGATATACAAATAATATCATTAATAATAATAATAGTAAAAAAATAATAATGGTAATAATAATAACATTAATAACACCAATAATAATAATAATAATTATAATTTTAAAAATAAAGATAATAATAATAATAATAATAATAATAATAATAATAAATATAGAATAGTAATTGTACTAAATATAATGATAATCATCTTGATGCCTATCTAAGCGTATAAAACTATATAAAACTAATTAGATATAGTGTGACATTTAGAGGAAGGGAATTACTGATAATATTAAATATAATATATACAGATACTTAAAATAAGTTTATATATTTTTAAAAAATTATCTTTTTAAAAATAAGGTATATTAAAACATTGTATATGAGTAATCATACGAATTGTGTGTTATAGATAGGTAAATAATAATTAGGCTCAAATGAACATAAGCTGATATTGAGAGGATATATATATATATATATATATATATATATATATAAATATATATATATATATATATATATACACATATTTATATATTGTATATGTATATATATATATTGTATTGTAGTTTTTATACATACTATTAATATTGTCGATACTTTCTTGGATATTATTGTGATTATTATTAATGGTAGTATTATTATTGTTGTGTTGTTATAGCCTTGTGACTTATTTTTGGAAATCAAGTTGGCTATCATATAGTATGGTACTATTAAGATCGGTATTAGTATTAATATGTTTATTATCATGTGATCTGATGATTTATCTTAATAGGTAATTTGGAATATTAGTGATAATGTTACCAGTTAGTTTCTTAGAGTTTATTATTGTCATATAATCAGATAATTTACTTAAAATAATATGGGTTTACGCGTGTTTTCTTCAGATAACACGTTAAAAACACGTGATTTAAATTGCTTTATTTGTGGATGGATGTGGACTTCATGTGTATACGTGTATGTGTATGTAGATGTATATATATATATATATACATACGTATTTGCGTATATATGTGTGTATATGCATATACATATATATATATACATATATATGTGTGTGTGCGTATATATATATATATGTGTGTGTGTGTGTGTCTATGTATGTATGCATGTACATATGTGTGGGTATGTACGTGCATATATATGCCTGTCTATGTGTATATACCCGATATGGTCTCTGACCTTGGATGTCAAGTGTATGTTTCCAAATCTTTCCTTAGCTTTCACCCGAATATGCTTCTTTAGTCGCTAGACAGTAGATGCCACTTTCCAAGGGGCTGTGGCAGGGTGGAGAACTGGTGATTTTTGACACGACCTGATTTCTTGAGAGACATTGAATACCCTCCTTGCCTGCTTTTACCATTTCCTAATTTCTATTTATGTATATAGCTTCTTCTTCCCACTCTGTCATACATTATGTAAGTCCTCCCTGCCTATAAAATTATAGATTAAGTATGCTTCAAATGTCCCCCTCTCTAAAAATATGTAGTAAATAGGTTGCGACTCCCTCTCTCTTTAATTATATTTGAATTGTCGAGTGTGAATTTCCCCTTTTTTTTCAGTTTCAAAAATGTAATCATCTGAATTGGATGTTTGACAATACCATAAAGTTTAAATAAATTATTGCATCGATGATTATGTAATTTCGTGTTACTATATTTTATTTTATTCTTGCTCTGTGTATTACATTGAGCTCTCATACTCGAATTTACTCCTGGAATTATTTCATTATAACACCCACATACACACATACACACACACACACACATATATATATATATATATATATATATATATATATATATATATATATATATCAAGTACTTTAGCATAAGCCAGAAAGTGTATTTATCGTTGATCATCCTTAAGTGGCTGATACATATTCATGCCTTAGTAAGCGAATAATCACCCTGTTATTTTTTTCTATGTTATTTTTTTTGAAAGAATAGACTTGGTTCTGCAATAAATTGATCGTATTAATCCGCCAATTTACGTGAATTGCCAGGTGCACAATTCGAAAATTGTCTGATGGGAAGATTCTATCTTATTTCAGTACACATCATTTAAACCAGAATGAACGATTCTTCTATCTTAGTAGACTAATAGAAACACTATCTAATAAGCACACACACAACTACACACATGCAGACATATATATATATATATATATATATATATATATATATATATATATATACATATGTAATTATTAATGACAATATATGTATTACCATATACCATCAGTTCCTTCCACTTTGTAGTCTCCTTAGAAGATTCAGCTCAATGCTTGTCAATTATTGATAACAGAGCAAAATATAAGTCAGTTGATATTATATTCCAATAACCATGGTTTTATTTTATTATTTTTATTTTTTCACATTTCCAAAAAATATAAAATTTAGGTGATATATATTTTTAACGGTCCGTTTCATTTGTCTTATGCTAAACAACATTTTTATGTCAATATCGTATATGCAACACTACAAAACCATCAGAAAAAAATCACAAAAAGTAAAAAGTTCTTGGATTAAAGTGTCTTGAAAACACTTACAGTATACAGTAGTTTCATTTAAGGGTGAACACAAACAAAAAAAGATAGCAAAAACTGACACGTGTGGGATCATACTATTACGCCATTTTGAATTGTTCATATATATATATATATATATACATCAAACTGGCTCTAACCTTTTTATTTGTGAATTCTCCAGCAGTGGATCAGATTGTGCAAGCACTAAGTCTGCAATATCTTGGATTTAGTTAGTATCCCTAGGAATTCAAACCGCATTTCTTTCTTGGTTTAGAATGACTCAAAGCTTCTTTTGACTATATATTGAGTATTTAGATCTGTATAGCTAAGTTTTCTTTCATCTGATCTACTTGCCTATCTAGTACCAATGCAACTTCTTTTCGTATATGATTTCATTGCCAGCCACAATATCGAAGTATGGTGTTTGGGTGTATGTTTAGAGAGTATTAGTATCATTCTTGTTATTATTAATATTATTTTATATGCAAATTACCATACTACACTGTAGAATTACGTGTAATATATTATTATCATTATTATTTCTATTATTATAATTATAATTATTATTATTATTATTATTATTATTATTATTATTATTTATTTATGTATATGTTAGTGAAATATGAATCTTAATTATTTCTACATTTGATTATTGTGAAAGTGGTCATTTGATCACTACCACTAGAGAGCCATGAATTTTATAACTGTCCTTTTTTAATCTCCGAAACAGTTACATGGTAAACAGCTAATGATCCCCGTTTTAATATTTGACGATCAAGATAAGTACCCCTGTTTTAGTTTCTACTGTTAGATACTTGACTCTTTTTAATTTGTGAATTTTACAGTGGTGGGTAGGCTTATGCAAGTGCTAAGTCTGCAATATCCTGGATTCACTTAGAATCCTTGGGAGTTTAAACTGCATTTTATTTCTTAGTTTAAAATGTCTCAAAACTTCTGTAAATTATATATATATATATATATATAGATATATATATACATATATATATATATATATATATATATATATATATATGTGTGTGTGTGTGTGTGTAAATGTGTTTCTATGAAAAAATACAAATCTCTTCATATTTGATGAATAAAAAATAGCCGTATGAAAAATAAACCTGTACTACTACATGTATTATAAAAACCATGCTAACTATTGTGCATGTAAATTGATATACATAGACATGACTTAAGTAAATAGCTACTTTTATTATCTTTAATTACATTGGCTGCTGTCAGAAGGTCCTGCTCGACCAAATCGTGATGTTATTTATTTATTTTCTATCTGATGACTTGGACAATCACAAGTGACACAGTTCGATGTTGGTTGCGGCGAGTTGAAGCTGATTAAGCCAACCTTCGTGCTGCCCTATACTATTTTTTCTCTGAAATTTTGACTTTTCTAATGTTTGAAATGGCTTTTAAAAGTGTCCGACTGCTGTGTATCATACCAGTTGTTGAACTTAAATGAAAGAAGAAGACAGTGAACTATGGGTCATGGGGATAAATATTTTTAGTAGGGCTTCTTGTCTGGCCAGACTACACTGTGTCCGACGTTACGTCGATCTCAGACAATATGAGAGAACATCTGAGTTGATACAGACATTAATACACACAAAGAACGATTCGATCGAGAAAATAATAGTAGAGATGGAGGCCACCAGAAAAAGTCCGAGCCGATGGTTAAAAAATGGTTGTTGGATATTCTACAAAAAGACCCTAAGATGGCCAGACTTTAACCTTATCAAGCCTTTGACAACGTGTTGGATGGGTAGGGGGTTCAGTGCTGACCACGCTTCACGGGATTAACACAAAATAAAATGACAAAAAATGTTTTAAATTTTTAATATGTAATAAATATTTTTGTGATGTGTCAATTTACTTATGCCATGCTTGTTTACATATGAATATCAATATCTCTCTCTCTCTTTATATATATATATATATATATATATATATATATATATATATATATATATATATATATATATATAGTAGGTAGATTTTAATATTGCGTTGAAGCTTCCGAATAAAAGAGCTCTATGTACCTTTAAACAGAGCAAAACAGAATTATTAAAAGAAAAAAACTATACACACATTAAGGTTGTATACATCATAAATTATTTCGACCTTTTTAATTAGGTTTCCTCAGATGTATAAACAACCACTTTAAAAAAAAACAAATAATAAGAGAAATTGATCATCGTCTTAAAAAGATAAATTCATTTTGTTGATTTGTCTATGTAAACAATGGGGTAAATGTTAAAATAATCAAGGAGGGGTGACAGAAGTAAAAGATTAATTTGACTATTTGTTTACATATGTGGAAATATAAAAATAGTCAAATTAATCTTTTACTTCTATCACCCCTCCTCGATTATTTTAACATTTACCCCATTTTTTACATCGCCCAATCAACAAAAGGAATTTATCTTTTTGAGACGATGATCAGTTTCTCTCATTATTTGTTTTTTTGATGTGGTTTTTTATACGTCTGAGGAGACCTAATTAAGGGGTCGAAATAATTTATAATGTATACAACTTTAATGTGTGTATAGTTTTTTCCTTTTAATAATTCTGTTTTGCTCTGTTTAAATTACATTGAGCTCTGTCATTCGGATTCTCAACACAAAATTGAAATCTACACACTATATATATATATATATATATATATATATATATATATATATATATATATATATATATATATATATATGCGTGTGTGTGTGTGTGTGTTTTTCTTGAAGTATATATCAGTGTGTGTTGTGTCATAGCATATTCATGTCCTTAGCATTCTTTATCAAAGTTTTAGTTTGTTTATACTCGTTATTTATGTAATTGTCTTAATCGTACAAAAATGCCAATTATTTCCTCTGTTAGTCTCTCTGTGCCTATCAGCATTCGCTGATTTCCCCAAGGCAAACTTCTTAACCTTTATGTCTGAACCCGACACGTGGCCAGACTCATCGAAACAGCCCTATGCACCGCATGGGACGCTAGACAGCCGGCACTTAAAGAATGTTGTTCACACCCTCCACTGATATCGAGACCAACAGTTAACAAAGGAGAACGAGCAGGGGAAAATATGGGTAAAATCTTAAACAATGGCCGTTTTCAAAGCCGAACTACCAAATAAAATATGCAGCAAGGTTAGAAATTAAGCCAGTTTGATGTGCTGGTTGGGTAAAATCCAGATACCCCATAGGGAACTCTGCAATGATTAAAAAGAAGCCGAGCACCGACTCGTCGGTATCCCTCAATCCTAGAACCAAACTGAACCGTCAGACTTGAAATGGAAGACTTACATCTAATCCGTTGCTTAGGTCGCTGGAAAAGTAGTTGGATCATTCTGTCGCTCCAGAAAGTATTTCACGCCTGACGCAGGTGTCAACCTGTACAATGGTCAACTACGTCGTAAGATAGAGTATTGTTGCAACTCAGAGAACCTGTATCTACTTTGACAGAGTAGAACACCGACTTAAAAATCTAGTGGAGGACGTCCTTTTACTTCCCTGCACCACTTTCCCACAGAAAATGTGTTACTCACCCAACTCTGCTCTATCGTTATTTTCATGGTAGGTGCATTCATGCCATTTTGCATTTTGTGAAGGTCGTCACTGAATTTAGACTATATGTAGAATTTGACATATTTCTACTTTAAATCAATGAGTTTAAGTAATTTAAGTGACCTAAAACTATATCAGTTATTTTATATATGAAATGAATACATTATATTAAACTTAACTTATTAATTAACTACCAAGACCCGTGTTCCGGCAATGCGCGGGGAAATATTAAAGATGTAACTGTAAATAAATACATATCATAGTATCACTTCTGAAAAAAGAAATTGTTGTCAAATATTAGCCTTCCTACCCGCGGCCAGTATTTATTGTTTTCAAATAAATAAAATTGCAGAAATAATAGCTCACAAATCTTATCGATTAATTAAGTCTGACTTTTCAAGCGTTGACGGGGTAAAATAATCAACCGTAATAATTGCTGTGTGAAGTGTGCTGATTTTTATTTATTGTTTTACTTTTCAAATATTGATTTTTGTGTGTAAATATCAGTATCACCATGATTAATACATATAAAGGAAATACACTTCTGAAATAATTGGAAAATATGTTTTTAGCTTTACCTACTTGCAATATATTTGCGTTACGAATTAATATTTAATAGAAAGTATACGCCTTTTAAGTCCGCGTAAATATCGATAGTGAGCAAAGTATCCATCTTTTTTTAGTCAGTTAAAAACGCAAACAAAAGTGGTTTCCTTAATACGATCGATATTTAGAAAGCTCATAACTGATATTAAATCATTTTATTTTAAAGCAAATAAGTCACAAAGTATATTAATGCTGATTATGTTGTAAAAAATGTATTTTGATTTGTTGCGAATTTTTTTTTCATTTTTAATGGAGGTTCTTTTTTGTCACACGCACTTAGGGTTAATAGAAAGTTTAAGTTTAAACATGGCTTTTACAAGGGTCATGTCTCCTAGATAATATTTATTGTATTAACGAGAATAGGTCACAAATACATAGGGAAAGCGAAACCCTTTTTTACTAGTAACTCAGGTGAATTTTCTCTAAAAACATTTATGTGGGTTATACTAATTGGTTATGACATTTGTGGATATAATTGAATTACTGCACATAATTTAGATAACACTTCTCATTGTTGCATTTTTTAAATTAAAGGTTGGTTTTAGCCACACAAACTAATGGTTAGTAGTAAGTTTAGGGAGCAGTTGGCCAGCTACTGTAAGCCTTAAGTATGTTTCGGTTCAATCTTACGGGTTTAACTCTCCCATGTTTTAATTTATTTGGTTCAGTTTTTTGCTAATCGCATCAGGCACTTTTAACGGGAAATGCGGACTTCACCTTGTGTCCAACCTCCTGCAGAATAGATAAATACGCATACTATTAAGTAAACATCATAATAATACGCTATCGAATGTAGAAGATTGCAACACAATTTTATTTTATACGACGGGGAATCTGAAAGCGGTCTAAAATCCAGACAACACACAACAAATGTGAATATAATTTTATAATAATGATACCCTTTAAATAGGCGTGAATATGGCTTCATTCCTACGCAGAGAAACAAAAAGTGTTCGACATAATTTGTGAATTATAATGTTTTGTTTTGTTGCTGTTTTATTCCGGAATAACCGAATGCTATTTAAGAAATCCACAGTGTAACTTGTGTGTATCCCCTATCACACTAAAAATAAATAAGGAAAAAAGATGAAACTGGCCGGAAAACGACGCAAGAAAAATAAATGACGACAGACGACAACCAGTTAATATAGGAAAATAAAAAAAGAAAGAATGAAAGAAAGAACAAAAAACGTTTTTGAACCGAAAATAGCACAGTCCGTTGTTATACTTGCTATTACTGAATGGCATAATATGAGACGCCATGTTTTAATTTCGATGGTTGTTTTTAGTGTTTATCAATCCTATCTGGTTATTTCAGAATAAGATGATAGCCTGTAAACAAATCGTAAAAGCAGAAAGTGTAGAATGTATTGATTTTTTAAATGCATAATAGGTAAAAAACAATATCAAGCAAATAATAAATGAAATAATAACAGCGTGTGTATATATATATATATATATATATAGAGAGAGAGAGAGAGAGAGAGAGAGAGAGAGAGAGAAAGAGAAAGAGCGAGAAGGAGATGACGTTTAGATGTGTCAAGAACGTATAAGACGAACTGTTCGACTTTTCACGAGGATCAAAATGTAGTCTCTGTTCGGTCACAAGAGGTCGCTTTCCAATGTATTACCTCCCTCTTTCGAAGCTGGCATGACTTTATTTACTCTCGCTTTCACAAAGAAGTGCTGTCACGAGTATACGCTATTTTTCCTGCAAGAATGCCCTCTTTTGTGTAGCTGGTTTCTCCACATGAAAATCAACCTAATATATAAATATACTTTCCTGGGAAGGAAAGTAGAAAAGAGATATATAAGACAAAAAAAAATTGTGATACACCACAGGGTCTATAATGGTCTTAGTTTTACCGCAGAGGGAGGTCATTATCAAACTCCGACTAAAGAATTGAGAACGAAAGTATAAATATCCCCCAGAAATAAGGGTAGTTTAAATATCATTTTATTTCCAGTCTGAAGATAAGGCACGCACTCTTAGTATTTATTCGTGTCTTTTATGATCTTTGCTTGAGTTTGCCTTTAGCAACGAGTGTAGCGTTACCTACAAGAAAACAAATACATAAAAGAGAGGATATTTGTAAGTAACGCTCATTCAATCTGCGCGTTTAGCGCGGAAAATGTTATTTCAAACCTGACAGATTGTGCCGCTTATATAAATGCATTAACGTAGTCAAAAGATTATAGTCAAATATAAGTTTGACCGACAGATGTACATGTTAATTTAACCGTTACCTTATTTGACTGACACACACACTATTTAAAATTAAAGCGTGACAGATCAATCGAAGGATATGCCATCTAATAGAAATGGCCGCACATATCAAAAATAAAATCCGTCCGTTCAGTATGTGCATTTAACGATGACTCTATATTTTCAAACAGCTACGTGACAGACGGAAATAATTTCTAATTGAGATTTGGTGATGCATCTATTATCAAATTTGCCCGTTCTAACTATGCATTCGGCGATGAAAATCCTACTTAAAATAAAAGTGTGACATCGTTGCTGTCAGATGCTATTATAGAGATGGCTATACGCCTCTGAAACATGATATTCCGGTCAATCTGTACGATTTATGAAGAAAAAAGTTATTCTAAATTAAAGAGTAACACACCGACAAATGTGTTATAACCTGCATCTGAAGTTAAATGCGTTCGTTACATCATTACCCTAACATTACATTTTCACTACAGTGTGACTGACTAACATACGGGTACATCCTATTATGAAGATGAATAGATGCATCTAAAAATACTATAAAAGTGAAGCAAAGAGACCGACCAAAATTATATTGACAACTTAAGCACGACGGACTAATAAGAATACTATATCAAAACTTAAGCGTAACAGAAGTCAAAAATGCAATTGATTAATTTGGCGTGACACCCCGACTAATATCTCATTTAAAACATTAGTTGAACAGACAGATGAAAATGTTGGTTCACACATGGGCGTGACAGAAATAAAAATATCATTTAAAACTTAAGCGTAATGGACAAAATGCTATTTCAACAAGTCTGGCAGAGAAGCATATGTACTATTTAACATTTAAGCGTGGCAAACCGCATCAAAAATATTTTAAACTGAAGCTTGACAGACCGCTAAAATATCATTTAAAACTCAAGCACGGCAAACCGAAATATTATTTTAAAATTAACAGAACAGACCGACAAAAATGCTATTTTAAACTTAAGCATAACAGGCCAACACAACACTATTTAAAATTGTAGACTGAAAGGCCGACAAAATGTTATTTTAAACAAAAGTTTGACAGACAGACAAACATAATATTTAAAACTTAATCGTGACCACCGATAAAAATATTCTTTAAACTTCAGCGTGAAAGACCGACACATTTACAATTTAAACTTAATTGCGGCCGACTAACAAAAATGCTATTTAAAAGTAAAACCTGCCAGTCGGACAACAATGTGCTTTAAAACTTAATCGTGCCAGTGCGAACGACGGACAGCGCCACGAAAAGCGATGCCAA
The DNA here is from genome assembly GCA_963556195.1 of Sepiola atlantica. Classification (NCBI taxonomy): domain Eukaryota; kingdom Metazoa; phylum Mollusca; class Cephalopoda; order Sepiida; family Sepiolidae; genus Sepiola; species Sepiola atlantica. The sequence goes on along the minus strand of OY744540.1, from coordinate 57,770,069 downwards.
CACTCATTTAAAAGAAGATGCGCCGGTTCAATTTCAGTGTGTACCGATGAAAAATTTTTTTAAACTGAAGCGTGACAAACCGATGTGCAGGTCGCTTTACCCAGATACGTGGACGCATCTAAGAAAGAAATTCCTTTATAAAAAGAAAAGAAGAGACGATGATAAGAAACACGAAATGAATGAGTGTTAACAGTCGACTTTGAAGCAAATCAACTTTTAACACTTTAGATAAGATTAAAGAAATCAAACGCTAAAAAAAGCCAAGGCAACATAAAAAGAGTATTAAAAATAGCGAGAATATAAGAAAAAAAGATTACATAAAAACGTCTATTCAAGCATGTATATATAAAAAGGGCAGCTGAAATCATTTACATGTAAAGTGTGTTCAAGTAATGAAGAACGTTTGCCGAACATTGGCAATAAGCACAACGGTTAAATTCCAAAGCTGCTTTCGTACAGTTCATCCATTCATCAAACCAATCCAAGACAACGCGCCGAGCGCTTCTAACTTTACAACTCTTTAGATCGTTATCGCTGGCCAACAATAAACATTAGCGAATGACACGCATTTCTCTCAGCAATTCTTACACGAACAATTGCATCAGCGATAGTTCGCTGGTTAAACCACTCGGCTTGAAAGAGCGGAAAGTCAACTGTTCGATTACCAACGAGTGTAATTGCCGAATTAAGTTTAATTGTTAAATAGCAAAATAAAAACATAAACTTACGTTATCGTATAAAATGTGACGTGTTATATTTAAGGGGTTACGTGTTATACTGTTGCAGAAGCTGAATGATTTAAAAAGGAAAAACATAGGAAAGGAGGGTCTCTGTAGAAGAAACAAACTTGCTTTCCACTGGATCTTCTTTACATAGTATACTCTTTTTTAATACTTAGACTTAGATTGATAGACTTTAGTCCGAAACAATGTGATCGTCACAAGAACTTCCTTACGTAGTATTTCCTCTTCTCGAATATTATAACCGTTGTTAATACTTATTCATGTCGCTCAATTATATTATGGTGGTAAAATAACACTGACAACTTATATTATACTAGTCTTTTATTAATGAAAATGTACACCACACACGTTGTCGATACGCATACTTACTCTTGTTCTTTCATGAACGTATTCTTCCTGACATCCAGGTTCTGCACGCCAGACGTGCCCTTGTATGACTGCGATAAAGTAAGTCAAGATTACTTGCATTACTTGCCTCAGGTCATTGCTCATAATGTCCGCCACATAAACTCTTGTGACTTCTGTTATCTGTCTGCATTCTTTATTTTTTCTTAGATCTTCCATTTTATGAATGCTGCCTGGTTTACAAGTGTTCCTTTCTAGAAGTCAATACATAAAGAAATGTCTGTTAATTTAGTTTACTCTTTGGGTAAGGTTTTTACGCTGAATTGTCAGCTAGATTTTTAGGGGATGTATATGTTTACAATATATGTTTTTGTATATAAGGTTGCTAGACACTACTACTGTTCGCTTCATGTGTTGTATTATTGGTTTCGCAATTTTTATACAGGATGCAATTACCTGGTTTCGGTAGGTGTATATCATCAGCTAAACTTAGTTTGCTTTTTTAACATTACTTTTGTTTACCTGGTTTCGTCTGAAAACTAACAAGTGAAAACAAGCACCAATTGTAAACTAGAAGTACAATGTACTGTTTTCAATTTTGCTGACTTCTCAACCCTCTAATGTTTGCTTCGCTGTTATGGGAATACTTTTTTTGCCAACACATCTTCTCGTTTAGGATGCCCGGTCGTAACTAGCTCTTTGTGGTTCGACTTCTAACAGGCCGTTCTCAATTTCCGTCGTCCTTCTCTCTAGGTCTTCGTGCTAAAACACTTTTCACACACTCAATAACACTTACATTTCCGCTCAAGTATTTCACACCTATATTGCAAGGTGACGAACAGTTGCTGGTACAAATATCTGAAATCAAGAGAAGTGAAATAGATGTTTCCCATCACGTCAACTATTCATTTGGGATGGTTCCTGTGGTGACGCTGCTGCCCTACAGTATCACAACATCGACAAGGAGCATACACTAGATTAGTCAGAATTCGTTGAAATTCCAATATCGATGTCTTCTTCTATCTGTATGATTTACTGTTAATAATCAACTTTTATTTGAAATAGTGAATGTTTGTAATAGTCAATATATTAGTGATTAAGCTTTGGTATTTGTCCGAAGCCAGAGCTATCTTATTACGTCTATTAATATAGAACTATCTTTTAAAGCTCAATTAGGTGCATTATACTAGTGTATACTTATTTACTATATTTCCATAATAAAGTGTCGGGGAGGGATTTATGTAGTATCAGTTCTACTGCCATGACACTATCCCCTAAGGCATTACACCCTCATTGAGGGGTAATGCAGTATCTTTGTTTTGTGGTCATGATACCATTCCTCTAAGCATTAGCTTCTCATTTTCGGAGACGATAGTGTAGTATATGTTTTTCGTCATGAGACCATCCTCTCACGCATAACTTCCTCTTTTAGGGGTAATGTAATATATTTTCTGTTTTCATAAGACCATCTATTATCGCATAGCACCCTTGCTAGCAAAAATACTCGAATGGGGGGGGAAGTATATTGTTAGTAATATTTTAAAAAAATGGTTATTTCTTTTCCGTAAGATTAATCCGTATTGTCAGCAAAATAGTATTTAAATAAATAAAACTAATGTCATTTAAAAAAATTATGTATTTAAAAATTAAAAAAATTAGATGTATTTAAATTATATAAAAAAAAGAATAAAAATACCAGAGATTCAAAATTGTTTAATTCAATGTGAACGCATAATTCAATTTTTGGTAAAATTGATTTTAAAAGAGTAACGTCGAGTTTTGTTATGTTAGCGACACCAGCTAATTGTCAATAATGTTTTTGGTTGTAAACCGAATGATTTTGCGATTGAACGATCTCATTTTTCCATGGGTATGGAAGGTGATAAGATGCACAGAAATGTGTCCAAGCTTATTATTATAAGGATTATTTTGCTGCGTGCTCGTACCCCTATAAGATGCTTAGTTTGTCATCGCTTAAAATTTGAAATTATATTTTTCATTCTGTCGCAATTAATAGCATGATTATTAACGTAAGTGGGAAATATTTAGTTTATTCTCTGATCTAGTATTTACTTCAGTAGCTTACGCCTTAGTTTTAAAAGAAACATGTTCTGCTACGCTATGTTTTAATAAGCATGTTATTGTGTATTTCAGACTTCATCAATAATATCATTTTTGTGATAAAAAATAATGATACTCAATTAAAAATTGCATTATCTTCAGTCGTTCGCGCTTACATTTAAAATATTATTTTCAGCGCTAAACGCGCAGATTGAATAACCACATCTCAAGAATATCCGTTTTATTTTGATATACGAGAATGAACAAAATTATAAAATAATTCCAATCTTCCAATTTGATGCAATTAGAAATATAATTTATTTGAGAATGGCAATTCAACATTTTCTGAATCTGTTTTGCAGTGAAATAGTTACAACTAAAACTGCGTTGGGTACAATGGTTATTTTATAAATACAAGTATGTTTAATGAATGTATCTATGTGTTTTCTAAGTTCGCGTGTTTGGGTTAAATAATTTAGCAGAAGTATTAGTTAATATTTCGGAATATTTTAGGATGAAGATTTATAATTTAGATTGTTTCTAATTTTCACAAGTCTTGTTCCGATGTAACCCCGAACTTGAATAGGGAGGGCAGTAAGTAAAAAAAATAGATCCCAGTTACGGCCTACGCATACAGAACACGGATTGGCAAAAGCTATGACAATGACAATATTCTGGCGGTTTAAAGTTCAATAATTACTACAGGCGAAAATAATAAACAGTAAAATATTTATTTACATATCTACCTAATAGAATAAGCTATCCCAATGAATTAAATAAAGGTCTTAGTTTGAAATTTCGTATGAGTTAGTGGATTCGACAGAAGGATGTTCAAGTTCGAAAAGATACACCAGAGGTTACATCAGCCGAAACGTTGTGAAAAAAACAACCAATATGTGAATAATAATCCAAATAATTTAAATAATCCAAATATTAATTTGGTTTAAACAATACTTCTTGCATCAAAGATGGCATCAAAGATGGTATACAAGATTTCCATAGCGAAAAAAACATTTGTAATATGTCGGTAACTATTAAGCATAGAAACATGTTTGGTAGTCGCAACCTTACTGTTTGGTACCTAGTAGCCTCTAAGATCATCCAATTCATACAGTTTCAATGATACGAACGCTTAAATATGCTAATCATAACTGTAAAACTGAAGATCCGAAAATCATTTCCAAAATTAATTTGACATATTTTTATTTGATTAGCTTCTTAGATAATGCAATGTTAATGGTAACCTACATCTCGTGTATGCTCCGACGTCTGTCATCGGTGATGAGAAGTTTTTACTGCCCTCCTATGTTTTAAATCATCTGACCTGCTCCACCAGTAACCAAATCATTTATTAAAAAAAAATCGAGTTCTTCTTAAAGGCGACGTCGTGTTACGCACCACATGAATATTGCAAGCAGAACTGTCATGGGTGCACATCATTAAGCAATGAAAATCGACCGAATTTTTTTTTGTTATTTTCCAGGACAGAAATTGTAGATGGAACTTAATAGCAGTTTCGTATCAAGACATTTCATGGTGCTTGCAAAACTGAATATAATATAAGCAAATGTGATTGCATGTTCAATCAATACTTTGAAATTCCATCATTTTTGGTTTGTAAATAATTGACAAGTAACTGGTGTTGTTAAGATATCAACATCCGCATTTTCTCATTTAAAAATTAATTGTAACAAAATTGAATTATTTCTTAACGTTGAATTAAACCGTTTTTAATATCTGCTCTTCACATCCTCATATACTGATTGTCTCTAATCTTATTAATACCGAATTTTAATCTGTTATTCCTGTCTATCAGTCTCGTTAATATGCATACATTTAACTTACACTTATTTCTGCTGGAGTATACCCGTGAACTTGAACGTTATAGTATCTGAAATTAATATAGTCGAAAATATGGTACTTACTTGTGAGATATTCACAGAAGACCACGTTGCACTACCACCACAGCAAAAAATTGCCTATCGTCCTCCCTAACATCACACATAATGTCTATTAGCAGCGTTTCATTCCAAATACTAATTATAAACTCACATATTTTAAGATGTTGCTTATTCGATTCATCATTTTCAATACTTTTATATAATTTCTTTTAATTCGACTGACAATTCGTCTATCTCATTAACCCTTCTCCTCGACTGGTGTGTTGCTTAATCAGTGCTTACTCATTAGTAAAAGTAAAATAAAACTACATTTAAGAATACACCGAATAACACTAACATGACGATAATGCATCTACGCAAGTGTTGATTAAGAAAGTATGCGTATTTTTTACTGTTTGCTTCAGCTGTTTTATTTGAACTACGCAAGACGTCGTCTAATTAACGTAATTATAAAACAGGAATTATTTAATTACGGTGAGTTTATTTCGTTCGTTTTTCCATGTAAAATCAATTACTGTCGATTCTGCATTAATTACAAAGTTATGGATGGATCTGTTTCAGCGATATACTGGTAGTTTGTGTGAATAATTTCTGAGGTTGAATTTTGCAATGAATACATACACCAAAAAATGTATAAAAAGTATTAAAAAAATGCAATATTTCTAGGAATTATATCACACTCTATGTTATTTTATTCACTTACACAACGACTGTATTATCTTCACTAGAATTGCATCCTTCCCGAGAGTCTAACGGTGAAACTTCTCGGTTGAACATTTTCAGTCAACGTGAATAAGAATGCATGCATGGAAGATGCTGCCAAGTTTGCTGCATGGAAGGAAGGCTCCTTCTAACGGGCTAGAAAAGTTCTGACACCTGCCAGTATGCAATATCTCTATAACGCCCCAATTCGCCCATGTATTGTAGTGTGGCCACATACGAACTGGTGCACATACATCTATCCCCTTCCTTCTTGAGCAGGGTGCAAGAAAGCATCTCTAACCTAATAGGTCCCGCATTGTCTGGCTAGCTACAGTCTCGGTCACATCGCCGTTGTGTAATTCCTGTTTATTTAATAAGTACTTAAACGGAATGTGTTCTGAATGACTTACTACATGAATACAAATACCTCTGTCAACCAGCAAAATCACACCTCTTTATTGTACATATCTGGATATGCCGGATAAATTTACACTTTAGTAATTTATTTCCTCGGATCGTTTGGTATAAGAATACGTTCCCTCCTCCCTGTTTCTCGAACCGGATCAACAAGTCGAAATATGAATGTAATGTGAACAAACACGTTGCTGCCAATTTCTCCACTTAGGATGTCAACCTATAAATCTGGCATCTATCAAAGTATCCTTTATGTATCAGTTGCAATATGCCTTATTTATGGTTAATACAAGTAGAAACATCGATAATACATCGTGATATATCTAATAAAACAATACAGTTTGTCGATGTTTAAACATTATTATCTATACATAGTTTTTACTAATGTAGCATAACATGCCGAGGTTAAAATTCACACCTACTGTACAAAAAAAGAGATACCTAAATGTATATATATATATATATAATTATATATATATAATTATATATATGTATATATAATTATATATGTATATATAAATATGTATATATAATTATATATGTATATATATAAAATGATATATATATATGTTTATAGATGCAATTATATATATGTGTATATATAATTAATTATATATATGTATATAGATACAATTATATATATATAATTATATATATATAATTATATATGTATATCTATATATAATTATATATGTATATATGTTTATATATATATAATTATATATATATGTACATATATAATTACATATATAAGTATATATGTACATATATATGTAATTATATATGTACATATATATATAATTATATATGTACATATATATATATAATTATATATGTATATATATGTATATATATATATAATTATATATGTATATATATGTATATATATATAATTATATATATAATTATATAGAGATCATTTTATATATATATATATATAATCATATATATGTATATACTTATATATAATTATATATATAATTATATGTATATATATATATATAATTATATATGTATATACATATATGTATATATATATATAATTAAACATCTATTAATAATGGAGATCATGTATCTGTCTGTTGGTCTGTCTTTTTGTCTGTCTATCTGTCTGAAGCCGAACCTCCATCAGAGTAGTATGCCTATTTAATAAGTTCGCCAGCTTCATTATATACTATGAACAAAACCGCCGTAAACCCTATGCGCGTTTCTCAATTTACATAATCAATTGCTTTTGAACAGCTAATAAATTAGTATTAGCAAATATACACTCATGATTGTTTTCTTCAGATTTCTACATGTATTTACGCTATTTGACTCGCTAGTAATCTTACTTATAATTATTT
>OY744540.1:57692557-57755057 GCA_963556195.1 Sepiola atlantica | reverse complement strand
AAATCGTATTTAAAAAATTAGTTAATTTAAACCGGCATGAACTTCGTGCTTGTAGCTTGTGATACCTATTCATATAAAGTTATGTATGTGTATATTTTAATATTTGTATGCATATTAGCTAGTCATTATAGGTTTTTGATCAGAGCAAGTAGGAGTAATGATGAATAATGTTGACTATATTTTGTTTAATTAAGTTTTAAGCAAAAAGAGACAAAAGCCTTTCGTGAAAATTCAGTAACTTCAATTACTTTAATATTTTAAACGCAAGTATAAGATTAATAATTATTCAGTTAATATATATATATATATATATATATATATATATATATGTCATTGTTTATTATCTATGTACGTATACGTTTCGTCCTTAATAATCGGAACTCATCATCATAGAGATATGAATATTCACTACCGGGCATGCGATTCGAAACCCCGAACAACGAGTATTTTTAAACTCAAATCCGAGGCCTTAACCACTCGAACAGCGAATACACGGTGATAATTTAAACATTTTGTATGGAAGCGTCACGTCATAGAGCGTTCTACTTAATGAAAAGAACGATGAATTTAAAGCTAGCAACGTCATGATGTGTTAATACTACACTTACAGAGCTCTACTAGACGGATTTTCTAGGAGCTATAAATAATAAATATTTGTTATTGTTTATTATATATGTAAGTATACGTTTCGTCCTTAATAATCGGGACTCATCAGCATAGAGATATGACTATTCACTACCGGTCATGCAATTCGAACGCCCGGATTACGAGTATTTTGCAACTCAAATCCGACGCCTTTACAACTCGGCCATGTTGAACAGCGAATAAACGGTGATAATTTTAACACTTTATACGGTGGCTTGACGTCATAGAGCGTTCGACTTTGATGACAGGAACGATGCATTTAAATATTATATACATATATATATATATATATATATATATATATATATATATATATACATATATATATATATATATATATATATATATATATATATATATATATAAATTCCCGAAACAGTTTTTCATGGTAAACAACTGATGATCCCTTAAAATAGTGTTAGAAACAAACTAATATAATAACTGTAAAAAATAAATTGACTTACATGAATGATTTTCCACTGAAAGACTTGGGACTATAAGTTTTTTTTGTTTTTTTTTAATATAGTTTTAATGGTTGAGAAACTTCCAAGACTATATATATATATATATATATATATATATGTATATATATATATTACTTATATTAATATAAATATCTTATCAGATTAATAAATATTCCTAAATTTACAGTTAATTTAGAGTATTGTTAAAGGGAGTTTAGGTAGGGTAATATATGCACACTTTTCCAGTTGCAATTCAAATATTTCAGAGTTGCTTTACATTCCCAGGATAAGTAAAATGAATTCCCCGAACAGAAAAGTTTTGCGTTACTGTTACGCCCATTACACTCAATATATTATGGTAACCTTATGTCTAGAATCCTTATTCAAATATTAATCAGAATCAGATAACATGATTTTGACTCTAGAAACTGTTGAAAATTTAAGACTTGATCTCAATGGCTGTAAAAAAGGAGATTAAATTCGGGGGATCTTGCGTAATTGGTGTGTGCCATTTATGTCGATTTTAATCTTCGTAACGGGACATAACAATTGTGTTAAACTGTTCTGTTCAAGGAATCTACTTTACTCATGAGAGACCTGTACTCTTTTTGGTATAAATTCAATAGTAAAATTTAAAAAATCGAAAGTATTTATGAGATTTTATTTCGACCTTTCGTAAGACGCCCGATCGACTTTAATAGACAAAGGAATTTGGAAATACATATTTCTTTCTCCATTGAATAATATTTTTGATTAGTTAATTTAAATAATGTCTTAAAACTAAGTAAATGTGAATAAAGTAAACTTTAATATCACATATATGAATACAGTGTATATTATAAGAAGGGTTATTGAATAATGAATGTGTATTCTTTAATATCACATATGAAAAATGAATGTGTATTCTTGGTTTAAGTACAGAAAATGAACAATATATATATTAAACATAAAGAAAGAGGCAAAATGCCTTCAAAGAACCATTTGTTAGATGCAGATATTTTTTTATAAAAATCAAAATAAAAAATAAAAACATTTTTTTTTCTTCATCTTGACTTATTTTATCTAATATTTCGCTTGATATAACATGCCTCTACAGAGCTTTAGAAAAATAAAAGGTATACACCTTTCTTTTTTTTTCGTAATAATCCTTCCTGGTCTTCTAGAAGTGGCGTCCGATGTTATGTGGACTAACGGTACAAATGCCTGTTTTAAATTAAACTTAAATCGCGCATGGTCGGTGGTAGGTATACATTTGAGAAAGTTAATTTTTTTAATCATCTTTAGAACTTTAAATATAAAGATAGAGGCACAATGCCTTCATAAAAAACGAATATATATATATATATATATATATATATATAATAAATATTTTTAAAACTACTATCCTATACGTATCATCTTAGTGGGAGACAACTGTTACACCGGCCGCGCTATTCGAACCCCGAACAAGAGAAACGTTCAACTGAAATCTGAGCTCTCTTAGTAAGAGGCCACTTTCAACAACTATGTGACAAGTCGAGAACAAAACTCTATTTTATCATTTAAAGCGGACAATATAGTCAGCTGTCCTAACAAAGGTAAACAGAGCACATTGAGAGGAACTTCGCATTTTTCATACATTAGACGGCCTATTTTATTTCTGTTTTATGTGCCCATCCGGAAGGTGGATATAAAGAATTATTTTAATAATACATATATTTTTATTATCATCCGCATACGTATATATTTCCTCCTAATAGAATCGCTAGTGTGAAGATAACTGTTGAGTTGGTCGCACGATTTGAACCCTCGAACATAAGCCGCTTTTAACTCGAATCTGAGCGCTCTATATTAGAGGCTGATTTCAACATATATACAAGTCGAAAAGAAGACCTAGTTATGTGTTTTAAAACGGACAATATAGTTAGCCGCCCTAACAGTATTCACTAGATCCCGTGGATAAGAACTTCACATCTTTAGTAGATTAGAAAGCTAGATTTATTACTCTTAAAGTGTCAATTAGAAAAGTTCCTATGAATAATTATTAAATAATGATTCATATATATATATATATATATATATATATATATATATATATATATATATATATATATATATATATTAGTCGTATGGTTATGACGCTTGCTTGCAGAGTCTAGGTGGAGTTTGTAGCAGGGGTTTGAACCTTGCGACCGTTTGAGATCATAATTCCCTACATTGATGAGAGCGAGAGCTTGAAACGTTCGCGTATGTAGGTAAAACTAATTTCATATTATTTACTTAAAAATGAATATTGTGATTTATAAATATATATATATATATATATATATATATATATATATATATGCATTTAAACGTTAATTCCAACCTAACATTACCTCCTTTCTCTCAATTTAAAGGCTTCAAACGTACTATGCAGTTTCGAATGGTTACATGTAGCGTAACATGTCACTTGAACATTTAATGTATAGAAACACAAGAATTCATTATTTTGGGATTCCTAAACATTTGAAAGGAATTTGGAAGCATTTAAACTGTTATTTCTGGCTTTCCAATTATTAGCAAATTCACATGCACTAAAATATAGAAAGTTTTCAAGCTATTTACACCAAATCATTTCGAGATTAAAACAACATCAGTTACACAAAATTAGTTATAGATTCATAACAATTTGTTTCAATTAATACATAATGACCAAACGATACAGGATCAACTTGAACTTTCAAAATCCTATTTTAATTACGTGTTGAAAAAATGTCATAAAAGTAACAAATAAAAATCTGGGGCAACACATGGCTTGTACTGCTTGTTGTGTATAACATGTATCAAAAAGTTATTGAAAAGCGAATCAGTGTTGCAATCTTGAATGGATTCAGACAGTTCAAATCAGAACACTTTATTTTGAAAGCATGGAGTAGCAAGAAAAAAAGCCTTAACATATCAAGGCGAATTGCCATGACAAGCAAAAGCCACTTCTCATCGCTGGTGTGAGAATCTTTGAATGTTATCAGGAAGTTAAGAGTGAAAAGAATTACGAGAAGGGAGAGGAAGGAAATAAAAAGCCTAAGAATGAAATGGACACTGTTACTGTCGCGATAAGAAAGAGGAGGAAGAGAAAGAGAGAAAAAGAATGGACATATTTAGTATCAAATGAACTGTGACATATAAAACGCAGGGTTTTAGCCGTAATCAACAAAACGTTTTGTAAGGACCCATTGTACATAATGATAATAGGAGGCACACATGAATAAAAAAAAATGAAGAATTGCTCTCATACAGGAATTTTATACAATCACCAAACATATTGAAAAAGCAAGGAATAAAAAAGTAACAATGAATATACCTGAGTGCTGACATTTCTGAAAAATTCAGAAACTTTCCCAAATCGATAATGATACAACTGATGCTGCTACTACTACTACTACTACTGCTACTACTACTGCTGCTACTACTACTACTACTACTATTACTACTACTACTACTAATAATGATGATAATAATAATGATAATAATAAGTATGATAATAAAGTGCTGGCTAATACCACACAAAATAGACGTGAATTATCAAGGAGAATGGAAAGACCAGACTTCCACTGGAAGAGTACCTGAACTTTGGTAATTCTTATTGCCACGCTTATATCAGACAAAAGCAATAGTCGTTTTCGGGCGCGAAATCAATAGTAATCGGCGTTTGTGATAAGTACAAGTCGTTTGCAATAGTTATCAAAAGAGGTAGAGAATAATGGAAATATTGGTAGACTTGTAACTCATAATCCAAAAACCACCATCGGTTATTATCAGTTAGCAACTACTGATAGATGGCATGTGTGAGAACTAGTGACTACAACATTATAAAAAACAACAACATCAACAACAATAATGATGATAATGATGATGATGATTAACGAGTACGAAAGTACCTGCTAAATTGTAGAGTTCGCCGTCCCAGCAAACCACAGGATAAAAAAGGCAGAAAACGAAACAACTATTCAAAGTTTACGAAAGAACTGAAAGAAATATTGAACATGAAGGAAGTTAATATCTATTAATAATCGAGTTTATGTATCTGGCTGTCTGTCTGAAGACATAACTTTACTATTTAAGACGAGTGTACTTATAGAAATAGTATAGTATACTATCTGCTCCGTTGTTATGATACCGCACTCCAAGATATTAGCTCTTCCTTTTTTGAGAAGTGTCGAGGTAGTTTTTTTTTTAACTAAAAATATTTATTTTCGAGGGCAGGAATAACAAAAAATTGGGGAGTGTGGGATTTTTTTTTCTTTAACTAAAAATAGTTATTTGCGTGTGGGAGGGTACCATAAAATTGGGGGGGGGGTGAAAAAAATATTTTCACGAGGCTTATCATGTGAACATTAATTTTTGTTTTTAGAAGGGGTAGACAAAAAAATTTTTTTTATTTTTAACTACCGATATTTTTGGTCGGAAACAAAGAAAATAAATGTCTAACCACCCAAGAAATATGACTGGGGCTCCATCGGTTTACGGGTGAGCGTTCATTTCTGACGCGGCCTCCTAGCAAAAATAGACTATCGTAGGGAGGCTATTTTATCTAGTAATACTAATAATTTTAGGAGCACTATTAAAAGTAGGATAGATTGGAATCAAAGGGAATACTGAGACTATAAATGATTAAAACAGCTGAAATGATAAGGAAACGCCTCGAACGCAGAAACCAACTCACATAGTCTACACGCACTAACCAACCACATGAAAACTGACATGGGAGTAAAAGAAAAATGCGGAAAGAACACCACATGAACCCAAGGGAACTGAAACTACAAGAAATCTTATAAACTTCCCCCCCCCCATGTATTAGACTCAGCTGATACCGCACTAAATAGTCTTGAAGAAGCAAGGAATATTGGAGAACCCAGGAGGGAGAGCAATACCGAGATCTCGACTGGATGAGTGCGAAGAATGCTGGGACTATAAGGAGGCTTTTTCCCCCAAAATTCCAGTGAAAACGAAAAGGTATTGCCAGGGAGAAAACCATGGTTAGCGCCTGTAGCGATAACGCAAAGTCATTTGCAAAGGTCATCGAAAGAGATCTAGAGTAATTGAAATCTGGGGAGACTGGTTGTAAGCAAAACTCCAGGGAACACCACCGGTTATTATCAGTGAGTACTCTCTGGGGATGATCTGTGCGAGAACTCCTAATGACTACTACTACTACTACTACTACTACTACTACTACCCCCACCAATAATAATACTAATAATAATATAAAAAAGTGTTTCTGTTATTTTATAAATAGTTTCGATGGCATTTAAAATCTCGAGCGCCCCGACTCCAGTCATTTCTTACGGTATCTATATAATTGTTATATTGTGATTTTTTAAATTTTATTATTAAATATTAATTCTAGCTTCTGAGACATACTTTTTCAGGGGAGGGGTGGATACTATTCGAGCGTTTTCTTGAGTTGAAAAGAAATGAAATAAAAATGATTAGTCCAGTGAGAGAAAACAACTCTCTGTTATTTTATATTGGCATTTAAAATCTCGACCGAGCCGGAGCAAGAAGCGTTTGATAACTAGGCATCAATTCATAAGACACACATGGGAGGGGAATCTATCGTCTTTTTATATTATTTAAGAGTATCATAGAAAACTTATCGTAAGTAATTAGGTAACTTTACATATATTTTTTATATATGTGTTTTTCTTCTTTTTTTTTTCGTACCTTCATGTATGTTTAGTAGTTCACCTTTAGGTTCATGTAAATGAGGGAGACATTATCTCTGTGACAGGATCACATGTAAACTTAGCTTGGGCCTGGTAATGCCACAAACACCAAACCATGATAAATGTCTACAAATACGAATAAACGCCATGGGACTCAGATGAAACATCTGAGTGTCATTACAGGCAGGTGCTCTCTCGATGACCGACATGGAGGACCCGTCCGATTCCTGCGAATGTTGGCTCCTTTAATTTGAGGAACAAGATTAAAGGGAAACACAGGTAAGTGACCTCTCTAATTCCATGTATGAGATAGACATGGTCCAAACACACGAAAGTAGGAATAAAAAGAACAAACCAAAAGCCATAGAAATAAATATCCCATAAAAGAGAACAGATTAACAATAGAATGCTACTTCAAAAGCCGCCATCCCAGAGAAAGAGCATACCGTAAACGAATGAAATATATATAGAAGATTTATACTGACCATCATAACACGGAACAAATCATAGCAGATCAAGCGAGAATTATACAGATAAAAGGGTGGTTTTCGGAGATGTAATTTATGGAAATTAAACAAAATATGAATGGCGTGACAGATCAAGAAGCACCACCTGACGGAACAACAAGAAAGAAGACGAGCAACACATAAACACTGAAACTGAAGAGGGTGAATATTATGAAACCTACAGAACTCACTGAGGAAAAAGCAACAGACGTGGAAAACATCAAACTATTCATGCCCGAGGAAAAAACTTCTATGTCTAAGGAACGAAGAGTGGTAGAAGTTAAAAGTTGAAATGGGAAAAGTAAAGAGAGTACTCGCGTAAATCTCAACAGACACTATCACAGGCCTAAACAACTTCATATATGAGAGGGCAAAATCAATAAGTATGAATCTGAAAAGAGAAAATAAGACTGCTTTAAAGAATGGACCGACAAAGCCTGGATGAGAAATCAGACTGGTAACCCACATTACCAATCTTCGAAACGAATCTAAGACCGTAAATAGAATGAAAAAGAATAAGAAAACGAGGGAACAGCAGACATCTGGTTCACAAGGAAATATTTAAACAAAAGATAGCATCAATTGAAGTACGACTGATACGATATAGATATAAATCTGAACAGAACACACAGAACGGAATCTTTGAAAACAATTAAAGTCAGTTTAAAAAAAACATAAACGGAAGAACGAACAACAACAGAACAAGCTGACCCGAATGAGACAAAACATTTCTGGGGAAAAATATCGGAAAAGCTTAAAAAACAACAACATTCAAAATGGCTGAAAAACATGAAAGAGAAACACCCGGAAATTGAAGTATGAACATAAACATACATTAATGAAGAAATGATTAAAGCAACCCTAAGGAAGATAGCAAACAGGAAAACACCAGGCCACGATGGAATACATGCGCACTGGTTTTAAAAATTAACGACCCCACATGAAAGGCTAACACATAAATTGAGACGATGTGTCCGCAAAACAGACGCACCAGTGTAAATCAACAAAAGAAGGAGAATGCTTATACAAATATATGCCAAAAACGAAACGATCCCAATCAACTGCAGACCAATAACCTGTTTACCAACAATGTAGAAAAATCCTAATCTCACAACTGAAAGAACACATCTACCAATCTCTGCACAATTGTAGACTGCTCCCCGAAGAACAAAAAGGATGCCTGAAAGAGAAAAGAGGGGCGCATGATTTGCTACATATGAATTAGGAGATCCTGAAAGATGGGCAATAGCAGAGAAACCGACATATCTATGGAATGGGTTGACTAAGCTTACGACAGGCTCGCTCAAGCATGGATTATTGAATGTTTAAAAATATACAAAATACCCGATAGGGTTATTAATCTTATTAAGAAAGCAATAGAAACATTGAGAATTTACTTAACAGCCGGAAGACAACACTTGACTGAGATAAAAATACGGAGAAGCAATTTCCAAGGATACTCCGTATCACCACTACTACTTTTAACGGCTAAAAGGCCGCACAAATTCATACTCAGAAAATGTTATGCCGGATCCAGTTTACACACACAGAACAAAAAACACCCCACCTGCTGTACATCGACGACCTGAAACTATTTCCAAAAAGCTAAAACGAAACTGTAAAATCTGATGAATGCGACCAGCATCTTTAGCACAAATATTCAAATGAAATTAGAAATGGAAACATGTGCACAAAAAGAGATGTGAAGAGGAAAACTGGAGACGGCAAATGGATTGGAACTTAAGAGAAGATGAGGGCTCTATGATCAAAACAGTTGCAATCTTAAGGAACATTATCGGATGCGGATACCAACCGGCACAAGTTACAAATGGTAACCAGTCACATGGAAGTACAAGAAGAAAACAAAAGACAGAAAAAACACCACCGCATTAATAGTAACTGAAAAAAACATCATAATTCACCTCTTTCCCCCGCATGCAAAAAAACAGATTGCGCCAGCCTAGGCTGACATCACAAACACATATTTGTTAGGGGTCAAGGAAGATGAGGAGACTGAAGAGGGACAGCACAAACCAGACTTCCACTTTAAGAGTTGAGAGAGTGCTGGAACTTTTGGGAGTCTTATTGCCAACTTAAATCCCAGAGAAGAGCAATGGTTCTTACCAGCGAGAAATCGATGGTAAACTGACGTTGCGATACCGCAAGGTCATTTGCGGTGGTTATTGAATAGAGGTGGAGAGCACTAGAACTCTTTGGGAGGTGTGTTGTCACTCAGACTCCATGGCACACCACCGATAGTTTTATTTGAGCAATCACTGACGATTACCTGTATGAGAACTCCTAGTGAGTGCAAATAATAAGAAAGAACGGTGGATGCATAATATTCAACAAAGACAGAACAAAGCTACAACATTTAAGATTTCGCTGTCCAAGTTTTCATATGGTGAAAACAGTAAATTCCTGAAACGCGCTAGAGTGCTTAAAAATATGGAACATGAAAGAAAGTTATTGCAACACCAATAAAAATAATGGCATTAGGTGTTGTTAAAAAAAACTGGAAACGTCTAGGATAAATTGGAGTTAACAGAAAGATCAACACTATACAACGCACCGATGGATTATCTAGTGTTCTGTCTATATTGTTGTTCAAGTTCGCTTGTGGTTAGTCGTGATTTACTAGTTATGCGAGTTGCTTTTCGCACTCGAGTATTTTCTTTGCTATGTCAGCTGATCTGTGTTTGTTTATTCTGTTTTACTATCCAAACCCGGGGGTCACTGTAAAATAAGAGTTAAAAGATCTGCAGTTAGATTTGAAACAATGGCTCGTATTAGCAGCAGCTTATTTAAGACTATCTAAGAAGGGCTGAACGAGTATTCATTTACATTAGACTTGAAGATGACCATGTTGTAGTCGGTTTGGTAACAGCTTCGTGTTATTTTATTCCACATATGAGATGTTCTAGGAAATAAACATTTAATGGAAGTTACGTTTGGTGTTTAATTGATACAGAAATAAAGAGAGCGAGAGAGGGTGGGGGGCGAGTGTCATCAGTGTCGTGTGTTGTATGCTATTAATCCTTCCTTTCTAATTTCTAATTTCTAATTTCTCCTGAACATTTTTTAAAATACTATTTTTGAACTATTTTAATGCTCGATCAAATATTGGCATAACAGCAATTTTCTGCATAGTATTTATCCCCTTTAAGTCTGTGGCAAATTAAAGTTTAAGCTGTTCTTGTTGTATTTCTTTTACTAATGCGTCCCCACTTATCGAAAAGAGATTTTAGTTAAATGATGAACGTCACCACCAGAGGATTCGAAACTATGAATGACACGGCTAGAAGATAATTAAGAGTTCATCATCAGAGAAGACGGCGTAACAAGTATTTGTTTACATTAGACTACAAGACGACCATATTATAGTTGGTTTGGAAGCAGCTTCGATGACAAAGTTGATGTTTTAAGAAATAAGCTTTGCTCACGGAAGTTGCGTTTGTTTTTAGTACAAATACCGAGAGAGGGAGATAGATTCATCAATCTCATACGTAGTAAAGTGTCAATCTTACTTTTAATGCTTATTTCTTCTAAACCTTTTTTAAATATTTATTTTGGAACTGTCTCTGATCCTTTATTAAATATTTGTATGACAGCGATTTCTTCGTGTTACATATTTTCGCGAACCTTCTAGCAAATGATATGAATTTTCTATGATTTGGTAGGTTGTTTTCTTATTGTTAACTATTGCGTTCTTCCTTGCAGCAGTTTGCCCCTTTATACTCTCATGTTTTAATAGATTTAATGATGTTAATTCTTCACTACATGCTCTGGTTTTGCCTTTTACCTATTAACTGCATCTTCAAAGTGCAAGCGTTATCATCGTTTACAGTGAAATGTATTTCTCGTGCATACATGCTTGTTTTAACCTTCCTTTTGAGATAACTTGCTGCATTCGCTTATTATGTGGTTTAACCTTTCGCCCCTTCGTACACCAAGAATACATTAAACGTTTTCATTAGTTTTGTCTATTTTAGTCTTGATATACTTCTTTCTGATTGTTTTGTTTTGTGCGACTGTAATGTAAAATTTATCATTATAATCTATTTACTAGGAGTTTGCATTCTAGTCTTTATCAGAGATTGCTAACTGACAATAACCATTAGAGTTGCTTGGAATATGTGTGAAAACAAGTTTCGCAAGATTTCCAGCAACCTCCATTTCTTTCGATAAACGTTGGCCATTATTTTTCTAATCGCAATAGCTATTTACCAGTGATTCCTCGCTGCCAGAGATCGTTGGTATTCACTGGAATGTTAATGGCAATACACCTAATAAAAGTACGAGTATTTTTAAAGCTTCCAGCAAAGATCTTGCTGGTGCTATCCCTCAAGAGCCTTTAAACTCTTCTTGACCGAGCGTGTTACAACCACGTGCGTGTACCAGTTTTTCTTTCAGAGGGGGTCAGTTTTTGTGATTTTTGACAATTCTAGTTCCCTTGTGCTCATGTGAGTTACTTTTTATAGTTTTATTTTATTTCAACCTATCTGTGGTTGGTTAGCATTTGTTTATCATGTAGATTGTTTTCTTTATTTGAATAATTTTCTTAAGATTTCAACTGTCATAAGTTGGATGGTCCCACTGCCCCTCTGATTCCAATTTTTCCTAATATATTCCAGTTTTTACGGGGCTGTTTTTTCTGCTAAAATTACAGTGATTTTCTCAGTGTTCCATATTTATTTTAATTCTCTGACACGTTATATGAATTTGCTTTGTGTGTTTGTTTCCTTGGCCTTCACCCTGTGAATTGCTGGAACAGCAAAGTCAGTGGATTAGCTGATTTTAAACTTTTCCTTGACTGTTATTACGCACGTCTACTTTGCTTGGATGAGTTTTGTTATGTGTAACTCCATATCCCAGAGTGGTGCTTTTGATTTTCTAATAATGTATCCGGTGTATATCATGATGTAAATACGGTTGTACTGTTCACAGTAGATTGTCCTTTGCACGCATTAGTGTCTCGTGTTTGTATTCTTTGGGGGCTAGTTTGTTGCGTTCACTTATTCTGTCATTTACTGTTCTGTCTATTTGTCGACAGAGTCTATATTTATTGTTTTCTCGGGTTTTATCTATTTTGACTTTTATATAGTTCTTCATCAATTCGCTGATTTGTAAAACATCAGTAGCGATTCTATTTCTCCGTTTATGTGTAATTTTCGTAGCCATGTTCAGATGTTGTTTGCTGCTTGTCGCTGGTCAATTCTATACAACGTCCTTGTAGCTGTTTCCCTTTCTTATTTTTATTTTTTTCCGTTTTGTTCGAGTTTCGCCAATCCGTATATTGTCTATCTAGACGGTTACTCATGCCGCAATGAGCAGCATTTCTATGTTTTTCGTTGTGTATATATTTGCATAGAGTCGCCGTTATCACCGTTCGGTCTAGTGCATAGTCAGTAGTTTCCTAGTCTTCTGGTTTAGTTACCTGAGTGTTGTTTTTGTCTAACCTATGGCGGGTAGAGCATAACTTACAAGAGATGTTGCACATGGATTTATTTCTTCAATCCGGGTTCTACTATAAAAGTTGGATTCTAAGAGTTTATTTTTTCTTCTCAAGTATTATTTGTCATTCTTCTGGTTCATCGATGATGATTTGATGGCATTTGTTTCTCAAACTCTCATATATTTATAGGTATCATATTCGCCAAGTCTCCCTATTTCCTCTTAGTTCGTTAGTTCGATGTGTAACTAGATAACTTAGTGTGACCAAAAAAGCACGATAGTAAAAAAGAATCATGGCTTAGATGGTAAATAGATGCAATTCAGGAGTGAACGTTAACTTTGCATCTTGACTGCGACTTGGATTATTGTGATAATTTAAAATTTGAGACGAAAATTGAAAGTATGGATATTTTATTATGCGGAGTGTATTAAAATTTTCAGGATATCGTTACAGAGAGAGAGAGAGAGAGAGAGAGAGAGAGAGAGAGAGAGAGAGAGAGAGAGAGAGAGGGGAGAGAGAGAAGAGAGAGAGAGGGGACGTTTCGCCTTTTTCTTCCTCTAGCGGCGGTTGTGAAACTGAGTTCGTATATAAATCTAGGGATGCTAAAAGATGTTGGCACTCTACTGGAATAAAGTGGATGCAAATAAAACCTTTATTTTTGTTGAAAAACTTTTTTTATATTTTGGGGACCAGTAAAACAATAAGGATAACGTAATACATGCGCTTCGTTGACTCGTCTCAACGTGTGCACACTTTTTCATTCCGAATTCCGTTGAATGTCCTGGCTTAAGATTCAGGTTA
Source organism: Sepiola atlantica (assembly GCA_963556195.1). Taxonomy (NCBI): domain Eukaryota; kingdom Metazoa; phylum Mollusca; class Cephalopoda; order Sepiida; family Sepiolidae; genus Sepiola; species Sepiola atlantica. The sequence goes on along the minus strand of OY744540.1, from coordinate 57,741,499 downwards.
GGTTTATCAGCTTTTCTTTTTACTTCTTCATCTTCTTCTTCTTCTTCTTCTTCTTCTTCTTCTTCTTATCATTATCATCATCATTATTATTACTATTAGAGACAGTATGACTATACTCATAAACATTCCACTCTTTTTTATCATATTAATGGCTTAGATTTATGCATTAATCAAATTCCTTTCCTTTATCGTGTTCCCTGTGCTGACACTTCGAGTAATTTCATTAATGGCTGAAGACGTATATGATAAACGCACGTCCGCCGCACTAAATGACTGGTGTATACAAAGCAATTAGCTTAAAACACCTCGGCTTGTTTAGGAGCGTATCGCAAAGAGGCGGGTGGGACTTCCATATATCACACAATTCAAGATTAAGTGTCTTGGTCTAATTATTATCTCTTTTTTTATAGTTTATGCGTTATTGTAATTTTTCGTTTGTCTGAACAAAACAATAATCCATTAATGAAAATAAGACTTTCAAAGTACGGATGGCTAAATCGCCAATAATTTGTGTCCGTATCTTCTAAACGCGTTTCAAGTCTTATGATGCTTATTGTTCATGAACATAACACATATCTAGATACAATTTAAAAAAAGAATTTTTTGTTATTTGTCTGCCAAATAAGAGTGTAATTAGTTTACAGAAATCGGATAGGCAATATTTTGTATGGACATTAAACGGTAAATGTCCTGTATACTTGTCATACCAGAGTTCGAATCTCACGTAAGTCAACAGTATCTATTTTAAAACTAGATACATGTTTTATGAATTCTAAGAAATTAAATGCCTGTGGAAGCCTGTTTATAGCAACAAAACTCTAATTTTGTTTTGGATGGAAATTTGGGCGTGGCTTATGTGTTTTCCCCCACGCCGTCGGTCTATCAACATCATATGATTGAGATACATGTAAATCCCATACATTAAAAAATACGTCATATCTTTTTAACAAAGTGATTTTCTTTGATAATCAGCAACATAGTAGACGTAGATATTATTCGGTATTACTTAAAAGGAAACAAAAATTGTTAAAAATCATAATTTCTCATGGTGATTCCCAATAAAAACAATACGTAAAGAATAAAAAGGAATAATACTACTTGTATATAGCAATAGTAATAATATTAATCCTTAACTCTATAATCAGGACCACTGTGTATTCATTTGTACATGTATATGAATATATATATATATATATATATATATATATATATATATATTAATTTTAAATAAATAATATTAAATTATTTTTATCTACATACGCTATTGTTTTGAACTTTCGCTCTCAGCTGTGCACGGTTGATAGTCTTGGTTCGAACCGTTACCACATTACTAACCCAGACTCCGTAATCAATCGCTGTAACCATTAGGCAAAGAAACATTGCTCCATTCAAGAAGGGAATTTAAGTTATATTCATGCAAAGGGCGGCATACCAAGAAAGACTGACTAGAGATTCTACGAACGTTGTTGGAATATGCATTATAGCTACGTGTAAATCTATGTTTAACTTCTCTGAAAAAGGTGCACCTTTAAGCTTATTAAAGGGGCTTATAATATTAATTTTAAATAAATAATATTAAATTATTTGTACCTACATATGATAGCGTTTCGAGTTTTCGCTCTCATCAGTGTAGGTATGATACTCTCGGACAGTCACACGATTCGACCCCCTGCAACATATCAACCCAGATTCTGTAAGCGAGAGCTGTAACAAGTAGGCCACGGTATATTACCACATTCAATAAGGGAAGTTAAGTTATATTTATACGAAGGGTGGCATATAAAGAAATAGTGACTAGAGATTCTACCAACGGGTTTGTGTGTGTATTTACTTAAATACTGCCACACAAAAGTTTGCGTAGAAAACATGTGCATTTTTCACCCCCAACGAAACCATTTTAAGTGGTCAGATGAAACGAGAAATCAAAATCGCAAGACAAACGACCACCTCAGACTTACCTATTTTCTGAAATCAATTAAAAAAATTCTTCCCGCAATGAAAAAAAAATCAACGATAGGTGTTTATCTCTTTGGGTCATCAGAAATGATATATAATAATATGTCGATGAGAAATTAAATTAATTATGTAATTCTATGCATTATAAATATTTTAATAACATATCTATATTAATAACGTGTGCACACACAGGTATTACATATATTTTGACAAATAGTATTCACTAATAATAATAATAATAATAATAATAATAATAATAATAATAATAATAATAATAATAATAATAATAATAATAATAATAAAGAAATAGACTTTATTACTTAATTATGCAAGAATATTTTTTTTACAAAACTTGTCGTGGTTTATGAATTTTATGAAAGGAATCACAGTAGTATAAATAGTATCAGATGGTGTGACCCAACGGTTCATAAATACGTCTTGTATATATTTAAATATTACCAAACTGACACATCATATCTTATTTAAAATTATAAACAATCCCAGTATAGATAATAGCCCGACACGCATTTATTTATTTAAATCCGACTACCATAGGTACGGGTGACTTAGATAACGTATGATTTGTCTCACTTTCCCTGAAATCTCCTTATACAGTTACCTCATTGGGTATATATTTATGATAAGCACGAATTAATGGAATAGATGGTCCAAATAGCCTAAACTTTATCTCTATTTCTCATGAACTTGAATCCTGTCTAATACACATGCACCCATTTACTCATTATGATAAGACTTTTAAGTTATGGATGATTATAATAATATATATTTTTTGCCCATTCCACTTCAACAAAACTCCAGCGTGTGTAAGAATGGGCTTATAGGCATATACTATGAAATAACGATTCAGATAATTGACCTGAAGATGAATGTCGAAAATTAGTTAGATACAAAGAACGAAAACAGTGAATCTCGATAGAAAGACACAAGAAGGAACGAAAGAAAGATGGCTTTAAGAAAAGTGTAAAACCACCGAGGGTATGACATTAAAAGTGTGAGTATTCACTTTTTTCCCAAATTATATAACATGTTTATTTTAGATGTCGTACAACGAGAATGGTAACTCGAATGAAGTACGCATGACTGACTGAACCACCAACGCGCACATTGAATGATTAAATGTGTGCGGGCCAAGTGTTTAATATTTAGTAAATCCACTAGTATATACATTGCTTAGTTGAAATTGTCAGGACATGAAAGTTCAGTTTGGATCGACTTGGTGAACTCGATGTAAGGTTCTACTTGGCTCTGAGAATTGATTGAAACCGATGTGGCATCACATGGCTCAAAGCGTGAGGTAGTGATAAAAGTCGGCAGATCATTGGAAGCACTAGAATGTGTACATCGATTTTACTAAAATGATCTGATAATATATCATTAACCAGTGATGATTAATCTCTTTCTGTCTCTTCAACCCCATTAGTCAGTGATTTGGAACAGTTTTTTTTTTACTTAATCCTCTTCCGAGCCATGAAAGTACTTTTTGTGGAACCGGCGTTATCGCAGCAAAGACGCGTACATCAGCAACTTACTAACAAAGTAGTACTATGAACTTTCACGTATGGCAAAAGAAAGAAACGTCACACAAGCAACTGTCAAAGCTAGAACCTTCTACGAAATTGTCTATAACAGCACCGATTGAAAGAGAGAAAGATACCGCTCGAGCCAAGATTTTATAATATTACACTAATTTACGACACCTTTTACTGGCACTTTTACGGAAGTCTTAACTATTTTTTCATCAATCTGATCAAATGAGCTACTATCAACTTCAAGCACCAAAAGTAATGAACTTCGTTCATGTTTTCTTTTCTAACAACAACAATAACCGCACCACGACTATGTTACGCAATGCTGAACGCAAACTTGATTATCATCCTCACAGCAATTACAAGGTACATCAACATGTCCACAGCATCTAAACAGGATTGTTATAATTTCTTATAGCACGTCATTCATCGTGTGAAAGATATTCACATAATTCCTACAAAATTAAATAATTATTTGAAGACTTCGAAGGCAAAACGTCATAAACGTCACCTTCTAATTTCTGAACGTATCATTAAAACGCGTTGCATTTCAATAGTTTAACCGCATCCCAAACTAAGATTTTACATAATGTGATATCGGCATAATTCTTTTTGCTTTCAATTAAGGTAAGCCTTTAGTCTAAGTTTAGATCTGATATGTTTGTTCTTCAATTGTGTAACTTTTTAATAAAAAAAAAATTGAATGAATCATATTTTAACATCAAACTCTTCATTTTCTCAAACAAATGTATCCTGCTTTGATTGATTTTTTCAATGTATACTCTGTCATCTACGCACGTTACTGCAACCACAAAAACTTACATATTTCTTCTTGTAAAATATATTGTTCGTTACGTTTATGATGACAATTCCTCGTTTTTTTACTTTATATTTTTCGATTCTCTCCGGATTTAATAACGTCCTCTACAAAACTCTACTGCGTGTTTAGTATTATTAGACACGGCTAGTGTTTAGGAGAGCTGTAGACATGTACATCATTGTACATTATTGATTAACCAAGTCTGCTTTTCACGAATATATGTGCGTAAGGTATGAGTGTTTCTACTTCCTACACGAACTATTGATCGAACCAACGTCTATATTTGACTGAAATTGTGAATTTAGACAAAGAGGTGTCCATTACATTTCGGAAGACAAGCCCCTCTGGATCAGTATCTATATTCTGCCCCATCAAATTAAATATGACACACATGGTATCGGTAATAACATTCACTATATTTTCTGCAATCCAGCTACATTTGGAACAAATACCCCTTATATTTATCTTTACTTCTCCACTTAGTTTCAGTCATGAATATCCAACAGTCATTGGTCAATTGGTCTTCATTGAAGACACACGTCGATGAAACGTGCAGTATAATCAATAAATCTGACAAACCCCTCTCTTGGCACTTCGGTGATTTTTTTACTGTGATAGCTCTATAAATTTCAACCATAATATGGTGATTGTTTTGAAATTTACATAATATTTAAGATAACTCTACAGATAAACCATCGGTGTTATATGAATTCAAGATCAGACACCTTACAGAAGTACTTCTTCATAGCATAACCAATCGATTAATTGTAAATAGAAAAGTAATAATATGTAGATAACGTAGTTGCGAGAAAAATAGATGCGCACAAAGTCGCATACATTTTATTATACAGAGATTAAAACCGTAATCAAAGTACGATCAATATATTTAAACCAGGTATGCTCCAATATGAGTTCGAATACGTATTTACTGTTCTCTTTTCTGTAGAAATACGTAATGTTGAAAAGTCAGTCACATCTGAAAAAAACGGGCTGACATCAAGCCCCTCCCCCTCCGGCTGATTTGGCTTCCTCGTTACTGCCACACCGCTGCGATTCGGAAACAAGTAACTTTTCAGTGTAATCCCTTCTGTATTATTACATTATCTCAGAGAAGAGGTCTGCATCTCTAGCAAGTCACAATACATTGGAATACCCAGTTTTATGAACATACCGAATTATTATCGAATATAGTCATAATAAAGGGTCCGATCTCGCCTCGTTTCGTCCACTCCTCCCTGGTGGGAGCACCTGCAATTAACTTTTCACAACAGCACAAAGAAACAAAGAAATCATCAATTTAAAGAGAGAACGTTTTGTTAGAATGGTGACGTCACCTTCTCTCCTTCCGGTTTGGGGTTGTATTCCGGGCTACCGATCATTTAAGGCCCTTATCCCCTTAATTTATTGTCGATTTTCAGACATTCTCTACACATCGTGTTTGCCTCACAAGCTTCGAAGCGGTTGCCATCGCTACCATCCTACCCACTCTCCTTTCCAGCCATGTGATACCAGGTCCGTTTCAAGTAAACGACAGTGTCGAGATGACATTGAATGAACTTGTTGAGCCGATGACCCCGTATATGTGTCAACGTTTACCCGCGAATCAAAATCACCATATGAATACTAGCAAACATCCACGCTTACGATTAAACACTATCACAATTTTAATTCTGTAAAATAAAATGTTTACATTCCTTAATCTAATTTGGTAATTGACATCAGATCTCAAGCAACGTCACTTTATTCCGTGTATGCGCCATATGTCAGCAGAAAGTATCTCTGTCAAAGCTTACTTTTGACATGACTGCCGCAACATGATTGGTCATACTTGAGGTTGGAATGCTTCTGTAAACAATATACAATGTTAACTAAATAAATACATTGTTTTTTTCGCATAGTTTTATATTTAATTTTGTTTTCTTATAGTAAGAAATGGAAGAATACAATAAAAACAACTATATATTTTAACATAGTAAGATATACCAGCTAATATACCAATCTCATAATGGCTTCATAATATTGAATCAAGTACAACTTTTCGAATCCCAATATACTTCGAATAATCAGTTTCATAATGTGTTAGATTAGAATTGCTAATTTGGATTATACATCCTACTGTTCTGAACATTCAGTTTAGAAGTTCATACAGGGTAGAGAGTTCAATATAAACATTCTTAAATTCGACTAGAAGCTTCCCTAGTCAGAAAAATAAAATAAAGATGTTAGGGATTACATCGGTCGAAAGGTTATGAATATAACAGCTAGCATGAGAAAAGTAGTTTGAATAATCTAAAGAATTCAAATATTTTAAATACTGCTATATGAAAACTATGTGAAAATAGAACTTATAAAACTTAATTTTAATAGATTTATCTATCTCTCTCTCTCTCTGTTTGTCTGCCTCTTATTTTTCTATTGTTTCAAATATCTAGCCGAAAGTCACACACTTTGTTCAGAGGAGAACTTTGAAGACGTCCACACGAAAGATACACACTTTATTGAAGACGATAATAATAACTTCTTTATTAAATAATATTTTACCTGGTTTAGCTTGAACCGTTAACAATATCGCGGTTTATAGTAAATAATTCGAAATTCCGTATAGGTCCCTTGTTGTGATATACAGATTGCTAAGTTCAAAAAGAAGCACTTGAAAAAAGTGTGATGTGACATTGGACGAGACGTTGTGAATATGACAATTAAATGAGAATAGTGGTCCGAATAATCAAAATAATATACATTTTCAATTCTCATTTAAAAATTCCGATACAAGTATCTGTTTATCCGAGAAACATTTAACTAGAGACTTTAGAACACATACATTTCTACTGTAACGTTTGGGACATAGTAGGTTTATTATGCAATTAGGGTGATGATCTTCTATTACATTGCGATTAAACCTGTTTTTATTTCGAGATCTTTAAAATTTCCATTGAAAATATATACTTATTTCTTTCCAGTAATTACAGATTCCATGTCTGTATATTTATAAGAGTATAATCGTAGAATATCTGTTTTTAAGAATATGGTGTTCGGTTAATTATTATATTAAAATATGGCGAGGAATTATCTTAAAATAATATAACAGAGAATAGGTGGCTACCTCAGCACACCTTGCATTCGATCAAGATGATGTGCTACAGCCAAGGAAGGCAGTTCCAGATGTTCACAGGGAATCATCTCATTATCCTCTGAGTGGTTTGATACATGCGAACCGAGGATAACGCAAACTGACAAGAATCATTCCGTCTATTGTTGGCATCCGCCTGTATCAGGAAAAGTTCTAAGATTTGTATTAGTATGTTGCCGAATTGCAACATTTGCGGAAATTGTGCAATTTTATACTGGATGTGCAGGCTCTGTTTCAGTTGCCACACGTGTGGGTTTTGTCTGGTTCTGAGAGTCCTGTTACTGCTCTATGCCGTTTTACAATTCTCCTCTACCTCAACTGTTGCTTGCCTCTCTCCTCACTCCTTTTGAAGATGCTTCACATCATTTCACCAGCGGGTGCAGTCTTCAGCCACAGATTCAGCTTGCTGGGTGATGCCTTATGCCCTCATGCCACTTACCCTCTGGAGAAGCGTCAGAGCGACTTATCAGCTGCTTAGCAGACTCATGCAAAGAGTTTGGCCTAAACAAATAACTAATATTCTCGGCGAATATATAAGCAGTTCTCCAAACATAACCATTGGCGACTAAACCCTCAAGGTTCTCCAGGACTTTACATACATTGATTCTACCGTTATCAGCAATCTCTACCTTGACACCGAACTCCACAAATGCATCGGAAGGCGGCAACAAAATAGTGTCTGAAACAATTCGACGCTGCCCACCAATATCAATATGAAGGTGTACTGGGGCTGCGTGCTCAGCACTCTACTCTACAACAAAGAGTTATAGGGCTCTCTACTCCTACCAGACCCAATACCCCCACACCTGCGCAACCTCAGAAGAATCGTAGTAATCACCTGGAAGGGGCACGTCTTAAACAAGAGTGTTTTTGATCAAGCGGATATCGCAAGCATGTTCGTTATTTTCAGCCAACGACCACTGCGGAGGTATTGCCATGCCAGGCGTATGGACAGGGAGCTCACAACCAGCTCCAGACCACTAGAAAAAAGATTTCCTACGCTACGCTGCAAGCGCGACATGAAATAATGTTGCATTTTGTTTATGAACACACAAACAATCTTACAACAATTAATGACTTCATTTCGCACTGTTTAGTAATATTGAAACATGCTTCAAAACAGAAATAATCACAGTAGAACTCTCAGAAATTAAAAGGAAAAAAATAAGACAAAACGCAATACATTTTAAAGAATGTTTCGCGCAATAAAACCAGTTGCTCACATAGAGTAGATTTTTTTTGTATATAAAAACACATATTGCAGAGAGAGAGAGAGAGAGAGAGAGAGAGAGAGAGAGAGAGGATTAAAGCTTCGTCTTGCATTGTTATTTTCTCTGTGATTCCGAAGGAGATGTAAGCGTTTGACGACCGCTGGTATCTAACGAAGAAGTTATTACAATATGCAATCAAATATAGTTCATTATAAATAAGTATACCAATAAAGGATCATATAATTTACAATTGGTGATTATTTGATGAATAGAACCACGATAAGTGACCTCCAAACTTAAATACATTATTTCCTATTTTTGCAGGAAAACATCAAGATAATAACCGATACAATATTTACAAAATAAAAGAGTAATACACCATATTAGAAATCAGAGTATTTTTAATCGATGTGCATTTTGTATGAACGGAATAGCCAAGCGTACAAAACAAAAGTTAAACCGCCAAGAAGATGACATAATGATGTCATGTTTTTTGTTGCTAAAATATTTTACAGCACTCTGAAAGTGAATATTACGTAAGTGTTCCCTGACATACTTCACGGTATTGACAGAAAATAGAGGTTCGAAACAGAGTCTGACTCTGTTAGCTTGCCAGGCAAAGACAAACATTTTGCAATCTTCTATACTACGAGCCTCTTTAATTTCCGGTCAATTCGTCTATTACAACACGTAGCTCTAATTTTAATCGTTAACTTCTAATTTAATCTTCCGATTTTGAACGTACTCTAAATTTATGTTCCAAATTACGTTTTTAACACAGACACAACCAAATATTGTTATATTCCTCTCTATACACAATTGATCGTATTATGCATTATGTGAACGTACACGATTTGATGATAATTATGCCGTCACACACACATATATATATATATATATATATATATATATATATATAAGAATGATTTGACAAGGTAGCACACATTAAATGCAAAAGACCCAAGAAATCGTTTATGACGTTCGAAATGTTTTTCAGTTCTTCCTTGTTTCTACACCAATGATCTTCCAGGGAATATTTTTCAGGTGATAAACTTTTACGCGAATAATACCACTTTCTATTCTGCTGTTTTTTTCTTGCCAATCTCGCTGTGTTCAGTTGGAATATGCAGCTGATCTGGAAGCTGACGTGTGTTCGGTTTTGGATTGCGGTAAGAAATGCCCTTTTTCAGGTAATCCTGTTAAGACTCGACTCGTTGCATTCATCGTAGGCGTGACCCTTTCCTTCCTGAGATTTACATAGATGACTGTTTTAGAGGAAAAATCGACTTTGAAACCCCCTGGTCTTTCTCTTCATCAAGTGCTTCTTAGATTGATTGCTCTTTCTTATTCTTGTATATCCGGTTCTTCCTATAGCTAGAAAAACTTTCTTACACCTGTGATCATTAACTATCTTTACAAATCTACAATCATACCATGTAGAGAGTACTGTTGCCATATTTAGGTTGGTGAATCTATATCTTACATCAGAGTTTTGATAAGTTTATACGCGTATCTGTAATTTAGTTCGCTCTACCCTTTTTCCCCTTCACACTGTCTCTTATGGATATGATTTTGCTAGTCTCAATCTCTCATGAGTACTATTACGGCATTTTTCTTCATAATTGTATCATTCATTATAAGCTTCTCGTGTATCAGTGTTACATTTACAGTTTATGATAACACGTTTCCTAACACGGTGTGATACGTTCGTAGAATGTCAGAATCTCTGGTTGTCGTAGAGCTCTCGTCTGTTGATCCCGAAACGGATTGATGTGTCGTTTCTATTCACGGTTCCCTGCTGCTGGAACTATTTGTACTAACCTTGCGTGCTTCGTTGTCGCCTGCAGCTTGATATCTCTGTAGGCGTCTGTGTCGCCGCTGTTATCGTTAGCATGCTGAGCTGTCGCTGTCATCACTTTTTGCAGACACCTGTTGTTGTTACATTTTCTGTCGGCGATTTCTATCTGTTACTGAAACCAAATCTCCCCGTACACGATAAAATATAACATTACTTCTTCTTTTTTAATTTAGAACCATTTATTACTATACTGCTTGTCGATACCAGGCAAGCTCGCTGTAGCAGAGAGAGAGAGGCTTACGTTAGTTATTTTTCTAACTACTTAACCACTTGTAAAGGAAGGACGATAGGGACTTCGTCTTGCTCTACTTCGGGGGATCCGAAATCCTCTAGCTTGTAATCGCTACATGGCTAAAGCCTGTTGGCTCATCGGCTTCCAAGTCCAAACTGATAATCTCACTCCAGTTCTCCCAGCGGGAAAACTGTGACGTCACGAAATCTCATGATCGACGCACAAGTGTGACCTAACCTTTGAACTCAAGGTCCTGTTACCCGTCATCGCGACCGTGAGAACAACACTGCACTAAACCTGCATGAGACGACCTCGCCACAAATCGCGCAATTCAAACCCGATCTCCAACAGACACGTTCACTCCCTACGGCCATTATCTAACATCAGCTCGTTTTACCCGTTGGGTCTAGTACCCTAAGACCATTCTATTGTTCATGTCCCTCTTTATAATACAGCTTCCTATTCCAGTAGCTTCTTTCCAAAAACGTCAGGCTTGAGGACCCCTTATCTATAGCACTGGTCTTTTTAAAGTTCACGGACAATAGGCATATTCTGTCTTTGTGTTAATCATGTTTCATTCTTTTTACATAATTATCAAGTAGCGTTATGCCTTATTTGATGTGACGTCCCAAAAAAATCCACCCAAATGTCAGTCTGCGCGTGATTGTGCAACAAGTATCTTTCATGAATTTCCAACATTTTTGTTTAATGCATTTCAATAATATTTGTAAATGTGATCCTCTGATTTACACACTACTGATTTGGGCTGTTATGGTGATATACGGTTCAGCAATATTTGGGGAATTTATTTTTCATAGATATTGTTTATAAATATGGTGTGAATAGTCTGCTCAGTGTGAAGCACATGTAAGGTCACGCCTTCTTGCGAATGTGGGATCACCGAAGTGTGCATGTATGTTACGTAACTGCGAGAAAACCCACACTGCTGGACATTCATAACTGAAAATTTGAACACAAGTCTGACATAGACTACAATTTATTCGTACTAAATACGGTTGCATTGCAGAATGGAATGTGAATTTGTAACACAATTTATGTGTAGCATTTTGGGGTCACCGTTATTTAACACCGTTTAAATGTTAACTCATATTTGTAGACACAAGTTTCAATTACAGTAATCGTATCCTGTTTTTAATATTCTGTTCTCAAGGTTTCTGTTAATAAAGAAAACGTATTTTTATGCTGTAATTATATGTACTCATTCATTAACTCTGTAATAGTTTAAGAGCTGATTCATTAATATATATAACACAGCTGTATATTTTAACACTGTACTTTTGCATTAATACATACACGCTCAAGAGAGAGAGAGACAGAGAAAGAGAGGGGGAGAGATAGAGAGACATAGAAAGTGTGGGAAAGAGAGAAGTGAAGAAGTGAAAAATGAATACAGACAGCAAGCACATGAATAAAGCAAGAAAGAATGGAATGGAAAGGGAACAGAGGAGAAGCTATAATTACTATATTAGAAACCTTATCATACAACGTCTCGGTGTCAATGTATACTTCTGTGTGTGGTTCTCGCTTCTATGTAACTAACAACATAATTATTTTGTTTCATAATTAATCTAATATTTATTGAAATCAAAGCCAATGTCATTAAATAAAGCAAATTTAAAAAAAAAACTCATTTAAAACAATGATTTTAATTACAAAATTAAGTCTACCAGCATGACTAATCTCTTATCAATAGTTTAAAAATAAAAAAAAAGTTGAATGGAATTTTGAAGTATTTAAACTGGCTTTAGAATTCTTAGCAAATCTTCGTGTATTTAACGATTGAAAGTTTTGAAAACTATGTCAATCTAATGGTTCTATAAATACTGAATAAAACATAACCATAACGACCTTTGTTATAGTTTCATAACAATTTAGTCAAATGTATTGTTTAATTAAGGAGAGTAGTAGTTAATTTTCAGATTACTTTCGACGGCCTCGTAAGTCTTGATTCCCTTATGTTATCATTTACACCTCACATTCTCTGATTGATGTTACAGAACAAGAGAGAAAGAATTGCTTTTTCTGGGTCGGAATATATCTATCTAATAATTATGGTTGGCTAGTTTTTGACCTTGATGTAGTATTCGTATTAGCTCTTAACATCAAGTGGCTTCATGCCATGTATGGAGCGAAGTCTGTAATAAATAAATAAATAAATAATAAAACAATACCGTAATACTTTAATTGAAAAAATATAGGGTATTTTTTTCTTTACTCAGCAGACTAAACACGCTCGAAAAACAAATATACAACAAATAAAAGCAACTGTAGGCGATAAAAGTTATTTTCAAACTTACCTGTGGCATGTGTTTGTATTTTTAACACGTTCGAAGTGCTATTTATTAGAAATTAAATTATTCGTCACACCAACATCGCACAAATCCAATATGGCGATCGTAGGGAGGTATGTAATAGAATAAAGACCTGCCCCCATTTTCTTTTTGTGCAAAAAAAAAACAAGAATTTTTTTTTTTTTACATCTAATAAAAACCCATGTATACTACGTAACAATACAAACAAATGTCATAGGTAAGTAGGAAAATATATATTCTCGACGTAGGTCGCCTTTACTTGTTGCATATGTATGGTTTTAAACACTTTCTCGTCCGTTTTTTTGACTCCGTTCCCGACTTTGCAGAGTAAAGTAAAAGATACCCAAAATATATGTTTAAAAATAGTTTAGTAAAACGGACACAGGTAAAATAAAAAGCAACCACAAATAAAGAAAACATTATGCCGTGTATCGGCACGTAGGTATAAAAAGGGGAAGTCCCGCTCTTCATTAAATAGGAAGAAGGGAGGAATGAAAGTGAAGAAAAGGATGAGGACATGAAGATCGAGCGATGGAAGTGATCCCGACTTGCCTCATCCTCGAAATAAAAAGGCCCGTCTTTCCCCGGCGTGCAATTTGTAGATTAGAGAAATGTTTAAAAAATTCGAACATTGCCCATTGATTACGAAAACCGGCGTTCGAAGAGACGATCTCGTGATGTCTTTATTTTTACATCCGGGGCAACGAGTCAATAGATGTAATTATGCAAATCTAGTGTGTGTGCATACGTCGGATAAATAAAAGTAGGAACACAATTCGGATTTCGTGTTGAGATTTGATTAATGTGAACTTGCTGTTGCGAAGAACAGGGCGTAGGGCAGAAGGTAGAGGAGGAGAAAGAAGAGAAAGGCGAGAAAAGCTTCGAATTAGCTGGAAGTCGTTTTTTTTTTTACTGACGCAACAAGTCGATTATGTTCATTTAATTCCGTGAAATTCATCTTTAACGGTTTCATTATAGTCAGAGAGACAACTCTGCCCTGATAGATTTTTAACCCGCTTTTTCAGGAATGAAGATAGGAAAGAATTGGAAAAGGACACGGAGGGCGAGGAGTAGGAAGTAATTGTATTTGTGAGAATGGATGTTTGTAATATATGTAAATGAGGGGTAAACATAAGTAATAAGTAATAAAGAAGCGTTGTAAGGAAGGAAAGATGATGCTAAAAGTGGGGAAAATATGGTTGTACGAATCAAAGTAACCACCTGAGTAGCGATGAAAAACATTGAAGAAATCAAGAAAGAGAGGATGACTGTAAAATACATGACACATACTTGTGCGGCATTCAGCCTAGGCGAGATTATGTTGCTTTCCCTCGAAGGACACACTTCCTAGGGTATATTAAATTAACAAACGGACCCCAGTCGTATGTATATACCGATCACAGAATAAGACGACGTTTGTTTTGAAGCTTTTTGTAGTACGGTGTCACTGCCTTCATCACCTACAGCGCATTTCATTCCGAAATGGTCACCTATCTTCCACTGACCAGTCAAGACGTCGCTTAACTTCGATGATCTACTGAGGACCGGTGTTTTAGCGTGATTATGCAGTAGCAATTAATCAAGAGTAGGCTTAAATGAGTTGGTAACTATTAAAGTAATTAAAAAAAGAAACAGAGAACAAGAAAGAAGAAAGGAAGGGGGGAAATAAAAAAAATGGAGTAAAATAATTCAAACTCATCATTTGAAATTACGAGTACATAAAAATTACATCATAAAATAATGTTCTGACATTTTTATCATTCCTTTGCTAAACCTGCTTATTTTTTTAGTCTAATCATCATTCGTATTAGAATGTTGTTTTTTAATTAAAAATGGAATTTATCTTACGTTTCTATATTTATTTTAGACAATTGAAAAATATTCATGCAGAGCTTAAATACTTATTCCAAACGTCTAGCATATTTCAGTAAGTTTAAAAGGGAAGATGCTTTCGTTTTATCGGTGGTCGTGTGGATAACGACTTCGCCTTTAAATACAATATTTCATGCTAGGTTTTAAGGTTCGAATCTTACACTTTACGATTTCATTTTCTGTAGCGTTAACGGTTTTCTTAGCCAATGAAAAACACAGAATAATCCACTTGCTAATGTTATATTCCGTTTTTAACTATATGTATATATATATATATATATATATATATATACATATACATATATATATATACACATACATATACATATATATATATACATATACATATACATATACATTTTTTTAAAAAGCATCTATTGTTAAATTTAAGAAAAAATAGGTAAATAAATACCTTTTGAAGCATTAAGATGCGATATCAATTTTTTTTATTTACCTATTCAATAAATTAACAATAGATGCTTTTTTAAAAAAAATATGAACCTTAAGACACTTATACAAATCACGTGCTGCATTCACGTTCTTCATATTTGATAGTGGGAAACAACAGCTACCCCATTTGGCCCGGCTGTAATAACAACAAGCCGGTAAGAGAAAAAAATACAAATCTGATGACATCAGGATATATTACACACCGAGGATGCCAGGTTTTGGCGAAATATTTGTATCACTTTAAACTAACAAAAAAAAATGCTAGTTTATAATAAAAAAAGAAAAAAAATCGGTTTCGATTTATTATTTTTCGTTTTTATAAAAAAAAATGATATCGCATCTTAATGCTTCAAAAAGGTATTTATTTACCTATTCCTTCTTATATATATATATATATATATATATATATATATATATATATATATATATATATATATATACACAAATGGTTGTACAACATTTATATATAGTTTTGTAAATAATTCTCAGAAAATGCCCTAGACCTCTTCCACTTATAATCTCGTCAAGAGAACCCCGATAGTATAAATTAATCAATAATATTATCAGAAATACTGGCCAATAGAAGAGTCTAAATTAGCAAAAGAGTGACACACGGGTTCTTCATTTGGTTGAACACCCATGCTGTGCCAGTAAATATCAAATAGAGTGTATTGAGGTGCTGCAGATAGACGATTCTGGAAAAAACATTTGGACATTTGAGAATCTGTCTCTATTGCTATACCTTCATTGTGCCGGCAAAATAAGTTTGCAAAAGCATTAAATCTCTTTTGGGTACGTCGACCCCTTGCTTTTGTGTTTATCTCACGCGGTTCCCTTTTACTTGTTTTAAACGGACTATTATTTATTTTAGTCGCTTGTCTGGCACTCTAATTTCCCTTGTATGTTTTTCTTTATTTTCGTTAATATTATTGATTTATTTATACCACATGTTTTTCGTTGCGAGATTGTAGTCGAAAGAGGTCTTGATAGTTTTCCGACAATTATTTTAACATATATATGTATATATATATATATATATATATATATATATATATATATATATATATATAAATAACTATTCGTGAAGGCCGTGTTATGGCGAAAGACTCAGATACATATATTTATGAAAATGATTTGATTTATTTAATAACTATATGCATATATATATATATATATTAAAACATAACGTTTTATTGGTATTTAAAAAATTCTATAATACATGTCCAAAAACGTTCTTTAAAAAATGTGTACACCCCTTCAAATTCATATAAGATTTGCCGCGCTAATACCACACATCTAAATATTCACTTTAATCAGGACCATACACGAGACCAGACGAAACTTTTTCTCTTGAAACCACGTGTAGATTTTTTTGCGATTTTAACACCAGCAAAATGAGGAAGAAAAAAAAAGAAAAAGAAAGAAAATACATAACTATTCGTTAAGGCCGTGTTACGGTGAAAGTCTCAAAGACATATATTTATGAAAAATGATTTTATTTATTTAATGAATATATATAAAACAAATCTAATACATTTAAAAAACGTTTACTGAAAGATGTACACACCCTTCAAATACACACACAAACACACATATATATATATAGATATCTTACTTTAAAAAATACTTCGGTTTAAAATATAAAACATCATAAAGACACTTGTGGGGCTAACACTTGATCTCTATAAATGATATATAGATATTCGAGTGTTCATATATGGTTCCCTTTACATAGAAAACATTATATCTTTAAAGAGGTGAAGAACATTAATTGTCCTCTCAGTAATTAAACAATACATTTCTTGTAATCTCTCTATCTTATCGTATTCCAGGAACAATAATCCATCTAGTCTGGTAAAGTATCCAACTAATTGCTAAAACTCGAGGTAATATGACAAGAAGAAGGGGCCTATTGCTCGTATATACAAGTGTAAACACGAGTGAATCATATGTCAGCTTCGAATATTATTTTGAATATTTTGTAAGGGTTTACTTGTAGGTGCAAGTATCCACATGTCACGGTTTCCTGACAAATACCTGTACAAAGAAACCGAAGATTCTCGAGGATGGTGTCTAGTAGGTAATTCAGATTATCCTATATAAATAGACACACACACATATATGTGTTTGTATTAGTTAAATAAAGTCAAATGTTCTAAATGTAGTTTTATATCAATGAGACAAGCAAAGACTTATATCAATTGTCCAAAAAGAAAAAAAGTGAATCACTTCAAAAAATCTTCAAAATGCTAAGGAGTACTGCAGATGTAAGATTATGTAAATGGATAGCTCATATATCATACTTGAACAAATACAACATTTATTAAATAATTAATTTTTAAATATGGAAAATCTTTACATATTAAGGATTATATCATTTATGTTGTATTCTTTTAGTTATAATATATATATATATATATATATATATATATATATATATATATACAGTTTGAATAGTCACACATTAAAAACGTAGCTGAAATGGCAATAATAGGGAGAATATTTTTGTAAATTTTTTTGAAAACCTGGACAACGCAAATTATTTATGTTTTTTAAAATACATTGTTTATTAACTTTAAAAACTTAAAAGAAAAACTTTACCGAAATGGCAATAATATGGAGAATATGCGATAGATATGTCTCAGTCGGGTAGGATTAACGAAAAAAGAAGAGAAAAAAAAAATATGCGTATACTTCTGACAAGAGTGGGTATCACCGAAAGTACTCAAATTTAAAAAAAGAAAAGTTTTTAAAGTAAATAAATAATTTATTTAAAAAAACATAAATAATTTGCGTTGTAGAGGTTTTCAAAATATACTCTCCCTATTATAGCCATTTCAGCAACGTTTTCAATGTGTGACTTTTAAAACTACTATATTCACGTAACCGTGTGCTACACACCAACATATCAAGATTTATCGTCGATAACATCGAGACGAATTTCAACTTGACTGCGATAAATGTCTCAATCAGGAAGGATTATACGAAAAAATTAGAGAAAAAAGAAATATGCTTATACTTCTGCCAAGGGTGTTTATCACCGAAAGTACTCAAGTTTAAACATAAAAAAAGTTTTTAAAGTAAATAAATCATTTATTTTAAAAAACATGAATAATTTGCGTTGTCCAGGTTTTCCAAATATATATTTTTTAAATTCTCCTAATTATATATATATATATATATATATATATATATATATATATATATATATATATATATATATATATATATCTGTTTATATATATGAATAGGACCGGGAAATATAACGGACAACACGCTGTAAACATGAAAGACAATTAAAGTGGTGACAGTCTGAGCCACACTATAATCTAAAAAAAAAACGTTTATGGTTTCTTTTACACCCATTTGTTGTGTTATTTAACGAACATAAAGGTTACAACAATTACTACTCCAACGGTCGCCGTATATATATATATATATTTATATATATATATATATATATATATATATATATATATATATATATATATATATATGTATATAATAGTGTGTTTATCTGTTGTATTCAGACGGAGTGTGCTGACTCATGGTTGTGGTTACGCTTTATAGACGGAACACTTGCAGAATAATAAGAAATACTAACAGACACAATCGACCAGAGTTCTTTCTCGAAGACGGACATGAACCCATTATTTCAGAGAAACTCTTTAACTGAGGTTTAAATTATCAATATCTTGAACGTATTCCCTATCCTGAGGCAAATGTTCGACACAAAACGATCGAAAATATATGGTGATATAAATATAACGCTTACATAAGCATCCTCCTGCTAATGTCAACGGTTGGTTATTGATTACACTGTGATTATTGTATGAGATCGACTAGTCCTGCAGTTGAATCTATCTAATGTGGCTACCACTTATAATGTTGAATACTTATGTTTTTTGTTATTGATCCTTGACTGTATATGCTGCGTTTTACTTGTGATGCCAATTATCGTGATCGTCCAGTCTAATGATGGGTGAGCCTTAACCGATGAAGAACCTGAAATCAATCCTATTAGCAGAAACATATTTCTAGCTGAGTAAATTGCAACCTTTATTTACTTGAATAAGATCATTTTAATTGTTGGAGTAGTTGATTAGCTGGTAATTTATTCTAGGTTTAAACATATCAGGCATTGATTATTTTAATTTTACATCGTTATGATCTAATATTATTTGATTTGTTTGACTTTGCTTCTAATGGCTAATGAAATTATCATTTAAACATCTCCTTTTTTCTTATTTTGTGATACCAATCGTCATCCGATCTCTGTTCGCTCTCTGTGCCCAACCTCGATTGAGTGATCAAACATTTGAATCTGTCAGACAGTTAGTTCTTGAACAATTCTAAAAGAGCAAGTCAATTCAAAAAAGCGTCATTTCAAACTATTTAACACACTGGGCATATATTTCAACAACACTAAACACATTTATAGCTGCACACTGTATTAAACTTAACTGCCCCAGATGTTTAAATGCATTACATGAGGTAAATATAATGATAATACTCTGATCAACACTAATATTGCTACTGCTGGAAAAAAACACACACATTACACGAATCACAGAGAACTTAAACTAAGAAATACCATAATGAGATACCCTCAACATTAGAGAAACGAGTTTAGGCTTGTTGAAAACAAGATCGCCGGAAGGGTAAACATGAATGGGACGACTGAGAAGAGATATTATTACCCACACCTCCACTGAAATGACGCGGAAATTACTAGAATTTAAAGGAAACTTATATTCACTCAGACTCTAGAGAAACCACTGGTAAATGGCTGTTGCGAAAACACAAACTAATAAGAAGGGGATTTTTCTGGAAATCTATGGAAAATTTGTTGTCACTCACAACCCAATAAACGCCACTTGTTATTGTCAGTGAGCATCCACTGAAAATGCAGCCTGTGAGAAGCACTAGAGAGTAAATGATAGTGTCCCTCTAAAAGAAACTAACTACCAACAATACAGGTCGGTACTAGAGAAAAGACTGAAGGAGTAGGCACCATCCACACTTCTTAGTGCGAATAATAATAATAATAATAATAATAATAATAATAATAATAATTATTATTATTATTATGATAATAATAATAATAATAATAATAATAATAATAATAATAATAATAATAATAATAATAATAATAATAATAACAGCAGAAGCAATCGTCAGGTTTCAAGAAGGATTTAACGACCGAAGTCAGAGAACACTAACCATTGATTTCAACTGCAAACGACCATTGGTTTTCTCTGTGATTTGCGTTGCAATAAGCTTCCATAAATTCCCAGTACACTCTGCACCCTTTCAGTAGAGGTCTGGTTAGTGCTCTCTCTTCTCAGTGTTGTCATCCTTTTTGACCCGTCACAGCTATTGAATGGAGTGTCCTCCGAAGCTTGTGCCATCACATAGTATGTTTTTTTGGAGAAAGGTGGGCAGTTTATGAACTTTCTTGTAGTTTCATTTCCTTTGAATTCATGTGGTGGTGTTTTTTCTATGTTTTTGTTTATTTTATTACAACTTCCATGTGGTTAAGGTTAGCGTTCGTAGTTTCCGCATTCGATGATTTTACTTCAGATTTCAGCTGTCTCATCAGTATTTTAATTCAATCAGCCATTGCCGAACAGACATGATAATATTTTCTTATGCTTAGTTATTACCGCCTGTAGTAGGGATTGAACCATGCCTGCCATGTAGAACTGAATGCTAACTGTATTACCATTTTGGTCATGTGTCCATATAGACAATTTTAGTATAACATTTTTGTTAGCGTCTACCCTTATCTTGTCTAGATGATTGCTATTATCAAGCGTTTATAATTATTACTATTATTATTATTATTATTGTTGTTGTTTGTGTATCGTGATAATGATGATGATGACGATGACGATGACGAACGATGATGATGATGATGATGATGATGATGATGATGATGATGATGATGATGATGATGATATATTGCAATTATCGTACTACTGGTTTAATCTACTATCTATACATATATAACATACAATAATGAGGGTTTCTCTCCTAAAACTTTGACTATAGTTAGAAAATAACCACATGCATGATAGGCTATTCCTAATTTTTACCAGTAAAAAAGATGGGTTTAATATGGGGCTTCCCCATTCAAAACCATCACTAAAGAAACAGCTAGCTACACGCAGACACCAGTACAGCCCAACAATACACAAATTTGTCACCACATATATGCAGCTTACAGATTAGAATGGGCCACTTGCAACAAATTTCATGTGGGTAGTACTATGAGACGCCTACGCCCCAGGATTAATAAACACACATCGAAACAAGCATAATCTTTTTTTAAGATCCTTAACACTTAGAAACACTCTAAAAGATTTATAAAAGTTAGCATATGTGCCAGGTAGAGAAACATTATGAATTTTCGGATAAGGAAGCTTTATTTATCTCTATGTAACACTCTGAATTGAATTATTCGGCGTGAATTAGGTTCATCATTTATAATATAGTATACATCATATTTAAGTCCAGCACCCTTACATTGCATTACTCAAAGCAAATTTAAATATATATATATATATATATATATATATATATACATATATATATATATATATATATATATATATATGTATGTGTGTGTGTGGGGTGTGTAAAGTAAATAAATCAATACAAAAACTGATCATTAATAGAACAGCACACTTAGTATATCGATTTGTAATCACCGTTCCCAAAAACTTATTAATGAATATAAAAATAATACTAAAAATAATAACGAGGATATTTATGTACCCACTGTAAACGACATTGACATTTACTGTCGTATGCAATAATACAGCGTTACCGCTCAAATAGAAAAAAAATTATATAATAATACAAAAAATAATAATAAAATAAATAAAAATAATATCATTAATATTTATAAATAAACGAACTAAGTATATAGAAAAACATTTGACACTGTCGTTTTATCAAATAATATCAAAATTATAACGCCTCCTCTAAATAAATTCCAAAAAATAGTTTTAAAAAGAAATGAATAAACACATTAATAAAGGAATACACTAAGTAAGAAATATATATATATAATAATAAAAATAAAATAGAATAGCAGACTTAATATTTAGATTCACAATTAGCATCAGACAATACAGTATATATATATATATATATATATATATATATATATATATATGTGTATATATATATATGTACACACATATATACTTGAAAATAAACATTTAATTTTAGTCTTCGATAGTACACTACTGATGTGCGCTTAAAACGATTTTTTTTTACTTTATTTCATATATAAGTTGAAATTTATAGAATTTAAAAACTAAGAATAAAATAGGAACATTCGAAGCAGAGCTTGGAGCAAGAATATCTAATTAATTCCCGAGGAACTTCAAGTGAACATTGAGGTCATAAACACTATGAATTACACAAAATTATTTAAATAAATTACACTATAATTACAGCTACTCTGATTTAGTCAATATGGTGTGCATACCTTTTTTATTTACCTCTTCCGGATGTTAAACACACGGTCAGGGATTACATTTGAAAGCCAGTGCTCTAGGATAAGCGAGCTTTGGCTTTCTCTTGTAAGTGCACTTTAAGCGATTAGCGATAAAATAACCCCTTCTCAACAAGTACGTGAAGCCTGGGAAGGTTCACCCCTAAGACTGAATATGACCATACCAAAACCCGAGAGAAACGATGTCACTGACGGACTGATTGTCGAGGACGAATACCCCAATAGTACGAACAGAAATAACTAGAAGTAACTTATTCATTTTGTACATATTAATGCCTCTACCTCCATCGAAGAATTAATATCATAAAATATGAATAAAATTATGATAAGAAAGGAATGATGGTATTATGAGCTGGGACAGTGAGTCATGGTGTTACTTATTTCATCTTGGGGAACGTCGCGTTTTACTTTGTGTTTATTAACACATTTCAAGATAAAAACTATACATAATAACCAATTAAATACTAATGCAAAGATAGTTGTTTGGTTGGTTTCTGTTACGGCATATCAACACTTTTCGAGTTATTTAATGCCGAATTCGGTCATTTTGGTAAAAGTTTTTATGCTTCAAGTTCTTTATATCTTCAAATGTTTATTAATTGTGTCTGGTTTGGTTAGGTCTGGTTTGGTTGTTTTGTTTTACGGCCTATCAAACCTTTTCTGTTTTTAATGCCGAATTCGGTCATTTTAGTAAATTAAGTAAGTTTATTCTTTAAATTCTTGTTATATTCAAATATGTATTCATGGTGTTCTGTTTTGTTTTTATTTAGAGGAAACATTGTTGTTCTTTTTAGCTTTGCAGACCATGATTGAGTTTTGCAAACGGAAAGGAAAAACAATCACATCAATGTTTGATGCATATTAAGTCAGGAAGTCAGTATCTTCAGATAGCCTGATTTGGAGGCATTAGCGAATGAATAGAAAAAGTTCAAACACTTTTATAAACTTATATAATAAATTTCACATAAGTGTACTTATGGATGCCATGGCGTATTGAGTTAATGTTTCGAAATTTTTGTAGATGAAGATGAAACATTTGTATTATTTTGATCATGCAGACAATTATTCAGATCTTAGTTTTTATTTTCACAAGAAGACGGCTGATGTGAACTCCATCCTTCTAAAGGTGCACATTTTAAAATTTGTGAATCTTCATGTTGAACTCGTGAACCGATATGGGATTTTGAACTGAACATTTTAGTTAATCCATGAGGTCAATAATTCTTTATTCCATCACCCATCACTGGGGAGCAATGTTAATTAAGTGTTACGTATTTCTTAATTGTTATCGCCTGTAGTATAGATTGGACTCATAAACGATAATAACTGAAATCAACATGAAAAAATATTCAACACTTCTATGTTAGCATGGGTGATGGGAGGAGAACAATCTATGTTTGTACATTAAATAATAATTTCAGTTCGACATTCCCTATTGTTACCAGAGTTCGATTAGACTGTTCACAAGTTAAAAAAAATATGCACCTAATAAAGGTCGGAGTAACGTTCGACCGAAACGTTGTGAAATGAAAACCAAGATGAAAATGGTAGTCCGAATAATCCCAATAATACAAATTATCAATCCTCATGAATAAAATTCTAAACGATAAAGGAAATCGATTTTGCAGATATCGATAAATATTGTACATACACATTTAAAGTCGGTATCCCAATCGTAAAACCAATATTCACAACTCTTTACCGTGCAGTATTGTTTTGAAAAAGAACAACACACAGATTCGTTATTAAAACCTAAGCCTAATAGACCGACTCTCCCCCTCTAAAACTTACATAAAGATAAGAGCACAAAATAAAATTTCAAATATATATGTTATCGCCGGTCAGTATTTGGTGGCGCAAATCGCAACATACGGCCCAAAATAGTCTGTTTTGTTCGTTGTCGTCATGCCTGTGTAACCTTCACTTGGCTGCAATGTCATGAGGATGGGGTTTCACATATTAAGACACACATTCTTTTAGGAAAACTATGAATCAGAAATGGCATCAGCTATGTGAAAAACAGCAACTTGTCTCCAGTTTATCGTCCACAATATACTTTTTTAATAGGCATCTTGTTCCGAGATAAAAGAAATGATGTTATGTTAAAACACCCAAACGAAACGAACCCAAAAGGTATTTTGTGCGTTGTAGTTTTATAGATTTAATTTTTATAACAGATTCTTTTAATGTTCTAGTTGATGCCGAATGCAGATTTAATCGATTATGGTGATTTACGCTGCATTCAAAGTCCAGCTATGGGTAATCTTGAGACTTGTGCCCATTTACTTGTATACAATCAATAGTGTGCCAACAATACATTAGTACGGCGAGTTCTTGGCACAAAACTACCTTTAAAAACTTGAGATAAGCTCACGTAGATTTTGAGCACTTGCAGAAGACGTGTATTGAGATCGTTTACAACTGCCATTTACCTCGGCATTAAATACCCCATAAACTGTGTATACACAGTGAAACAAACCAAGTAATAATAAAATTACAAGTGTATAACTATGTAAAGTCATACGTGACATCTCTTGTTTGAAAATATATTAGTCAAGATTTATCAAATAATGTGATCAATTTTGAAGTAAATAGAATTATGCGTCGTACGGCCCCAAATTCTAGTATTAAATTGCTTTTTACGCCAATATGTAGTTAAAGCAGACACATTGTTTTGACCTATTAAAATAATTTGCAACGCTATTAATAATATTTACCCATTTATATTTTTGTATCGCTTATGTTCTAATTAATATTTGGAAACATGGCGTAAATCATAAATCTATAATTATTTTGTCACAGAAATGTTGTAAGCGCTCTTTATAAGATGGCCGACATAGCTCAGTTGGTAGAGGTAAATATGAAGATCTTAAGGTTTGGGTTTCGATTTCGATTCATGCCATTTGCTTTATGGGGATTCATTATTTACGATGAATGCAATATTTTCTATTCCAAAAACTAGTGAAGATCTATGATATTTTGAAATAAGGAAAATTCCGCAATGTATTTATTACGTTCAAAAATTCATGACTGTTCACGGCATTCGTTAGGTATGTCCTGGTCACTGACAAATTACGTCATGCTAGTAGGTCGCAAGCTAGATCTGTCGAACTGTGAACCTGTCGATTATGAACGTAGGATTAAAAAAAAACGTATTAGTAAAAAGTTAAGCATTGCATTTAAAAATAGAAAAGAAAGGGAGACAATCTGATTTATACTAAAATTGAACTGTATTCA
Organism: Sepiola atlantica; assembly: GCA_963556195.1. NCBI lineage: Eukaryota > Metazoa > Mollusca > Cephalopoda > Sepiida > Sepiolidae > Sepiola > Sepiola atlantica. The sequence continues at coordinate 57,715,325 of OY744540.1, read as the reverse complement.
ATGTAAACAAAAGAAAATAAAGAATTCAAAATGAATAGTTAAGTTGTGTTATTGCTGTTGTTACATGGATTTTTATTAACCATTTCATTTACTCACCTCTCCTATGAATACAGGACGGGGTTGGACAGAAGTTCCGTTATTAATGTGATAAAAATAATACTCCCTCCCCCCAAAAAAAACCTGGATTAGGATAAAAATAAAAATTGCCCCAGTATAAAAAAATTTCTCATCCACCTTTAATAGCCAAGCACAGAAAAGATGTGGGAAGTCGGATGTCGTTGGTCATCTTCTGTCTCTCCTACTATCTGCTAGAATCGTGAGTCACCACGATACGACGTTGACACTAGAGGTTAAAATCTCCAATTTGTTAAAAAATGTAATTTTATTTATAATAATGCATATGTACTAATTGCTTGAAAAGGCTGACAATAAATAACATAGAAAACCGCTTATCCAAGCCCATCAAATACTTTCATAAAGAATAGGCAGCTCATAGTAATTATTTTATTGTAAATTTTATTTGGTTAAAATTGTATTTCTTGTCCTGAAAAAAAATATTTCAAAGTGTTCAGAACTTTAATAAAATTTATTTTAGCATTGTTTTTCATGCACCACACATAGTTGAATAGTTTAAGAATTTTATTACACACACACAAGGTTTTGGCACAAGAAATAAAGGTTTCTCATATAAAAAAAGTAACACGTTGGACCCGAATCTCTAGTTGATATTATTTTATGACAGTCGACGGGTCACCATAAAAAAGTTAAGTTCGTATCAGGACAAAAAAGGTTTTTTGTTATGCAGATTGTAATAGTGTACAAAATATTTTAAATTTAACAGAAAAGCAAGTTTTTTTTATTTAACGCTTTTATATCAACCATCTTGAATTTTAGTCACAACTTTATTTTCTAGTTTACCTTCTAATCACAATGAGAGTCCCAGCCATGAACACGACATTAACAAATTAATTGGTATCCTATTTTTAATATCAAACAGTAACTAGATCAAAGATAAAATACTTTCAGACAGAAATGACCACAGGCATATGTCCATGTGTTGGCGGGTAATACACTTTTTTCTTTGAAACGTCGAGTTTATCTGCTGAGAAACTTACAACCATGACGCCAGCAGATAAACCCGAGCCAGTGGGGAGGCCTTCTTAACTAAGCTCGTGGACTGACAGCCAGACGAACACAATCTCTATTCTCTTTATATAAGAAGATAGGATAAATGTTACTTTTTAAAGTAAACGATATATAGTTGTTAGGTCGGATAAAAGGGAATGCTAGAAATTGCGGAACATTTGTTTCTGATGTTATATTTATGTACATTAAAATTAATTATTGAGTTTTACAGAAGGGTCATTAATTCTGACATGAATACGGACATAGACTAGAAGGTTTTCATTTCAGATCTGTGATTAGTTTGAATCTTAAGTCAACCGTTCAACTGTGATTTCGCGAAAAACATGCATACCACTTTGCGTTTTATATATATTGATATGCATTGTTTATTTTTTATTAAAATCAAGCTTTACTTTTTATCAAATTATTTTTTAAATATGCTTCTCAAAATCAAATTAAATTCTCATCATATCGTTAATTTATAATATATTGTTAATTAAACAAAGTGTTGTACTATTATAACACATTTTGGTGATGTAGTTTAGTCTTAATATATATTTGAAACATTATTGGATTTAAATAGCATCCCATCCTATCAATGTTTAGATACATGAGTATTTGCTTAAAGATTTAAGCCAAAAATTACTTTAGTTTAAATGCGCTCACATTCCTTTGAATTTCCGAAGGGGCATAATGTACTCAACTTGTTTTAAAAATTATAAGTATTAACAAAAGAATAAATGCATTCTGGTGGATTTTATTTGGTAAATAATGTATTCTTTGTATATGAGACTTTGATTGCATGCTGTTTCATTTTTTTATTTCAATAAATATACGATTATTAATAATAATATATTCAATGAAAATTAATCAACTAATAGTTAATTATTAAAGTTACGTTAGCATGCGAAGCATACACCAATGTTCGGGTGTCTAATAATTGTATTACTGTACAGATTAATAGTTATGCAGATTTTCACAAACTTGTGCAAGATGGATGTTGTTTTATGAGCTAAATCTCTATTCTCTATTTTCTTACAATATGTTTATGTTTGCTTTTGTTTAAGTCATTATTTGTTCTTAATTGAGGAGGGCACAACATTCAAGAATAATCAACCTTAAATGGTCTGAACAATGAACGCAGGTCAAGAAGTAGGAACATTACATTGTCCACCCTTTTCTCCCGCTTTTTATAATTGACTCTGAACGAGTTTCAATATTTACCAAAGAGGTAAGTTGATCCCGTTGACTCATTGTTTCCGTTGTCCTTTGCGGTGCACTAAATAAAGGGAATTCTTTAAGGGTTATTTGCCCCCCCCCCCCCAATTGAGGGTCGAGTTACGGACAGTTTACCGGAAGAGTTCAACCAGACGCGACATTAAATTGTCTTAGACTCATATTTCCAGCGTTACTTCGGTGGCCACTTAATCAGTAGGACATAACGTGCCCTATTCACGTCATAAAGAAAAGCGAGATTTTTGCATTGTTTATTCTCCTTCATATTTTTTGTTTATTTTAATCAGCAAATGTACTTGCAAGGAATTTATATCCAGAACATTTTAGTTCTTACTAAGTCTATTCCGAGTTTCGACGGAAGAATCCCTAAAAAGACCCGGAAATGGACGAAGTAGTTTACGAATTTATATTTTTTGACAAAGTATTTTGAACTTGATCTTATTTATTTTGCTATTTTTACAACCCTAGCCTATACTCTAACAATAATCCTACCCTTCGCAGGCTTGGTGTCGTCTGCCATTTCACATTGTATTCGTTTTAGTTAAAAAATGTTGTGTTTTAAAGATAATAGCCTATACTCAATTTTTAATACAATGTACTTTTACGTCTGAAAATAAATATTGGAATGAAAACTGCCTTGACAGCTTAACACACATAAATTCAGTGAAACTTGAAATTTTAAGAAATTTATTTTAAAGAACACTTGAAAGGTAAATATCAGTTTGTGTAACGTTTTAAGATAATTAGTAAATTAAAGTCTTAAAATACTGAATTTATAGAAAAATACTTGCTTTTAAACAACAAAATCATAATTATCAAAAGAAATGTAACATTAAATCACATTACATTTCAGTATTAAATTGGTTTATTTCCTAAATATTTGTACTTTTTTTAAATTAAGAGATGGGTCAAATGTTTTACTTTTTTTGCGATAGGTCATTTCACCAACACCTGGCTTCAACCATTTTGTGACTGACACTGGAATTATTCGTCAATACTCGGAATTGAATTCGTAAGTACTGAAATCATCTGGATAGCTACTGGTAACAAGTACCCTAGCAAGCGCAGGCGTCCTTCAGAAAGAATATTTAATCGTCATTGTATTATGATACATTTCTTGTTTATTAAAGTTAAATTACAAAATTTGACCAGAATCAATACCCGAGATTTTTTCTGAAAATCATGAAGATTATACAACATTTCGTCTAGTGCAGTTTTTTAATTCAATGTTGTAACGTACGAATTTCATTGGAATATATTTTGTGCTCATTTTGTGTACTTTTCCAAGAACAGGGCGCATATCTATACGATGTTTCCGATTGCGATTTACGAAAAAAACGGAAATGGGCGACCTGTCATCGAACATTCAGTTAGTACCGATATTTAATGAACAAAGTTTCCTTGACTTAAGATTAGTGCCAATTACCCTCATCCTCGAATTAGGTTGATAATTTTCTTCAAATCATTAAGTGAATCTACTTTTTCCCTGGTTTTTTTTTTTTGAGAAAGTTATTTTTTAACTATATTTATTTTGAGGGGCTATTTTTTCAAACGCTCTCAAACTTAACATAACTCTTAGCATAGTAAATATCGCTTAGCGTTTTACATTTTATTGGCTTTCAAATCGTAAATTGCTTCGGCCATTTCCTGTATTTTTCGTTAATCGCAATCGGATACGGTCGGTAATATTCGTTCTGTACAAGCATCCGTTTCAGCATTTAAGACTAAAGTTTTAAATGCTGAAACGGGATTTATTTTGTGTATAGCGTTTTAACAAAATGCGCATAGAAGTATATCTAAATAATAATAATAATAATAATGAAATGTAATGATGCACACAGTATTGACTAAGGATGCCATTCTGTAAGTAAAGTGATATAATTAAAATAGGTTTCGCAAATGTACAATTTTAAAACCAGACGATGCAGAAACAACGTTATTCGAGAATCAATGACAACCCTTATGACACCTTGCCCCAAATCTCTACTCTGTATTAAGATTTCTATTCTGTATTTTTCTTTAATTCTATGATGTTAAAACTAAAATAGAACAAAGTAAAGCATAGTATTTTGTTTTTCTTCATATCGAGCGCGAATGATTATGACACCTATCTGATCAAAATAAAATATATTTGTACAATTAACCTTGCAATTATAGTTTAAAACAGTATTGCGGTCTATATCCCAAAATGTAAGGGAAGTCGTGAATAAAAAAAACACAAGCAAATATGAACTAAACTCACTCTCTCTCTCTCATAGTATATATATATATATATATATATATATATATATATATATATAAACAGTTTCTGGGTTAAAGTAATACATTTCTCCACATTTGACAAAATAAAAACAAGCCTTATGGAAAACGTAAAAGTATAGGTGCAACTATAATTCTTAAATTTGAGCACTACGTCGTTGTTCGTCAAAAATGATACAAATGAATGAAAATATATACTAAGTGTACTTATCCTACGTTGTCCGGGTGTTTCAATGCTTTTGCTGTATTTTATCTTTTCTTTTTATTTTTAATTATATCGCTTTTTTAAAATAAGTTATGAAACTTCAAACGGCCACAAAGTTATTCAATAATAGTTGTTCAATATTTAAAACAAAATAATGGATTTCGTTTTGGAATCACTCGAAATGCATTCTAGTGTTTTTATTTGGTAATTATTTTTTGTTATTTTTTCTAATTCGTTATATTTTACGTTATTGCATTTTTCATTAAAAAATAATCGATTGATGGTAAAACAATCATGACGCACACATATCGACACACAAAAGTGATGGTTTCAATCCTAAATATATATCTCTCGGTTGTAGTCTCTGAAATGGCAGCAAAAACAAAAAGATACGAAGATTGGGTAAAAAGAGAAAAGTGATCACAGAATTCTATTCGTAAACAGATTTGGAATCATGAAACAGAATAGTCTTTCTTTTTTGTCCCCTTTTCCAGAACGTTCTCAGCAGCCACATTTTTTAAAGATATCTATATGATGTTTATGATAAAAATGATGTTTTAGATTAGGATGATGATATCATGTGTACGCTGATGATGACATCGCCAGCTAATTTGTTAGTTTTAATCTTAAATAAATATATCAAAAAGTCAATCATATTATTTTAATTTATCTTCTTGGGTCTTTATTCAATCATTTCGGATATTTTTTTCTTTATTTCACCTTACGTTTACGTTTAAATCTCAGAAGAAGGTCGACTAAAGCGCCTCTAATAACACCTCTATCCACCAGAGAGGACGACATGAGAAGGAAAAATGGAATTATTTTTGCTTTTGTGAATAGTTGAAAAATGCATAGCGTCATAATAAAAATCGTTTTGTTCACGTTTCGTAACCCCTCTCAAGAAAAAAATATCTCATAAATATATGCAACCAGTAAACCTGAATAATAGACCAGCAATTATTTATTTTTTAAATTGTATTTACATTCTTTCATTTTGTGCTTGTGATAATACCTTACTGTGTGGTCGCTTACTGCACACAGTTAAATTGGTTTCAGCAGGGTTTTAGTGCTTCCAAACAACTTATTGTTACTTAAAATAATGATAAAGTAAAAGAAAATAACATTAATAGGAATAAGTAATTTGTAGCAAGTTAATTTTTCGACACAACACACGGTGTAAACAATTTGGCTAAAACAAGAAAGATGGCAGTTATAAATAAAGAAGGGTGATAATAATAATTTTAGTTATTTTCTTTTGTGTAAAATCTAACATTTTATAGTTAACTGGCAGGACCGTTGCCCGCCGCTGCCCGGAAGGGATATAAAAGAATGAATTAAACAGCCGACCGAACGCAAATAGGTCACATAGGTTTTTTATGTTTACACAGAATGTCAGTTTTAAATAGTTGAAAATATATGTACCGATAAAAATGAGAACTTGCTATTGGAACGAAAATAGAAATTGACCCAGTTTCCTTAAGATGTCTGCTATAATTGTGTGCCCGAGTTTTAACTTATGCGGTGTACCTGTATGCTGCAACTTGCGTTAAGTTATGTATTTTCTACTTCTAACTAATTTGAAGTGACTTGTTATCTGTATTACCACAACCACTTCTGTAGAAGCACTTTGCTTTAGGTCAAAAGTCACTCAAACTCTAACCTAAGTTTTATTTCGTCAAAATAAATCGTTTTTTAAAAAAGATCAACAGTTACTGGAATTGAACCTAAGCTGGATTTTGGCAAACGTCGGTTATGTCACGGTGGACGTGGGTAGGTCCGTTTCAAATTCTGTAGGAGCACTATTTTGTTTTGTAAATTTAATTTAGCAATTAAATTATTTTCAACAGGATTTTTTTTAATTTCGTGGTATTTTCCGCGCTACTCCATTTTCTATGCAACTAAATATTCGATTACTAAAACGAAATTAAACAAATGAGATTGTTAAATAATATTATTAAAAAAAGAAATATTCAACTCTTTAGAACAATATTGGTGCGTTCGAAAAATTATGTTTGTCTTTAGTGTAAGAGCCTAAATGAACCATAATAATAGTTAAAGTTAGATTCAAGCAATATTATTTGGGTGACACCTGGACTTAGGGTAAGAAGTAGTGATAGATATAATAGATTGTTTTTCAATACCAAAATCGTTATCATGGTACTCGGAAAACGGTACATTTGTAGATTAACACCCTCAGCAAAACTACCCCATCCATCTAAATGAGATTCTACTACTCTTTTAGCGATTACGTGTAAAGACCCGAAGAAAGTTGTGGATAAGCAAAAACAACAAAAAATTAAGTTTCGAAATCAGTTTGTGACATCAATTTCGTATATACGTTTAACGCAAAATGCCCCCCCCCCTATTTCCGGGCCATTCTAATTTTTTAAGACATTAACTTAATGTTTTTTACCATTTACCGTAAGCCCAAGTGACAGTGTTTATAAACCATACGTAATCGCTTCTAGCGGATTTTCTCTCCACCAAACAGCACGGAATATATCTCCCATGAAAAATGAAAGTAATCATTTTGGTACTGCCCTAAAACGCTCGCTATTTTACTTAAAATTCATGCGACAAGCTGATTTCTAATATTAGTCTTAAACAATATTTAAACATTTTTTTCGCCAATTTTGTTAGGGTGTCTACACGTCGGCGCCTAAAGAAGTAGAATCTCATTTTGGGCGTGGGTTATATTACTGAAGGTGTTACCCCAAAAACGCATAATACCAATGCAAAACAACATTATTGTAAGGGGAGTAATTTAATAAAGTTACCATTTTCAAATCACTTGAATATATGTCAGTCTTGCTTTATTTTATTATTTAATGTAAACGAAAAATAAGTTTGGTTCAATGTAAGTATAGGGGCGTATGAATATATATATATATATATATATATATATATATATATATATATATATATATATATATATATATCGCGTATTTCAGGGTTTTCTTCTGAGTGATAAACACGGTAATACATTATTCAGTTATTCATAATGCTAAGTTAATCCGTTTTTAAGTGACAATCTTCTGGGATTTGCAGGTTTAGTCATGTGTGCGGGCGATACTAAGAATACAACTACGAATAACTAAAAAGAACGTGCGAGCCGTTAAATTAAAACGTTACAACTATATTACAATATAGTTTTTTTTCAAATGTATTTCTCTCTATTTTGTGATGACAACATATTGGCTCTTATACTACTGCAATAATTTCAGAAAATGTATGTTGAATAGTCCTTGGACTGCCTGTTGTCTAATAGGAGAGGCACATTAGAATACTATTATTTCGAATGCTATCACCATCCACTTCAAGCTATCCGACATAAGTATACGACAATAGGCCGGAAATATCCTTGGCAAGACATATATGCCCTATGTTTATATCCCTATGTTAGAACTCCTACTGACACTAATGTTACTAATAGAACTGATGATGAAAATCACTTACAGAATCAAAATAATAACTAAATTCTCCTTCAACAGTAATTATTCCAAGTCGAAATTGCGTTGTATAGCGTGGTATTCGTCTAGTGGTTCTTATTTAAGGTGCCAACTTCAACTACTATGTATATAACCTGGAATTTTTTTTGATGCACTGAAGGTACAAAGGAAAGCAATATTTTCTCTTTCAGGAGTGTCATTTATTTAAATTAACAAGACAAGATTTTGATGATTTTTAAATTGAAATTTGTGTCTTTTATTTTTGTTTTTTGTCACTGGTCGGAAAGAGAGAGACAAGCTAAAAATGGCGCCATAATGTGCTATATTTATGCACATCTCATCTCGACGAACTCTAATTTGATCTGACTCACACATTTCAACTACGAAGTCACATGACTCACACTATTTCGATATAAAAAAATTCTGTTCTTCTATTTATAATTTTTGACTCCCCGACAGATGGATTTTAAGGCAATGTACCCGGATGGACCAATCCTATCAAATATATTACGTAATCGATTAATAAAAGAAACTAATACAACTTTACTATATGTTATCCTATCACTGACTACGAGAACATAACAAATACGTGTATTTTTTATCCGATCTTCAAATCAAATAAAGTTACCACACCATAAAATCGCGACTTAGATGTGGTGAAGTGGATTATCGACGAGAAATGACTCGGGTGTTCGCAGTTCGAATCCAGTCTGTTCCACGGCACCACTATCACTTATCAATGTTGGCAAAGTTGAAGACACTACTTTTCTGCACTCGTGGGATATAGCTATAATATACTTTGACGATGTATAGACGTCTTGGAATGTAAACGACGGTTTAAAATACTGTAGTAGACTAAAAAAAATATTTTTATGATAAGTTACTTTCGGCAAAATATAAGCGGATTTACATAGACGACTTAGAACATCATACAGAATAATTTGTACCAATACACAAAATAATCCACGTATTATTTTATGTAAAAATATGATGTGAAAAATTACATTTTCTCGTGGCATCCTGTCGGTTATATGACGTACACCGAATTCCATACAGTCTGACGCGTGTCTGGTGAGCAAATGATGACGTAATCTGGTCTTATTTTCGACAAAATTGTTGTTAGAGAATTCCCATAAGATTTTCCGTTCACTTTTTGTTCGCCCCTGACTTTAGAAAGGGTCAGGGAATCCAATTTCAAAAACAGAATCAATACGATTAAAAAGTCGTACCATGTTGATTCGTACTAAAATACTTTTATTATACAACCATATACCCTTAGTTATGTATATCATACTATAACAGGATAAAATACAGGGTGTTTCAAAAGTCTTGAGAACATAACGATTTTTAATAACTCAAACACTATTAGAAGTTGAAAAATGAAATTGGTACCGTTGGAAAGGTTAAAGTTTCAAGTTTTGTGGGGAATCTTCAAACTTGCTCAATATGAGCACCATTCGTCACACGGCAGACATCTAGTCGATAGTCCATTTCCTGCCAAACGCGTTCCAGCATCTTGACGTCAATGGTTCCCACAACTGCCGTTACTCGAGCCTTTAGTTCGTCAATATTTCTTGGAAGGGGCGGCACATAAGCGTGTTGCTTGACAAAGCGCCAAAGGAAAAAGTCACACGGGGTAAGATCTGGAGACCTAGGAGGCCAGGGCATGAGAACGTCATCACCTCGCCCAGATCTCTCAATCCATCTACCAGGCAGCCTTGTGTTAAGAAACTGCCTTACTCTAAGACTCCAGTGTGGTGGTGCAACATCTTGTTGAAAAATGAAGTCATCAGATTCTGCTTGTTCCAACTGAGCCATTAACCAGTCTTCCAGCATGTTGAGATAGGATTCACCAGTGATAGTTGCCTCTTCAAAGAAGAACGGTCCATAGACACCTTTCTTGGAAATTGCACAAAACACGTTCACTTTTGGTGAATCTCGCTCGTGCTCAAGATGTTCATGAGGATTCTCAATACCCCATATGCGAGTGTTATGCTTGTTAACTTTGCCATTCAGATGGAAGGTCGCCTCATCGCTAAAAACAAGCCGGTCATCAAAGCCGTTATCTTCCAACTTCTCTTGCATTGCAATGCAAAAGTCACGGCGAAGTGGCTTATCAGTGTCCTTCAACTTTTGGACCAACTTGAGCTTGTAAGGTACCATTTGCAGTCGTTTCCTTAAGACACGCCAGACAGTTACTGGAGCAAGCTGAAGTTCCCTGCTGGCTCTTCTCACTGATTTACGGGGGCTCCGCTGAAAGGCTGTCCGAACTTGCTCAACTGCATCTTCTGAAGTTGAAGGGCGACCTGTTCGCTTACTTGGGCACAAACACCCATCTTTCACAAATTTAGCATGCCATCTGACAATGGATTTCCTTTCAGGGGCTTCTTTTTTAAATTTCCTGCGAAATGCACGCTGAACACATGTCCACGATTCAGTCTTTGCAAATTGGAGGACGCAAAATGCCTTGTCTTGTTTAGAGAACGCCATTACTGCACCTGGAAAGATAACACGAAAATCATTAGTATGACCAAAAACTTGATTAAGCAAGCTTTAAAATGGTACCAGTTTCATTTTTCTACCTGGAATAGTTCATGAGATATACGCATTTGTAATGTTCCCAAGACTTTTGAAACACCCTGTACTATCTTTTACAATCTTTATCTCTGATAACACTTTGTATTTTTGAGGGGAGTGACATTCTTATAGAAATATTCTTACTGTTGAAACTCTTATATTTTTGAAAAAATAAAATATAATGTCTCAGCTAGTGTTCTATTTCTGTGCGGGTAAATACAGATTCAGTCTGTGTACGTTTTTTACGATATCAACATCTGACTTTTTGTTACTTTTCTATGTAAAACGGCTTTGGTCTTAATACTTTAGGAAAGCCTTACAGCTATATTCGTATGAAGTTTTTTTAGCGAATCTCTCTCTCTTTCTGATGAAAACATATAGGCTCTGAAACTACTGCAAAAAATTACACAAAGTTAATGAAGCATACTTGAGATGCTTGTTGTAAAATTGTTGTAAAAAAATTGTTGTAAAATAAAAAAAGTAAAATTAGAATACTATTATTCCGAATGCTACAATCATTAAACATTCATGGGTCCAAACCTATCAGACATAAGTATACGGCATTAGGCCTGAAATATCCTTGACATGACATGTATGCGCTATGTTGATCTCATTATTTTATTAATACTACTGATACAAAGATTACTACTATAAGTAGTGAAAATAAATACTTATACATGCAAATGTATTGTAAAAAGTCGACTCACCTTGGTATAAAGCAGCTTTGACATAAGGGCATTCGTAAATATGGCAACTAGTGACTTACTACTGCTGGTACAACTATTTATAATAAACATTTATCGGTCCGATTCAATCTTTCAAAATAAAAACTTACTAGTGGACTGCATACGCTAAATAACATGCTGTTGTTTAGGGTAGTTCTACCACACAATGCGATCACATATAATTGACTAGTACCCACTGTGTTAACCTATGCAACTATGTGTACTATTATAGTCTGAATTTTTGTAGCTGTAAAGCTACTGTTATCATGAGCGCTAGTAATAATTATAACTATAGAATTACAATTTTAAAATACTCCACATATGTCTATGACCTGTAGCATTCCATACTTTTAACAACAGATTTACACACCAGAGCGCGTGTAAGCCCCGGAGGATATTCTCTTTTCGTGAGTGTAGAGGCTGCTACGATCCGTAATATACAAATCGATGTAGAGATAATTCTTTTTTTTTCATCTAGACTGGCTGCTGATAACACCTCACCAGACCGTCTCTCGTTGCTTAAGTTATGGCTGCTGATAAATGCACTGGTCAACACGTGCGCGCACAACCCACATACTATACGGTATGTAAAACACCCTTTTCAACGTACATACCCCCACCCACACACACACCCATTGTTCAGAGATTTGTAGTAAACATTCTCATTGACACCATTTCAAAGTGAGCCATGTCGGGTTTACAAAGAATACATTTTTGTGCATACTTTATTGTTTTAGAGTTGTTACTTTGTTTGATTGGTAAATGCTCGTATTCGAACACATTATCGTTCCCGTAACCTTCTCAGACCATATAATTGATACTTTTGGTTTACAATCAGTTATACATGAGCACTTTCTGGAGTTATATATTTAATACTTACTACGGCAATAATGATTAAGAATAACATGAACACTTCTACTCGGTTATTGTCTTGCCTTTTGGCTAAGATCTAAGTGTAGTATCTGTTCGATGGATACTGCACCCCATACTGGTATTGTCATGTCCTTCGGGGCTTGACTTACGCCGGTCAATGGGTCTGTCCTGTGTAGTTCTAGGAGGTGCACCCTCCCAGGCTTTGCCTCCTCTATTTGGGGAGAAGTAAGTTTATTGCTTACTGTCTGAGGCGCCCCTACGGAGGAATGCCGACGGGGTTGCCCAGGCAATTTTTAAATGGCCAGAGTGCTCACCTCTCGGCTTCTGGCTTTTCAAATCCCACTTTCGCGACCCGACCTTGGGTCACATTTTACTTGTGGGAGTAGGATAAAAACTGGCCTTGTGCCTAACTCCTGGAGAGGAGTAAATCAATACTCGGTTATGACTGAGGAAACAGGAACAACAAATACTGTGGATTACATACGGGATTTAGATTGAAATACCGGCCTGATTTGTGAGTTTTACATAAAAAAATTCCGAGTCGACTAACAGGTTTATACGTCAGAAATACGGACTTGATAATGGTCACGGCTTTACTCGGCCGAAACGTTGCGAATACAAACATAACGATTTGAATTGCATACATTTTTAACACTATACACGCCTTTTTTATTCGTTCAGTTTTGTCTGTAAAACAGCTTTGGTCTTAATACAGCTATATTCTAATATAGTGTTTCACGTCTTTTTTTGTGATGAAAACATATGGGTTCTTAAATTACATTATATTATTACACAAAATCTATGATCAAGAGTCCTTGAGATATTTGATGTGTCATAAAAAGGATAAAAGTGTAATACCACCATTCCGAATGCTCCCACCTATGAGGCAGAAGTATAGGACATTTAGCAGATATAATTCATAGTGTTATTCTTAATATCTCCCGCAGTAAGAATTGAACCTAACCTCTTCAGGAGACTGTTACTTAGAACCAATTATTACTTAGCACTTATGTACGTTACATTATAGGTTATTGCGGATAATTCTAGTATGAAATTTGGGAGCCTTAAACCTAAATCTATTTTTTTAAGGTAATAATAACATGCAAAATGAGAACAGTAGTCAGAATGAAACACATACTACAAATTATCAATCAACATCTAAAATATCATTATCTAAAATATCATAAACTAAAATATCCCGAATCACGAAATTTTACTTTAGTTAGGCGCTTAGATGTAAACAAGAGTGAGAGAAAACATTTAATAGGAATGCTTAGATGAAATTAGTTTAACTCTTCACGTCATATATTTTTAACGAATATATGCTATTCGGATTCTATTTTAACAATAATAAAAAAAATAACGATAATTTTTATTCCCACCTTTTTACTGTCACAAGGGATGGAACTCACACTCTCTGGCAATATTGCACTTTTAACTATGTCTTATAAAACGCCTTCCTCCACTAGCCTATATGCGCATTGGGTCATGAACATGCAGTACATAATATTTACTTATTGTAAATATATATTCCGTGCCTATATTATATGACCAACTTTCACATTATAAGGAGTATGCTGCTCTAAGGAAATATTACTTATTAAATTAGTTTTTATGTAATGAGTTTCGGGTCCGAGAGCAATCAAGTGAAATGATTAGACGTGTCAATGACTACCCCGGAATATACTTCGCAAAACTTAAATGAAATCATTGTTCCAAATTAGCTGAGTAAGAAACGGCTAAAGAAGGATATTCATTGTTCTCAAGTCATGAACTATTTTCTCGTTATTATTTGTTCTTTGTTTATTCGTTTTAATATTCATAACTAAAACTTTGACTTATTATTACATCAATTGTTTTACTCACTTTAAAAGATATCCTTTATATTAATCCTATGTGTCTCAAATCCTACAGTAAAGAAACACATCTTTATATTAAACATAAAGATGTGGCACTAAATTAGATTTAACTGTGATAGAGGTTGCTATTAGTGTATTTTTTAAGAATTTATAAAAAAAGCCTGTACGTTTTAATATTGGGTGCGTTAAGATAAACATGAAGTTTAAAATGGAAAAGTCGTGTCATGTTTTTTTAAGCAAGTGGAATTGACTTTTCCATTCGAAGTCAAGTTATATTAAGAATTACGTGTGAAAAAAGCTGAGTTATGGGAAGAAGTACGTGGCAGAAAAGCTACTTAGTTCATTCTTATTGTAAGTTAGTCGACAAAGTGATTAAATCGCTTTACGTTGTTTGGTCGAGGTAGTTTGTCTGGTTGTATGTGCTTTCATTTCTATAAAAAATAAATAAAATCCCAGAGAATTGAGTGAGCTATTTTTTGTTCTTTTTCATTGTTTCTACTATGAAAGCCACAATGAGAAAAGAGAAAAAAGGAACACCATCTTTAGGACGGCTACTGTCACCGTTAATGGGAGACGTATCTATACAATGAGCCAACTACCTAGGTGTCACCGAGAAAATAAAGCTGTTTCTGTCGATGATGTCGACGACGTACACTCTGTGAGGAAAGAATAATTATTCGTACAATGTTACACATGGACATATTAGATATTTCTAACATTTGGGGTATTGTACCTCCTGCAGGACTAAACATTTTCCATAAATATATTGCTTCGTAAGTTATCTACGTTCATGGTCTCTCAAAAATCGGCGAAGAACCAATGAACTAATTTTAAAGAATTTAGTCGACTAACAAACTAACGGACTAACGGAATAACAAAATAACGGAGCGGAATAACATCATAACAACAAGCACAATACCAGAATAGCAAATGAACGCAATAACAGAATAACGGATTGACGGATTAACAAAATAATCGACCCAAAGAATAGCAGAAAAACGGATTGTGTAAGTACCACACTAAAGGACTAGCGGAATAACTGAATAACATATAACGGAATACGAGAATAAGACATTCGTAGAATAATAGTATATCGAACTAGCGGCAAAAACAGAATCGAGGACTAATGAAATAACAGTATAACGAATTAACGGAATAAGAGAATAATAGAATAACGTACTATAAGTATGACGGACGAATACCACAATAACGTGTGAGCGAAATAACACGAAGCACGGACGAGCAGAATAAACCATAACAGACAGAATGAACAATAGAATAAGCGAGTAAATAACAAAATAATAGACAGTATAAAGACAGTATCACGAACAAAGTGAATAACTGGCAGTGACAAAAACATACATTCTTTCTATTAACATTGTCGACCAAAACACATAAATAATGAAGTTGCTGCCTTACATTATCAGGCAGTTTTAATTGAGATGATAAAAAATGAGACTTGACATGATAACAACTTAGAACTCTATTTAGAAATAGAAGTAATACGATGTTGGTACCGCCACAAGATAACAATGCATGTCATCGTCTCAAGAGATACGAGTGATGGAAATGTTAGCTAACTTTATGTTTAGATGCAACTTCGCACATTTATTCAAACTCTTATCGGTCGGTCTGTCACGCTTCAGGTTAAAATGTCATTTTCATAGAAGATAGAACTGGCTCATATCATTTAAACTGCGTCCAAATATCGAAATAATGTTTTAAATATAATGTTCGACCATCTATCGCTCTTCATACTGAAATATATTTACCGTTGGTCTGTCAAGCTTAATCTTGAAATAGATTTCCCCATGTTGGATCACGCTTATTTTAAAAAAATACATTAACTACTTACTTTCTTTCGATAATTTCTAATTCCTTTCTTGATTGTACGTAAGGAACCGTAGCGCAATGGATAAATACGCTTAGTTATAATCAGTTCTAATGACAGTTTTCTGGGGGTTGACTGTTTGATCTCCACTACGGCTGAGACTTAGAATACAATTACGAATTAGTTAAGATTTCCAACAGAACGAGAGCTAACAACGTGGATTAAATAAAAGGTTCCGTTCAAAACTCCGGATAGATTAACCAGTTTGACAAGTTGCATGTAAAGAACGTAGAATGTTTCAAAATGAGAATAGTAATTAAAATAATCCAAATAATAAAATTATCAATCCTCATCTCAACAATTCCTTAACATAATATTAGTGGAACAAGATTTAACAATGCTGAAAACGTAAGAACTAAACTGTACATCAGTTCCAAATTCCATACTATAATAGTTACTAGCTGTTCTTGTTCGCTTGTTCTTGTTCGCTTGTTCGCAAATATTTCCGATTATTTATGTTTCACTCATTGTTCCATGCACATTTCTATTGGCTTTAAAACAGTAAAGTGTTGCGTCTGCTGCTGTGTATGTATTTATTAAAAAATCTCCATCTAAAAAATCTTCGAAGTTGAATCAATTATTTCTTAAAGAAACACTCTTACAAACATTCCACAAAAGAATAAAAACTGAAGATCAAATATTAATCTTGTAGCTATTAAAATAAATATAATCGATTTATATATATATATATATATATATATATATATATATATATATATATATATAAATTGAAAATGTAAGCCATTAACAATGCGAGATTTATTTATATATATTTTTTAAATACATTAATCTTATATTTTGGAATAAATTCCATCTTAAGAGGTGACCAGTCATGGAGTCATTTTTTTTAATCAAAAACAAGAATAACTTAACGTATTTCTTTGTACCTTGATAACACGTCTCTCCGCACTGATGGTGTTGGCGGCCATGATTCAGATTCCGGTGTCGAACGAAGAGCCTGGCTCGCTCATGTAGGTAAAGTAATATTGGTTGGTCGTCCATTTAAAACATTGTTAGATATGTTAATAAAATTGAAAATGTAAGCCATTAACAATGCGAGATTAATTTATATATATATTTTTTTATACATTAATCTTATATTTTGGAATAAATTCTATCTTCAGAGGTGACCAGTTATGGAGTCATTTTTTAAAATCAAAAACAAGAATAACCAAATTTTATTAACATATCCAACAATGCTTTAAATGGACGACCAACCAATATTCATTTACCTACATGAGTGATCCAGGCTTTTCGTTCGACACCGAAATTTGAATCATGGCCGTCAACACCACCAGTGCGGAAAGACGTTTTATCAAGTAACAAAGAAATAAGTTTGGTTAAAACTTGAGTTTAAATTGCATTTTCTTTTATCTGTAATGCTTATGAATAAAATATAATTTTCGTTTGCCTTTTACGCTTGTATTAGGGATATCCTTTTTATTAGCCTATCCTGCTTAATTTAGAAATATAATTCTCAGCTTATCGTGTTTGAGTTTGAAATGGGATGCCCCACTTCCCTATCGTTCGTAATTGTCTAAGAGTATTGGTTATCATCGAACCGACAATCTTAATAACCCTTATCTACTAGTGCCCATTTAATATACTTTAGAATGGTACTTATTACACGTGGCAATTTAGAGCGCAAGTGATTTTTTATAAAAATCATGTTTATTAAGTAATCCGATCATTAAAATGGCTAAGTTATTACTCATTACCATATGAAGACATTTATTTGTAGGCCTGTTACGCTTGAGGTTGAAATAACATTTTTGCTGGCTTTTCAGACTTACATTTGAACTAAGGTTTTCTTGAATCTGTCGCGCTTAAGCTTTAAATAACAGTTTCGCTGGTGTATGATGATTTATGTTGAAATATTGTTTTCAACAGTTTTATGTGGTACCAGAAAGTATTCGCGTATTCACGTGCATATGGGTATGACTATTGTTTTTTAGTTTGGGAGTGTGGGGGTGAGTTTATTGGATTTCTGGCAGTTGTGACTTCCCTTGCTCCCTGTGATAGGTTAGCGTTCATTAGTTATTATGATTTGTACTCCCTAGGAGATATCACACACGTCATCGTCAGTGACTGCACATCGACAAAACCGACGGTGTTCCCTCGAGTCTGAATGACAACAAGCCTCCCAATATTTCCAGTACTCTCCGCTTTTTATCGATAACAACTGAAAATGACCTGCCGGTATCGCAATAGCCACCTACCATTGCTTTCTCGCTGGTAACGACCATTGGTCTCCTCTGGGATTTGGGTGGCAATAAGTATTCTCAAGGACTTAGTTGTTTCCGCACTCATCCAGTGGAGGTCTGGTTAGTGCTCTCTTTCCCTGGTCTTCCTATCCTCTTTGACCTTCACGACTTTTTTCTGCGGTATCAGTGGAGGCTGGTGCCTTCAGTTTTAATTGGTGGAGCCAGTTTATTATTATTATTATTATTATTATTGTTATTATTATTTGTACTCACTAGGAATTATCACACAAATCAGGCTCACCGACCATAACCAGTGGTATTTCCTGGAGTGTGATTGACAACAAGCCTCCCCAAATTTCTAGTATTCTTCACCTCTTTTCGATGACCAACGCAAATAACCTTGCGGAATCGCAACAGCCTCTTACAATTTATTTCTCGCTGGTAAGGACAATTGGTCCTCTCTGGGATTTGGGAGGCAATAAGCTTCCCCAAGGTCCCAGCATTCCCCGCACTTTTCCAGTGGAGGTCTAGTGTGTGCAGTCCCTCCTCGGTTTCTAATCCTCCTCGACCCTCTACAAATACGTTGTCTGGTCTCAGCCTAGGCCGGCACCATTTTATTTATTCATTATTTTGTGGGGGTAGGGAAGGGGGAAAGCTTATAGTCTTTCTGGTAATTTCTGTTCCTTGGTTCATTTTTGCGTGGTGTTAGTTGAGGCCGGTGTAATTTATTAGGGGTGAGAGAAGAAGAAGAAGAAGAAGAATAATAATAATAATAATAATAATAATAATAATAATAATAATAATAATAATAATATTATTATTATTATTATTATTATTATTATTATTATTAGTAGTAGTAGTAGTAGTAGTAGTAGTAGTAGTAGTAGTATATATTTGTAAACATCTTTCAGAAACTATTTTTCTAAACTCAACGCTTGAAACTAAAACAACACCTCCTTGCACAGAATGTTTGAACTACTAAAACAATATTAATATATAGACACGTGAGTGTCCATTTCTGTCTTTAAAAAAACAAATAAAAATGATGGATTCAATTTTTTTTTCTGCGAGAATGCCTGGCCTATAATTTTCTCTCTTGCTTTTTATACATGTATTTTTTTTCGTCTGACATTTCATAAGCGAATGACCAAAGGTTAATACGTTAGTAATTACGGCAAAAGCACGAGTCAAATTCCATTCCCGTTTGATAAACGACATTCGCGAAGCTTATCAGCCGGTTAACTGTAAAACTACACCAGGAATTTGCTTTTACATCTCAGATAAATAGATTCAATTGTTTGTGAGAAAAACAAAAGATGAACCGTTTAAGATAAAGAGAACATTGAACACATCTTTCAGGGATTATGCCCATAAAGAAAGGGGATTCTAAATGCTGTCAAAATAATGCCGATTTTAAATGCCTTCTATGAAACTTATACACAGATATGCCCATGAACATAGAGGCGAACACACCCATACACACTACACACATTCATCCAAAGAGTCATACACCCATTTATTACTTATATATACAGTAAAGTGATATTGGTCACCCATGTCAACTATCGTAATACTTAATAAACATGATGTCGATCACAACCTGTTTCTTCATTATACTACACGAGCCAATTTATAGCGCAAATAAGCGCTATAAATTGGCTGGTGTAGTAGACACCATTTTAAGCTATATTAACTGATTTAACTATTTAGTCCGGTTCGATATTTCAGTTTTCATTAAGTACGAACGACCATAAAGAAATGGGATTCTAGATGCTGTAAAAAATGCTAAGTTATAACTTGTACTCATATATGAACACATACATAGCGCATACGGCATAATCCCTTTGACACATCGGTTCTCGTTAGACCACTTGATTTGACCAACGTTGAGACTGGTCATAAGCAGATAGGTGACTATTTGAGAATACAAAGCGTTGTAACTAGGAGGACGTCAATAATTCCCTGCAAGAACTGCAAAAAACCTAACGTCGTCATCTCCCCTAACCGGAATATGCTTGCAACTGGGGACTGGTTGTTAATTTGATACTACTATGAATCCTCCTTCTTCAGATGAATGTCGTAATGCGTCCAGGCATAGAAACGGACACATGCACAAACATATATATATATATATATAGTGTCACACACAGATGAGGGAACTTGAATGCATACTGACGATAACTTGAACGTCTAATAGAAACTGTCCTAGAGTGTCTACGGCAAGGAACACTTCACCAAGGTTCATCCGTATCTGTCCAACAAAGAGTTGGTATAATTAAAAATCATGGACCACCAGCTCAAACGGTCTAGATTTACTCATGTAACAGAGGTTCTGTTTCAACCCAGCAATGTCGTCAAGACATCGTACAAGATATCTCTATTTATTACAAAGCAGAAGTCACACACAATTGGGAAGAAAATCGTTAAACCTGGCATGACAGAGGCTGCTTGCCTTGTACTTGATATGAACTGTGTCAAAAAGCTTAATCAGATAAGTCTTTCGGATAGCACAATTAAACAACGCATTGATGATATGTCGTAGGATACACAATCTCAGCCATTACGCTGGATAAAACAACAACCGTTGCACATTATCGTCAACTTTAAGTTTATGTCGGTTCATCTCTGAAAATCCGGTTGATGAGAAGTTCCTCTTCTGCAGACCACTAACTACAGCAACAACGGCTTAATATATTATGAATTTAGTGTCCAACTTCTCTGAAAAAGAAAAACACTTTCATGGGCAATATTGGTTAATGTCTGTACGGATGGAGCACTCAGAATGTTCGGCTCTATGTCAGGAATTTATGATGCTGCTTAAAGAGAAGTACCCGCACATCATTACAATACACTGCCTGATCTACTGTGGGGCTCTTGCTTGCAAGACGTCTCCAGCTCTTCAAAAATTCACCATGGAAACAGTGAGCCGCATCGTTAACGATATAAACACGAGGCTGCTTCATAGATTGTGTCAATACATGGATTCTGCTAATCAATACCTCTTCCTTTAAACACCTGTCTGTTGCTTATCGAATGTTCTCGTCCGTGTATTTTAACTTTATGATGAATTGCAGATATTTCTGGAAGCCCAAGGTATGAAAATTGAGCACCTGTTAAATGACATCCAGGGACATTCAAGTTTAGTATGGCTTACTTGGCAGATTAATTCGAAGCTTTCAACCGACAACTACAGCGCGACAGTACCACCATCATAATTCATACCGATGCCATGAAGGCTTTCCTCAACAAGTTGTCTCTCTGGAAGAGGACTCTGAACGTGGTCATCGGAGAAGAAGCACTTGCTGAGAAGCTGCAAAAAAAGATCAAGGAACACTTGATAATTTTCCAAGAAGAGTTCAAACGCTATTTTCATGAAACTGACCGAAATGTAAATGTTCAGAAACACTTGCACTCAATCTTTCCGATGCAATGTAGAGTGTCTTCCTGATGATATTCAAGAGGAATTCTTTGAGTCCATCAACAAGATTTCAAGAAAAGAGGAGTTCCGAGAACAGCTCTAACTGCTGGGTCAATATGCTCTCTGATTTCCCCAAAACGAGCAAATTTGCACTGAAAAAACTCATTTCTTTCTCATCCACTTACCTCTGCAAAACTGGTTTCTCTACTCTCCTGGTGATAAAATCAAACAGGCTGAATGCTGAAACAGAAGATACATTCTTTCCATGAAATGTTAATACTGTAATGGTTAATAAACATTAATAAAGATCTATTGAGATTTTATTTTACTCTCTTCTGTGATTGATATTATTCTTTTAAATATATGTTTAGTTAATAAATATTAATAAATATCAATGAAAATTTTCTTTTTCTTTCTGCAGTAATTCATATTTTATTTTAAAAAATTTAAAATACATCCGTGCTTTCTTAAATAAGTACATGTTGAGAAGGCTTATAAATGAGCTGATCATGGCAGGTCTGGTACTGCTAAAAAGGGTCATGGACTAATATTTTTTTAGAAACATTGGTCTTATGACTCTACGTACAGAGGTTTGTGAGGACCACCTTGAGTAGGATACTTCCGCTTACATATACACCTTGACTAAGTTTTCCAAATAACATAATAATTGAAGCCCAAATAAGATCCTCTCAGCATGGCTAGCCCAAACTGGATGTAAGAATAATGGTGTCTTTTCTGGAAGTTTTGATGCCTATAATTACAGCACTATGCTGGATAATCCACCAGACTAGATGCATTCCTGGTCTGGAATCCAGTAAGATTAATAGGCAACAGTTAAGATATGCAATAACATAGTGTACTGGTCAATTATGGAGAGGAAAATAAATTGCTACACTTCTTTATTAACTCAATGCGTGAGAGGTAATGCCGAACTTTCACCTATGAGA
>OY744540.1:57672557-57685057 GCA_963556195.1 Sepiola atlantica | reverse complement strand
AGACAAGCATGAAGCTACTTGATGTAATGGATGAGAAAATACTTCTTCAAGTAGCAAGCTGGACATCTAAGATGTTCTATTTTCCCGCCATGTTCTGTATGTTAAGGCCCGTCTCTTCCTCGCTACTCTTGTTTGTTGCTGATCAAACGAATAAGATGTCCAGTCCAACAATGTCTGCGTTTACTTATATGATACTCGATGCTTGGAACAGCAGTTCGTACCAACACTTCAGTCGAGAATGTCCTTGACAAAGTCTTAACACGCTGTGAGTTATAGAGCCAACCCGGTGTGCGAAATCTAAATTAGTAAAAGTCGATGACAGAGTTACAGCAACATAAATGGAAAACAAATTAGGTGCAGCTATATCAGCCGTTAAACACCATTGCACACGGCAACGGTTTCGGACAACAATTGCATTTGAGACTTGCTTCTATGTTGTCGTGCAAGGCAGGAAATAGTCTCTCAAAGTTTAGAGGGCATACCAACGTACCCAATACCTTCCACGGCGCATCCCGGTTTACTTTATTGAACGTTTTCGTCATATCCACAAATATCTGATATAGGTCTAGACGATGTTAAATACACTTTTCAAGCATTTAATGTGCTGTCACAATCATATCAGTGACACCACTAATTATTTCTAAAGCCACACTGATTCTCAGAAAGCATAAAAAGACATATATAAACGATAAGGCTATTAAACAGGAGTCTTGTAAATACCTTTCTCACCCATTCAAAAAGAACGATTCCTCAATAACTGCCGCACTTATATTTCCCCACTTTGTCTTTGTACAAATTTACCATGATAGAGTAACGCGAATCTTGGTAAACATGCCTGTCAAATCAGATGTCAACCAACCCTTTCATTTTACACTGGCAATGCCTTCCCCTACAGCACAGGACAAACACACCCATACCGTCTCCACCAGGTGCTAAGCATCTCAACTGACATGTAGTCTCCTCAACCTCTTTGAAGAATAGGAACAGAATCCATTTCGGCAACGATAGCCCTCTGAGGCAAGCTATCTACTACATCAGTACTGCCTATCGAGGGATTACTGAACAGATCAGTATAATGCTCCGTCCATCTATAAAGTAGCTTGCTTGGAGCTCTGGTAAACTCTGTGCCGTCCTTGAATTTTAATGGGGTTAATTAGAATTGATAGGACCAAAGAATGTCTTCATCAGGTCATAGATTGTTTTACTGTTCTTAAAATCAGCGACATGGTGGAAATCACAAGTCTTCTGTCGCCACCACTCACCCTTCATCCGTCTATGTTTTTTCTACAACTCTGACTAAATAGCTAAGTATGACCGTTTCACAGAGTTCAGATTAGGAAATGACAAGCCACTATCAATCCGCCATTGACGTGTGGTAATATTGCTTGCTTTGGCCGACGAGGTATCTCTTGGAACCGGAACAAATGTGGCAACATCGTTTGCTTTTGGACTGCTGGGCGATCTTTGCCGGACTTTATGTGACGATCGGCCGATGTGTGACAGCATGTGCATGTATGTGCAATGTCTCATCTTGTTATGGCCAGTGAGCAATCATCGTCTGACGATAGTCACTGTCGTCTGGGACTGGCTAGCCGGCTGTTATGTCGGGACCATCGTGCTGCAAATCAAACATCATGTAATAATGGAGCAAACCATTTTACTTATTATATAAAATATAATTTATTATATTTCGAAAAGAAACATCTCAGAGCGCGCGATAGGACGCGTGCGTCTCTGTCAGAATTCAACCTAGTCTCTCGATTTTCAATCTCTTTTCTAGAGAGAGAGATAAGGGGATAGTAAGAGAAAGAGAGAGAGACGGAGGGATAGAGACCGAGAGAGAGAGAGAGAGAGAGAGAGAGAGAGAGAGAGAGGGGGGGGATACAGTCGTCATCAGTGTTTCAACAAATCTCGGTGACAGGTTTTCTTTGACCTCTGGAATCTAGCTAGTGTCTCCAGCATTGTTAATATTTTAGCTGACATCGGATTACACCGAACACCGCGATCAGTGAGCTGACACTTTTAGTGCAACGCATTCACTTTATTTGCTACTCAAGTCTGGCGCAACGGTTACGAATAAAACAGGAAGAACTTAGCTCCCCAAAAGACTACGCATTGTGCTACAGACCAAGTTTATGCTATTTTGTAATAGTTGCGCGATGTGACAATCATTTTCATCAAACCAGTCTTGATGCTTTCTCTTAACATTATAAACACACCTCCTAAATAACTCCCACGTACCATCAAAATATATCTGCTCAAGTATATTCAGGAGGACTGGAGCAGTTTTCCAATCCTTCAGCTTTGCAGCATTTATTCTACGAGGACACTTGACGTTGCTGAATCGACTCTTTGGCCTAATGACGAACCTCATGTCAGTACAAACTAGACGATGATCTGTCCAGAACTCGACATTCCTTTTGACTCTATATTTTGTATATTTTATTTGCATCCTGTCTCACTCCTTATTATTTTTTTTACCTGACGGAATTCGATTTTTTCAAACTTTTCATTTAGTGATTCTATTTATTTATTCATTTGTAACCGCGCCAACGATTTTATTTTCTATATTTCAATCATTTCAGTGTCCTTGCAGATTCCAGAGAGATTAGACATTGGACATTTCATTTCAGCACAGCTTTTATTATCTTTCAACTTTTCCCCAAAATGAGTGATTCGAAGCCATCTAAAAAGCGAAAAATTGAAGACGAATGCAGAGTATTTTACAAAGAGTGGACTGAAATGTATTTTTTCACTGATGTCGGAGTTAAAGCTGTATGTTTGATTTTCCATGATACAGTTGCTGTGTTCAAGGAATACAATTTAAAACGGCACTTTACAACTAAGCACACCAACTTTGGAAGCAATTTATCAAAGCAGGAACTACAAAAGAAAGCAACTGATCTGATTAAATGTTTCAAGAAACAACAAAATGTGTTTGAAAAAACTTCCTCTTTACAAAGGAATGCGACAAAGACAAGTTTTGCATTAGGAAATAAAATTGTAAAGCAAAATAAGTTATTTGCAGAAGCAGAATTTATTAAAGAGTGCATGGTTGATGCTGTTAGTGTTGTGTGTCTTGAAGTCTTATCAAAAGTTGGAGCCATATATCTATCACGAAAAACTATTGTTCGTCGCATTGATGCAATTTCAATGAATAGTGAAGAACAGGTGTTAACAGCCAGTGTTTGTTTTCAGTGGGTTTTCTATTGCTTTAGATGATAGTAATGACATGCAAGATACTGACCAGGTACTTATTTACATCAGAGCAATTCACAAACACTTCGAAATTACAAAGGAATTGATATTTATGGAGTCTCTCAAAGACACTGTTACTGGAAAATATTCATACAACAGTGTCACTAACAGTATAATCAAGTCTATATAAAGCCTGGATAAACTGCCAAGTATTACACCTGATGGTGGTCCTTCTCTCATAAGCAAACACTATGGCCTTGTGACGTTGATGTATAATAAAATCAAAGATTTCCATCGCACAGTGCGTTGTCTTTTCATGGCATCATACATCAAGAAAGCCTCTGTAAATAATCTTTTAAACTCAAACACGTTATGGATTTAGTGATGCGTGCAGTGAACTTAAGAACACGAGGACTGAATCAAAGGCAATTCCGAAGCTTCTTGGAAAACATTGAAGTGATTTTTCTGATGTGCTGTACCACTCAAATATCCGATGGTAAAATATGGGGCAAATACTGAAGGGGATGTGGGACGTTAAAAACGGTTGTCATCTTTTTTAATATTACATACTTTTCTTGTGACTTTTCAAAGGAAATGGAGTGTGACGAATGTGTTTGCGATATTGCATTTGCTGTAGATATTATGCATAAGCTGAATGTGTTAAACACAACACTACAAGGCAAAGTTGTACTTGCTTATGAATTGTAGGTGAAGGTGAAAGTGTGTCAATCGAAACTTCAACTTTTTGCCAAACAGCTTAAAGAGCAAAACTTGTTCATTTTTCTCTGTTGAAAACACGAGCTGTTACACAAGCACTATCAGACAATATAGTTCCCAGTTGATGGCTTTAAGAGATGAATTTATCAGAAGATTTGCTAATTTCAAGGCAATTGAAGGGCAGTTTGATTTGCTCAGCACACTTTTGCATGTGACGTTGAAACAGCTGCTGAAGAACTGCAGGTGGAACTGATTTATTTGCAAGCCGACGACTCTTTAAAGAGGTTTCTTGAAAATAAACCACTGGTCGAGTTTTATGCATCTCTGCACCCAGACAAGATTAAACATCTGAAAAGTTTTACAAGGAAGATGTTTGTGATATTAGCATCAACTTACATATGTGAGCAGACTTGTTCAATATTGAATGTTAACAAGTCAACGAATAGGTCACTTCTCAATGAATTGAATCTTCAGTCAGTGTTAAGAATCAGTACAAGCAACTTGACACCTACTTTCAACAAACTGGTAAATAATTGCAGTCAGTTGCATCATTCTCATTGAATCATTTTGTCCTTCTTTTGCTCAGTAGCTGAGCTACTTTGTTTTTGTAATGAATATTCGGTTCATGTGAATTTACTGCTTTAAAATATCAATAAAAATAGTTATTCTTCTTTAAATTTAGTTACTTTGATTTCGAACAAATGTGCTCCATGTGAATTTTCTCATTTAACTCATAAAAAATATTTTTCTTGAGTTAATTTACATGTGTACCTTGCAGTTCAACTAAAAAATATTGATTAATAAAAACAAAACATTTTTTGGTATTTCTTAAACAGAGTTACTTTTCTTTTTTTTAAATAAATATTTTCATTTTTCAAATGCGTTTTTTGTGAATCCTCTGCAGTACTTTAACATTCTTATGAATGAAAAATGATTGCATTTTCGATTTGAAATCACTATTTCTGATATTTCAGATATCTATTATATTGGAAAATATACTATGTGGCCAAGTAAAATTTGATTTTTTTAATGTTGCCCTTGCTCTGAAAAGTTTGCCCGCCCCTGTTGTACAGTAATGGAGCCAGCGTACTACCTTGAGGTAAGCAATTTGTTGATTGGCGCCAGCGACTTTGTTTGTGTCTTAGGATCACAGAAAAATGCCTGTTTTTTAGATGTCTCCGATTAGGTCTGTTAGTGGCAGGTCTTTTGTCAGCTCCAATATCTTTTTCAGGAGGAGCCGGTGGTTTACAGTGTCATATGCGGTGGAAAGATCAACAAAGACAGCTCCTGTTACCAGCCCTTTCTAAAAGCCATCGTCGTGAGATTCAGGAGCTGGCTAGTTGTGGAATTCCAGGCTAGATCCTTGCTTGTTGACGTATGATGGCTGGTTCAGAAACTGAGACCTATCTCTTTAGGATTAGGCGCTTGCACAGCTTTAACAAGTGACATAGCATTTAGATCAGATCAGGCGGAAACTCCTTGCATGCGCTGGATCTTTGCCAGGTCTAAGAAGAGCGATGCTTTTAGTTTTTCCGCAGATCTTTGGGATCCTTATTGTAAACATGTAGTTGTTGATCAACTCAAAGATCTATTTTCTGTTCTAAGGTTCTAAATTGGCTGATCTGCTCTGTGAAAATATAATCTAGACCGATTGATTTACCAGCCTTAAGGAAACTGATGCTGATATCGAGCTATTTAAGTACGAACGGTTCAGTTATTCCAATGGTCTGTGAATATTGAAGTCGGTCTGTGTTTCATCTGTGCTGTTGTGTATTGCACTTCCCATTGAGTCAGAACTGATGTTCAACTTGGTTGGCAGTGATAGTGTTGCATTGGAGTTGATGTGTCGTTGCTGATTTTCCAGATTAGATTTTGCATTTTTACTGTTATTCGTCACATCATTTTTCTTTAACAGATCATGCCATTTACTTTTTTGTCTTTGTGATAGAGAGGTCATCAGTCGCTCGCCTACTTCAATGGTACTTTCAGAAAAGTGGTCAGATTCATAGAGCTGTTGGTAGTCCTCGTACAATTTGCTACGTTGGGCATCGATCCTGTTGGGATGTCCTTCCGGGCTGCTTGGCGCAAACACCTGGTGTAGTTGTCGTACTTTGTTGGGATCTGCTGGGAGATGGGCAATCTTCATTTGATGATTCGCTTGGAAGCCAGGCCAGTTCGCTTTCTTAAAATTGAATCCTTTTCTAAATTGAACTGTGGCTGAGATTATTTAAGCATTGAGTGTGATGCCAATAGGAGTGTTTTGTGTTTTTGGCAGTGGCTCTAGGGTCATATTTTTTCTCAATCCGGTGATACTTTGGCTGGCAAACGCAGTATCGAAATTATACCCTGCGTTTCATCTTTCACTGTTGAATGGCCTTGGTTGATTTGCATCGTGGATCAGATTAAGCTAGTCAGTTTCGGCTATGCTTCCACTGCATTTCCATCTGAATTATTTTTAGCATAAGCCGATTGGGTGCTATGGCTGTTGAGTCGCCAATCACGCTTTTTGGTCCCCACATGGTGATGACATATCCTGCATCACAATAAGGAAATGCCAAAAATTACTACAATTAGCAAAAGTTTAAAACTAGAAGTTGGAACAAAATTGTGCTGACAATTAGAGTGAGTTAACTATTAGAAACAGTTGAATGTAAGTCAATAAAGTGAACATTAACTTTTTTTATTAAAATAAAATAATATATGTTTTTATCATTAAAAACAAAAAAAAGTCCTGACCTGTACAGTATGGATACATTGTTAAATACATGCAGATTCGGTAGCTGAAATAATACACTCTACTCGAGGCAATCTAGTAAAGAGCAATCGCTCATGGATTCTTTACATTTTGAATGATGCTTTAAGTAAATTAAACTTGATTTGATGAATCACCTAATTCATTATTGTTTATTATTTTTTTTATATTGGTAATTTTACTCTACATCTAATTCTTCAAATCTCAATTGCAGCTTTAATACTTAAGAGTTAATTACGCTTATCTGTACTTTCCCAGGTGTATATTTTATGATATTAACGCAGACGCATCCGAACCACTACGTCTAGTCAACTTTCGTAAAGCATTGTAGTTTGAAAATGTACAATACATTTTTTATTATAATTTAAAAAAGGAACATATAACAAGACCCCCAAAGCATCAGTTTTAGTCACATACACTTGCTAATTTAGTTAAACCACGAATTATTATGACAACACAATAATGAAAACATATAATTTATTAATGAACTAAGCTTGGATTTATTACTTCTTATCCGCCGGAAAAAATAATTTAAACTTTCCTTTGTAATCTGTCTAAAAGCAATAATAAGTAATGCTAACTAACTTACTTATCATAATTTAGAAACAAATGAGTATATACAGTATAATTATTTAACACATATACCTGTTTTGTACAATTTTACTACATTTTTAAGTACTTCCTACAGAGATAAAGTCACAACACATTATATTGTAATCAATTTGAATTTAACTTAAACATGAAGTTAGTAACAATAATAACTCCACGTCTAAATTTTGAAACAGAAAGAATTGTTAATAGAATATATAATTAAAACATTTGCCTTTTCTGGACAGCCCTACTACATTGTTTTAGTGCTGCCAATAAAGACAAAGCCCAAATGACTATACCCCAATCATCAAAAATTAAAACTTTCCAAATGAAGTTATTATAAATTTCATAATGAAACTTGCAATACAAAATAAAGTACATAATTAGAATATATTCCATTAACATATTTTCTTTTTCTGTACAGCCTTACTAGATTATTCACGACTATCCATAACGACACCATCACAATTGACTATACTTTAGTAATACATTTACGGATTAAGTCCTAAAATGAAGTTATTTGGAGAAAAAAATAGAAAAATAATAAAAATATCTTTATTTAGGTGATTTATTAAACATTTTTAAAACGATATTATAAAAAAATGACATCTGTCTTTGTTGGGCAACCCTACTACATGAGACAGTACTGCCCACAGAGACAACTCCACAAATGACAATATTCTATTAATTAATTTAAAGTTGTACTTAGATAAATCAAGTTATTAAAAACAAGTGTACAGAGAAAATAAATAATAGGGTTGCTTAAAACTTATAGTCCGAATTTTAACCTCCTAAAAATCCTCAAAGTTATTTTCTTATCACGTAATTCTATGTTTTGCGGTTCTTTTGTTTTTCTTTTGAATTAAATTCATAAATTATTACATTCAATTATTAATAAGTTTAAAATTATTAAAAATAGTAATATGTCAGCTATTGAAACATCTAATTTTTAAAATAACAAAATACAATTTTACTTATTTGTAATACCTGTTAATAATTTCAGTTTTTTTTTTCTTTTTGAAAATGCTAATTCTATATTCCAATTCAAGTTAAATGATATGCAAATATTTTTAAATTTTCAGAAGTTCAGGTTTTAGATTAAAGTAAAATAATATAAAAATAAATCTAGAAAACGTGGTTTTAAGATTATGTTTCAGAATAATGAAAACACATTTACATTTTTAGTTTAAAATGAGTTCAAATAATTTATAATTATTTCCGAATGAATAAAACTATCAAAATTCAATTCATTTGAAACTCATTTTTAGTAAATCTTTGGAATTGTTCAAGATAAAATTTCTTACGTTCGACAGGTAAAAGACTAAAGTTTATTTAAAAAACTATTTGTACCTCTCAACAAACTTTTGGAATAATAAGTTTTCTCACTATAGCTTGAAACCCAGATATCAAGTAAAATTTAAAATTTCATGAATTTCTTTTGTAAATCGTTTCAAATATAAATATCATTTTTCTAGAACTATTTCAAAAGTCATAATACTTGAACATAAAATGTACGTAAAAAATAATTATCTCAATAATGTCTGTGCGTTCAAGAAAATGTGCGATCGATCGGAATAGCAACAATTTTCCGACAGAAAACTATGTATGGAATATCATAATCGCTATAATATTTAATTTTATTTATTTCATATGGTATTTTAAATTTTATATAGTAGGTATACATTTGTAATAAAATATGATTAGAAAATTATCTGTCTTTTTTTTTTTCATAATTTTATCTAATTTATTTATAGTTTTATAAGAATAAATATAAACAGTTATTCTATTTTCATAAATAAGTAACTTTTACAGTTTTGATTTCTTTCAATAAGATTTCATTACTCCATCTGATTTTAAAATGATATTAAAATATTTAAATATGTTTTAGTGATAACCTTTCTATTTTGTTTTAATTTAACAAAATATGAACTTTAATTGTGAAAATTATATTTTATTTTTCTAAAGTGCAACTGGAAACTGTATTATTGTCTGTAAGTACAACTTCGATGAGGTCGTATAGTAGATAGTTTGTGGCCGTGCACCTCCCGTGTGTTTAATTGTTTGTTGTGATTTTGTCATACAATACATTTAGAATTAATTGTCAGTAAAATGTAGACCACTTTTTAAAATATTCTTTCGGAATGTTCCTGTTTTTCAATTTTCCCAATTTTGTTTTGTTTTCAAAATTAAAAAAATGAATTTCTTACGCTGCTTAGTACACATTCATGCGTACACGACAAGTAAATTATCATTTTGAACTAATTAAAAAAACTAATTTTTACATGTAAATATTAAAAGACATTGTGTAGCACGTGGTGTCCCAAAATCAACAACACATTTGGGCGCGTACCGCTCTAATACTATTCTTGAATATTAATTTTTTCCATTTATTTTGGGGGTACTCCCTTTATACAACTATATATCACTCAAACATTTATTTCTAAATATTATTTAAGGCTTTTAATACATTAATATTTGCTAATAATTTTAAATAAAGTTTAAATGATTTTATATTCGACAGTTTAAATACTTTCAATTTCCTTTCAAATGTCTAACACGAAGTAATGGATTTATTATTTCAACTATTGACAACATATTAAAATGGCTGACTTGTTGGATTTAGTCCTTTAATAGGATTTAAATCTGCTACTTTTTTATTAATATAATAATTGGAAAATATTCTACGTTTATTGTTTACGGACCTGGTTTAAAGAAAGCTATATATATATATATATATATATATATATATATATATATATATCAAAATTATTAAAAAAGTTAGAAATCGGAAAACAAATGTCATCGTCATGTTACTTTATTTGTCTTCAATTCGTGTTTATCTGTTACACCTCTGCATTGTATAGCGTTCTACAAATTACCTCATACACACACTAAACAATGCTTCAAGCAAACTATATTAACCTATAATATATATATATATATATATATATATATAATATTGATAAATATTCTTATTTACTTATTTTACTTCTGATCGAAGAACGATATTAATAACGATGTGATATACACATGTAATGAATAATATTTGATGAAGTTCTATTCGAATGTGTGTGTTTTATTTTCAATATTTTATTTACTTTCTTTGATCTCAAACTGTTTTATACATCCGCTCCTCTATTCGATGAAAACTGGCCACTTTTAATAGCATCCGATATAACTGCATTTTTATGATCGGCCTTTTTCGGCGATGATCGATAATCGATTCAAATCTCTTTGAATAAGTAAACGCATCGCCAGGAACGAAATATGAATTCGATTTTGTATTACTCTAGGAGAGACTATAAATATAAAAGTCTAAATCATCTGACTAGATTTCGCAATTCGTTTATTATTAGTGCTATCATATTTATCATCTACTTCTTTGGACACCCCTTTTTTAACTTGCGGACCAATGTTCAAGCGGATAAAAACCAATCATATAAATTTGTAAAATTTCAATTCTTGAATGGATAATAATCCGAGACAAGAGACAAACACAGTAACAGAAACATATATATTACACTATTAGATCCTTGTCATCGACTTGAACGTTCTACAGAACACAGAACTTAGTCTTTCAGTAAAAAAAAAACCTTATGATTACCACATCTCGTTGCCCATAGAATTACAATTACTACAACATAGACTCATGCAGCCATACAATAAACAGGTCGTATCACGATTACTTATTATTTTTGTCATTTTTTCACGCTGTTGTTTTCTTAATGAAGATCAATATACTTTGTATGGATTGATTAATCATATTTTTCATAATTGTTCAACTCTCTACAAACTAGCGTCTCAGTTCAACTTTGTAAAACATTAGCATGATTTGTTTTGCTCTCTTTGAACACTTATAACAATTTTCTATAGGTCTATATTTATGAATATTTGTATTTGATTTTGGGCGTTGATATGCTAGCTGGGTTTAAGCCATACTGAATGGCTGTAATGACAACAAAAGAGCCGTCTTAAGATGGCCTACATCTTATATATGTATAAGCTGCTCAGTACTAGTCGACCGAACACTTGTAGATCTGGCTTTCCATTTACGTTCATCATTAACGTAGAAATATTATGAAAAATTATAAATCATTAACATTTATTCTCCTTCTAAGCGTCCAGCGGATCGGTTCATGAAAGATATCGAACTGGTCGGGGTTAGGGTTTCGATTCTCGGTGGTTACATGCAAACTAGATCTAAACTATGTTACAGATTCGTAATGACGATAAAACAACTGTTTCTGCATGACCAAAATTATATATATATATATATATATATATATATATATATATATATATATATATATATATATTGTGTGTATTTAGGCAGCATATTTTCATTTAGGCAAACATTATTAAATAACACGTAGTGGTTTTATTTTGATGCGACTTTTTTTTTATTTTTTCAATTTTCCGAATTGTCCATCCTATGTTTCGGTCAAATAGATGTAAATATGATCCATGGCTTTCTTGTTCCAATCTTTTTTTTTCTTTTTTGTAAGTACTTTCGATTTGCATCGTCAAATTATCTTCAGGCGGTATTAGTTTTAGTGTCTTTACTGTTGTGCTCATTTTTGAATTATAACGGCAAGTAGTTTATATTTGAAAACGCGTCTGTAAAGTTGAAATATACATGAGAGCGTGATGGCGTTCTACACATACGAGAGATTTAAAGTTTGACTGTTTAAACCGTTATGAAATTGATGACGTTAAATAAAGTGCATACAATTCAAACGCATAACTACCTAATGGCTAAGAATTTGGTAATGTTAATTATTATGCTAGACACTTTAAAATGTTGCGACTAGTTTCATAATTGACATTATTAATTGTGGGATGTTTAGCTTTTAAGTAGAGGGCTTCGAGTATTTTTAATTTTTTGATATTGGTATCATGGTGTATTATTTTGGTATTGTTAACAAGGATGTTTCTATATTGGGAGGGGTGCAATTATGTTTTTTTAGGTGTTGGCATATATAGCTAGTGTCGGAGAGATGTAGGGTGAGTCTTCGGGATAGTGCTGTGGAAGTGAACCCTATGTAAGAATTAGTTTTTTTTATTGTTATCGGAGATACATTCTCCCATAGGGCATTGGAACTGATATATTACATTGGTTCTTCCTAATGTATTTTGAGTTTGGGAAGTGTTATTTTTAACAACATAGTTTGATGTTTTCATTTTTTATAATAAATGATGAATCGTATTTTATCATCAGAATTGGTGGGGGCATATGTAGCGA
>OY744540.1:57632557-57665057 GCA_963556195.1 Sepiola atlantica | reverse complement strand
GCAGATAATGAAAAATGGCAGATAATAATGTAACGAAACAAATGAAAAGACAGGCTGTAATTGGCGCAATAAAGGCAGATCATAGCGATTTACAAATCGCACAATTTCTTAAAGTCGCCCGTTCTTTTGTTTATAAAGTTCGTAGGGAGTTAGAAGAAAATGATGGTGATTGTAAGCAGGTTGCTAAACGTAAAAAGCACGACCAACGGTCAGACACGATTAGAACACCTGAATTTATTCATCAAGTTCAGAATATTATTGATGAGAGCCCCCAAAAGTCAATGAGGTCCATCGCAAAAGACCTGAATGTTTCAGAAGCCACAATTCGAAGGACTGTTCATGAAAATCTTCGTTACAAGTCTTATGTGATGAGGAGAGGCCAGTTTATGTCCGAGACCACCAAAGAGAATCGTTTGATAAGGTCCAAGAGGCTGTTAAACAAACTGAAACATCCTGTTGAGCAAGGCATGCTTTGGTTTTTCTCAGATGAGAAAAACTTTGATCAAGATCAAAAGGTAAACAGAAGGAATGACAGATGGCTGTGTAATGACCCTTCCGAAGTTCCAACAGTCATGCATACAAAATTTCCTGCAACTGTTATGGTTTTGGGGGTTGTTAGCAACGAAGGACATGTGATGCCACGACACTTATTTCGGCAAGGACTAAGAGTCACTTCTGCTGCTTACATTGAAGTCTTGGATACTGTTGTTAAGCCCTGGATCGATAGAGTAACAAATGGAAGGCCCTACATCTTTCAACAAGACTCTGCACCAGCACATAAGGCTCAAAACACTCAGGAATGGTTGGCGAATCATTTTTATGATCACATCACTCCAAACTTGTGGCCTCCAAACTCTCCAGACCTGAATCCATTGGATTATTATGTGTGGGGCGTCGTGGAGAGAGATGTTAATAAACACCCCCACAACACTAAAGATTCTCTAAAAGCATCCATTGTCAGAGTGATGGACAACATAGATGAGGACCATCTCAAGCGCGCTTGCAGTCGGTTTAGGTCTCGAATCGAAGCTGTCATTGAAGTAGAGGGGAATTTCATTGAATGAAATTATTAAACAATACCTTAGCTTACATGTTTATATAATTGTTTTTATTAAGAATATTTTTGTTTGATTTTTTTTATCATTTAATAAAATGGAAAATATGTTCTCATATACCTGACGCACCCTGTATATATACAACAAAGACCAAAACTTAAACGCAATCAAACGCAAGAATAGATCATGAAAAAGAGATCAAATCAACAGAAAATTTTCTCGTTTTAATTTTTTCTTTCTGTGTTTAATTATGTGTCTGTTTGTCTCTTTTTAGTACATTTTGTCTCCACGGCATGTCATTTTATGATATATCGTGTAATTTATATTCATATATATTAATATATATATATATATATATATATATATATATATATATATATATATATATATATATATATATATATATATATATATATGTGTGTATGTATGTGTGTGTGTGTACGTGTTTTATAATAATTCATTTTTCGGTTACTTTTACTGCGTCAGAAATGGTATTTAATATTGTAAAATTTCAGACTCTACGTATTTCTGTGTGTATATTTGTTCCTTTGCAGTTACATGTATGTATGTATGCACTAAGATATAGTTGTGGGTGTGTATGTTTCAGTATGTATTACAACGTACGCTTTCAGTTATTTAAATAAACATTTTCTTATTGAAAACGTCTCGTAACGTGTCTGAAGTGGAATTTGAGAAGACACGCGCTGGCTGGTTGAAATAAAATATCATCAAAATATTTTATTTGATCCGGCTTGTCTTCATTTTTCTGCATTCTTTTGTTTTGGGTTTAGATGAGGATATTTTACATTTAACCATACTGAAATACTATTGCGTCATGACTGATTTTATTTTAATTGTTATAAAAATAGTTATAAAAATATCAACTATTTTTATAACTATGCTCAATTTCTTGTCTGATAAACTGTTAGCAATGTCCGATAAATATTATATATATATATACATATATATATATATATATATATATATACATATGAATTTTTATTCATACAAAAAGTGTTGCCTCGATACGTGCGTACATGTTTTAGCTGATACCTTATTCACAGTCTGATCTTGTCATGTCACTGATACTGAAGATTAGCATGTCTATGTAGTGTTTTACTTTTTTTGGCATAATATCAAACTAATATTAATTATATATTATATATATATATTTATGTATATATACACACACACATATATATATATATATATATATATATATATATATATATATATATATATATATATATAGAGAGAGAGAGAGAGAGAGAGAGAGAGAGAGAGAGTAAGAGAGAGTTAAGAAAAATAATGTATGAAGCATAGAGACGAGGTTGTTGTTTTTTAATTATCATATTTCATTCTAATATTTCGAGCAGTCCTCAGCTCTTTGTGAAAAAATTGAACGAAATGGATAAAAAAAAGAAAATTAAAACCGCTTAGAAAAAAGTAATTTGCCACTGTATGCAGGGTTCACTTAGTGTTTTTACGTGCAAGTTAGTGCACGCGAATCTCTTTACCGATTTGTAAAGAAATACGTTGTCTTAAGAAAAAATTATATATATATATATATATATATATATATATATATATATATATATATATATATATATATATATATCTGTAAATATATATATATATAAATTAATTAATATACTATATATGAATAGTACTAAAGATGTTAATGCAAAACGATTAATACTTAATAAACTATATATAAAATCATATATATAAGTCGATAGGTATATCAATAAAAATACATAAATATATCTATCAATAAAATATTAAGTAAGGTTCCTGAAATTGAATATATACTTTAAAAATTAAATTATGTAATAAAAATTATATGAATATAAATATAGATATATTAATAAAAGAAATAAAAAGTAAAGTAAATTCGAATCAGTAAACAAAAAAGTACTTTGTGCAGTGTAGGATAAATATTTCCTATTCCAGGTCGGCTTACTAATTCATTGTTTCCCAACATATCCGCTTCTTCTTTGAGTCGTCTTACTCTCGACCGTTGTTCTCTATCCAAAATGTTTACTTCGTGCACTAAAGATAGATCGTACCTCTTTTCGCACCTGATGTAGTCAGCCATAACTATTTTTTCGATATATCCAGATATATAGAATTTAATCCAATAGGGGTATTATTAATTATAAATAATAGATAAAATTATTGTATATATATATGTATATATATATATATATATATGTATATATATATATATATATAGTCATATATATATATATATATATATATATATATATATATATATAGTTATATATATATATATAGTTATATATATATATATAGTTTTATATATATATATATAGTTATATAGTTATATATATACATATAAATATATATATACATGTATATATACATATATATGTATATATATATTGTTGTGGGTGAACCTACCTACCCTTTAATAATAACTAAATGGTAGTAACCGGCTTCCATAAATACCAGTTTGGCCGGGAAAACATTGGGAGGCACATTTAGGCACTAGCACTGCCAACACTGACTTGTGTATAATTTCTCTGTTCAATACAATTCATTATTATTATCTCTAAACCTGTTGTTCTTTTATTTCATCGTTGGTACCACTAAACGGCTCCACAACAACTGGCGGCGAGTGATTCGTAAAGGACTTCGTTGGAGACACCTTGGACCTTGCAACCTGTGAGTGGTAAACCAGTGTCTACAACACGTTCAACCTTCGAAAAGAAAAATTCTACCCATTTAAAAAAAAAAAAAGATTAGCAAGTGCCGGTCGAATTCGAGACCCGAATGACGCAGTGATGAGAAAGGGGTTGAGTTTGTTATTAAACAGTAAGCATTGGAAAATAAAAAAAATAGTGAAGGACTATTTGTGACTAATTCTTTTTCAAGAAAGTATTTCTTTATTCATGGAAGATTTCTCGAAACAGATATTGGAGATGATTAAATTTCAATCAGAACAACCGAAGGCAAACAATGAAAAATATCTTTCTCAACAAAAGGCAAACGATGAAAAATATCTTACTCAACAGAAGGCAAACGATGAAAAACTTCAGTTTCTACAGAAGGAATTTCAGTCGCAGCACATAAGTTTGTTGAAGTATTTTGCGGAAAAGAATTTAGCACAAAAGCGAGAAGATAGAAAATCTTTAGACGAACTATTGATTGGGATAACAAATTTACAATTAGAGCAACAGACTCAATCAGAGAGAAAATTTGAACAGCTAGCACAAGCAATTATAAATACGACGAATTACGACAGCGACGCGTTCAACCAAAATGCAATATGCTATAGAAACCTTCAACTATGTGCCTGAAGAGGACCTACACTTCGAATCATGGTACCGTCGATATCAGGATTTTTTCGATATTGATTGTAGCACATGGTAAGAAAAGAAAAAGGTTCGTTTAGTTCTTCGTAGACTAGGTACAGCAGAGCATACAGAATGTGTCGATTATATTCTGCCGAAAAAAATGGGCGAACTATCTTTCAATTAAACCATTAAAATGTTAATGGAACTATATTGTCCCAAAACAAGTTTATTCCACGAAAGGTGGAAATGTATGAACCTAACGCGAAAAGAAAGCCAGAATTACTCAACGTTTGCTTCGATCGTCAATAAACATTGTGACGACTTTAAGTTATCATCCTTGACAGCGGACAATTTCAAAGTATTAATATTTGTTCAAGGGCTCGTCTCGCAAAACGATGCAGAGTTAAGAAGACGTGCAATAAGAAAACTTGAAACCGAGCCAAATTTAACATTGCAACAACTGGCCGAAAGCTGTCAACAAAATATTTCCGAGAAAAAGGAAGCTAAAGAAATAGAGGAAGCAGCAAATTCTAATATTAAAAATGTTCGTCGTTTTTCAAAAAAATCATACTTTTCGAAGGAACAATTCAGGAAGGAGTTGCCTCAAAGTTGGGATGAAAAATTGCCAAACCACCCTTGTTGGGGTTTCAGGGACCTACATTCATACCAGAAGTGTCCTTTTAAACGAAAAAATTGTGACAAATGCCATAAAATGTGACACAAAGCCTCACATTGCAGAAGTAACACTAGAAAAAAAAGTTACATAAAAACAATTAGAATTAATAGTGGCAACCTAAACATACGAAAGTATGTTACGGTAAAAATGAACAATCAAGATTTTAAACTACAGCTTGATTCAGGGTCTGACCTATCAATTATTAATATTAATACATGGAAAAAGATCGGCAGACCGACTATGCTACGCACAGATAAAGTGGCTCGATCGGTAACCGGAGAGAAAATAAACTTTAAAGTGGAAGTCATTTCAAAAGTGACACTAAAAATAAGACATTAAAATTACGCATGTTCGTAATGAAAGATACAAGAAATTTGTTCGGTTCAGATTTGATTAAGCACTTCCAGCTCTGGGATTCGCCGATAAGCGCCTATTGTTAACGAATAAAGAACTTTTCTGCTGAAGCAGAAAAATTGAAGAAGGATTTGAAAGAGTCAATCTCCAAGGTGTTTTCTAATGAATTAGAACGCTGTACTAAAATGAAGGCGAGTTTTGAACTAATTGAAAACAAGAATCCCGTTTATAAGAAAAAACGAAGTGTACTATTTGCCTCTCTTGAACAAATTAATGCAGAAATAGACCGGTTGCTGGAGAAAGATATTTTAACACCAGTTGACTACTCGGAATGGGCGGCCCCAACCGTCTACATGAAGAAAAAATATGGAGAGATCAGAGGGTGTGCCGATTTCTCAACCGGTTTGAACGATGCGCTGAAAGATTATCACTAACCTTTGTCGACTCCAGAAGAGGTTTTCACAAAATTAAGCGGTTGAAAACTGTACTAAAAAATTGACTTGAGGGAAGCCTATCTGAAACTACCTGTAGAGGAAGATAGCTCTAAGCTTCTCTGTATTTCGACACACAGAGGACTACTAACGTTCGATCGTCTCCCTTTTGGAATTAAAGTGGCCCTGTCGATTTTTCAGCAGGTAATCGACACGATGTTGAGCGGGCTCGATTTTTTGATTGGCTACCTTGACGATATCTTAATGAAAAGTACGAACGTCGGGGAGCACCGTGAGCACGTAAACAAAGTATTCGAAAGGATAAGCGATTTTGGTTTTACACTTAAGTCAAAGTGTGAATTCTTTCTAGAAGAGATCAAATACTTGGGACATGTCATTGATAAGAGTGGAAGACGTCCCGAACCAGAAAGATCTATAGCCATCAAGAATATACCCGACCCGAACAATGTTACCCAACTACAAAGCTTCCTGGGTCTCGCAAACTATTACGAAAAATTCATTCCCAGTATGCACAAATTGCGAGCCCCCTTAAATGAGTTACTTAAGAAAGATAGTAAATG
This sequence comes from Sepiola atlantica, assembly GCA_963556195.1. Lineage (NCBI taxonomy): Eukaryota > Metazoa > Mollusca > Cephalopoda > Sepiida > Sepiolidae > Sepiola > Sepiola atlantica. The sequence goes on along the minus strand of OY744540.1, from coordinate 57,658,640 downwards.
GGAATGGTCCGCCGATAGTCAATCTGCATTCGACAACCTACATACGAAGTTAACTTCAAAATTATTTCTTACTCATTTTAATCCAGAGCTAAAAATTATTGCTGCAAGTGACGCCAGCTCCTACGGCATTGGGGCGTGCATTTTTCATAAAATGCTGGATGGCTCGATTAAACCCATCGCGCACGCTTCAAGAACTTTACTTCCTGCAGAGAAAAAATACTCTCAGATTGAAAAAGAAGCGTTGGGTATTGTGTTCGCAACGACCAAATTTCACAGGTATCTACACGGCTGTCATTTTATCCTACAAACAGACCATAAGCCACTTTGGATCAATAAAAACTTGCCAACCTACACAGCAAACCACCTACAGAGATGGGGTATAATTCTGTTAAATTATGACTTTGAGATGGAATTTTTACCGTCAAAAAGACTAGGACACGCAGATGGTTTATCGCGGCTAATCCCAAAGTACACGGAACCGCTCGAGGATACAGTTATAGCATCCTTCGGTCTGAATATGACTATAGTAAAGTACTGTGTAACACAATAAACGAGCTGCCAGTTACACTTGGCGATATACAAAAAAGGCAAGAGAAGATAATTTTATTATCGAAATTAAAATTAAATTACAAACAGACGATGAGCAAACGGCAAAAGCTTTTTCAGTCTGTTGCGACACATTATTATACCGGGAGCGAGTAGTAATCCCAGCTATGCTAAAAAAATCCTGAAGGATTTCCATGAGGGGCATCCCGGAGCGACACGCATGAAGAGCCTAATGAGATCTTATGTGTATTGGAAAAACATGGACAGAGACATAGAGACGAAGGTGAAGGTCTGTGTGGGCTGCGCGTGTGCAGCGAAAGCACCACCTATTCAGTACTGTCCATGGCCAAAGGCAGAGAAACCATGGTCCCGGATCTACATAGATTTCGCGGGGCCATTGGAATGCTTCTACTATTAAATTATAGTCAACAGCTACTCAAAATGGCCAGAAGTTGTTAGATGTAAAAACCCAACAACGGATGTCACAATATGCGCGTTGCCTGAACTGTTTGCCCGATTCGGAGTGGTGGACATTGTTGTATCGGACAACGGTACACAATTTACTTCACGAGAGTTCAAAGAATTCTGTGAAGACTTTCAAATTAAAATCGATGGCAATCATTGCAAGGGACAGTATATAAGCCGGCATGGGATGTGGGTGTTTTTTGGAAATGTCTGGATGTGTTTAAAGTTTGTTTTATGTGACTGAAATAAACGGCTTCATTCCCTTCCTTGATACTCTTATAATAAAGTCCAACAACAAACTAGATTTCAAGGTACACCACAAAACCACTCACAAAAATGACTACATACATTTCTACTCACACCACCATAGCAAGATCAAAACAGGTATAATTATAGGCTTCTTCCTACGCGCCCTTAGAATATGTAGCCCCCCTCACATAGATGAAGAAATAAAGTACATTTTTAATTCCCTAAAAACATTGCAATACCCCACACATTTTATATTAAATGCCAAGAAAAAAGCCTTCCAAATATTCTCCAGAAACACCACACAAAAAAATCAAACTCCTAACACCTCTCTCATAGACAGACCCCTTCTCCTACACACGCATTCCAATAACACATCCATATGCAACACGCTTAACAAACTAGGCATTCCAACAGTACAAACCACATCTCAATCCATAAAACAAACTTTAAACACATCCAGACATTTCCAAAAAACACCCACACCCCATCCCTCGATTTTTTTCCCCACTCACTCTTTACAACATTCATTTCTATTTCTCTAACAAATACGGACGTCCACCCAGCAGTGGCTACTATTTCATTCTATTTTTCCTCCCAATATGTCTACCCAACATGTATCTGCACTTGCATGACATTTTTTCTCTATTTTATCATCCTGATGAAGTCTTATAAATAAAGACGAAACGTTGATGTACACAAAAAACATCCATTTTTTGGTTTTCCTTTTTCATTTTCCCATATATATATATATATATATATATATATATAATCAAAATTGGTAAGTATCGGTTCATGGTTTAGGAGTGTTTTCATGACAACGATACACACACACACACACACACATATATATATATATATATATATATATATATATATATATATATATATATATATATATATATATAAACATGTTTACAAACGTAATGTTTTATACATTCACCCCATAAATGTTTAACGTGTTTCTTAGAATATATATTATTAAATAAATAATAACTTCTTAATTATGTAAGGAGCTTATCCTGTATATAGAAATATAGAAATATATACACAGAAAATACCCTATAAGAATACTGGTCAGGACATATATTTGTACCAACCAGGTGATTACCGATGGCAGATTTGTGTGCTTTACAGTTCCTGGATTATCTCGAAACATTGTGTGAGTTTTCAGTTACATACAGTGCCAGGTCGACCAATCATTTCAATATTATGGAAGCGTTAGTTTTTAGCGTTAGTTTTTTCTCGACCAAGCCATTGTTGACAAAAGAGTTTGAAACATAAGTAGGAGATATTAAATCCCCCATAGCGTTAAAAGATTTATCACTTTTCTCTCAATTAATATCACCAATTAAAACAATTTCAACCTAATTTTTTATTTGATTTTTCTTAGTTTTTAATTCATTATTCTGCCGTTTCACCTTAGAGGGTAAGACGATAAGGCATTAAAGAAAAACTTTAGTAATTTTTTTTACCTACCCGTTTCATCGAGTAAAAATAATGTTTGCTCTGAAATTTATCTTATTTTTTTGTACTCGGAATGTACTTACATAATTTCGAGGTCGATTCAACCCCCAATTCATCAAAACGTTAAACAACGTTAAACGTATCAAAATGAAGGTAATTGTTCTGAAGTCTGGGATAGCATTTCTTAAATTTCGCCGCCTAAATTATGTAAATTTATAATATGTAAAACTAAATATGTAAAACTGAATATTCAAAATTTCAATATTCAATGTTCAAGTGAGTAATTCAGTAATTAGCAACTCATGATACTCAAAGATATTCAAAATTCAATATTCAAAATTCAACTAAATATGTAAAACTAAATCAGGTAGCTCTTGGTTATAAATCTAACCGCATTTCTAAAACTAAATGTAAAAATTCGTTGGCAGTTAAAGGTGTATTTTTACAATACGAAATCCATTTTAACTTCAATTCCTATAACTCTCTACGGAGTAAATATATGTAACTCTGGGTTATGGGCGTGTAGGAAGTGTTCTTTGGCAAACCTCGCTTTTCAAAGTTTTGGTCGAATCGCGAAATGTTGACATCCAAGAACCCAACGTGTCGTATAATAATAATAATTTCATTTTTTTTAAATAATGTTTTCTTTTGAAATTTATCTTTACATTTTGTTGTATTCGAAATTTACTTAAACGCACACATACACACACACGCGCATATATATATATATATATATATATATATATATATATATATATATATATATATATAAGATAAATGAAAAAAGAGGGGTAAACATGTACGAATGACAAATCTGTTTCAACTTCGATTGTTCAATGCAAGGTGTACTCGGTAAAAACGTTTATTATTCTTTCCTTAAGCCAAGGCTTTTCAACCCTTACTTTCATTTATCTTTATAATTACTACGCCTCGTATATTGAGCTTAAACAATTTCACTATAGGTTCTATCTACTAAAAGTATAGGTTTAGTTTAATATTTTTTTAATTTATATATATATATATATATATATATATATATATATACATACATATATTTGAAAAATATAAGAATATAAACAAATTAAACACAGGTAAAAAATAATCAGAAACAACAGTTTACCGAATGTTTATGTCACGTGCGTAATTATTTGAAAAAATTTGCAGCGCGTGCGACAAAGACCTGGACATAGGACACAGAGGGGTAGAAAAAATAGGAAAATAAATCAATGTAAACATGGATGAAATACCGTAACAAATATTTGTTTTTTTAACCGGGATTCAAGTTTGTTAAAAACATCCCGTCGTGTCTTCTTTATTTTGTTTTCCCGTTATTCAATACATTTACAATCTTCACATTTTCTGAAGACGATCGTTTTTTTTTTTATTATTACTTCTTGTGTTAAATTTGTTTTTCCTTTTGTCTTTTTCATACATCTTGTCTCTACAGCATTCCATTTTGTAATAGCTCGTGTATTTTATTCCTTATATACATATATATATATATATATATATATATATATATATATATATATATATATATATATATATAAATGTATATTTATATATTCGTTACTATGTTACAAACATCTTACTATATGTAGTTGTAGAAATAAATACGATCTGAAGAACGATATGCTGTTTAAATCCGTTTTCTTTTAAGATTTTAAAATAAAAGGCGGCAGCATATGCTTCAGTTTAGATTCTGGGACTGGAGTCAAAAAAGGTTACAAATACAGAAGGCCATTGCGTCGTCGTTACTTCCACGTCGTCATGTTCTCGAAAAGAAAGACACTTTTCCCCCTTTTAGCGTTTCCGTCTCTCCAAGTATAGAAGATGCCGTGTTTCGGTTAAGACCATTTTCTAGCGTAGTGCCAGAAAATGAGAGGCCTGTCCTGACCTGACCGTTATTATGCTGACAGTTGCACGCTATTACCTGCTATTTATCGATATTTTCCCCTCTTTCCAATTGTTTCTTTCATATGCAGTTTTCTACGTATTTGCGATTTTACTGTCGCTGTCATTATTAATCTTGTTTATACAAATGCGTTCTCTTTTTATACTTCAGTTTTTGTATTGATCTTTTTTACATTTTATATACGAATCCATAGTTATGTTTTGTGATTCGTTCGGTCTGTCACGCTTAAGATTAGGCTCTCGCGCTTACGATTTGCCTCTCACGTTGAAGTAAAACAAATCTATATATTTAAAATGTTACACAGACTACATTTAGAACAATTTATTTGTCCGTATTGACAATGCCCGTAGACTTTATGCTTGAAATAGTCCAGTATTGTAACTTAATTTTTATTAATGATTTCTCTAAAATGTGAGTCTCATCTCCTCCAATACTATAACCCTTCCGCCTATGACATCTTTTTGGTCGCCTGAATCCAAATCTAACAGCAGTTATGGTAGCCAGAGTCTGGATATTTGGTCAATTATACCCACAAATCCTATGACCGTTCGCCTGTCGCGTTTACATGGAGATCAAAGCCTTATGTTTCTATGTAAGACCATCTAGTATTCAACCCGGATCTCGAATTCTTTGTGATTTTCCATCAATAAAATATTTCCTGCATGTAGCCGTGGAAATTAATGACCGTCTGTAAAAAGAAGTAAGAGTTATCTTGCGCTGTCTGCATAAAGAATTTTGTCGAAATGAATACTAGCAAATAGATCCTTTCTCCGGTCATATATTTTTTTAAACCTGGAGGGATGTTCTCATGGTCAACGAACATAAACCACACTGCCCTCAAAAGGATGAAGTATTGACTAAGATCAGGGTATCACAACGAACGAAAAATACGCGCCCCCCTAAAAAACAAGGAGTTAAGCTTATAAGAGTGATATAATGCCAACAGAACAGATAAGACGCAACCCTTCCCCGAAAAAGCAGAAGATAATCATGGGGGAATCGTATCACATATAATATACTGCCTCCCAAAGAAGAGGTAATGCTTATGAGGTATGTATCATGACAAAATTAAAATATGCTACACTACCGGGAAAAGGAAGCAGTAAAGCCTTGGAGGATTCAGCCCACACTAAAATAATAAAAGAAAGTGGTAATTGCTGGGAAGATGATATCATAATGAACGAACGAACATATAGTACACTGCTTCCTCAAGGGAGAAGGTAATGCTTGGTAGGACGGTATCATGGAACGGAAAGAACAAATACTACACTAGCTAATTCCAAAAAGAGGAGGTAATACCTAAAAAGATCCACCATGAAAGGAGAAGGTTTTGCCTGCAAGAAATATATCGTGACAACATAAACCACAACAAAGGTACTCCTTGGGACGCTGGTCTCATGATAAAAGAATATATGCTACATTACTCCCTCCATCGAAGGATGATATAATATATGGGGTAGGGATTAAATAAAGAATAGTAATAAAAAGATTATCTTTGATTGTGCTTTTACCTTGTTGGCTAAGAGCAAATTCTACTACCTCTTCTCCGCATCGAAGCGACATCAGATGTTTTACGTATACTGTAAAAGAACATCCGAACGTTTTCATATGAATTGAACATTAATAATATGTAAATCACATTCTAAGAAAGATTTGAACTTCTTTTTAATTAAATCGAGAACATTAATATTAATAATAATTATAGTAATATTACTATCGACAAACCTTCTGCGTACATATAAGACAATCTGACACTACAAAGTAAACACTTATCTTACAGAATTATTACTTTCTACGAAAGGTATGCAACTTACGAATACATATTGTGGGTGTTTGCAGATTACTATATGTACGGTATTTCAAAATGTTATGTTGTATCATATAATTATGACATAAATTACTCCACAGTAGCTTTGTTGCTGTCGGGCTTAGGTATTGTTCTGTTCAATCCTAGGAGGTCCGCCCTCCAGACTAGTTATTGCTATTCACGCGAGGCACCACCACCGGGCAATATCGACTGTGTTGTTCACTTGATGCTAACAACCTGGCTTTACACGGTACATATCTGTATATTTCCTCAGCCTTTTTAATATCTACCTTCTATCTGTTGCACAGTCCACTCCCACCTGGACCGCGGCAGTGCGCGTTTCGTATCTAGTCCCACCACGGGCTGTGTCTCTCCTCGTTTGTTATACTCTTCCGTGAAAGGACCGTGGCAGTTCACATTTAATACTCGTCATTTTTAAAACATCATAAATCACATAGTTCATATATAGCTTTAGTTTTCTCCCTCGCCGTGTAGAGGTTCGTGTCGTTTAGTGGATTAATTCTTTCTGCCTTCCTTCCTGCCGTGAACCACACCTTCCGTTTCTGCAACAAAATCCCCATGATCGGGTCGGACTCCGAAGACAAACAATCCCTTTAACTTTCAACTTCAGAGTTTATTCCAAGCGTTGTTATTTATCGGTCTGGGTCATACACTACGCCGAGAGAGAGAGAGAGCAAATCGCTACTTTATCGTAGTACTTAACAATTATTTTCTTAACCATTCATAGAGGCAGGGCAAGGATATCTCTTGCTTGTATTTTCTTAGGGAAATATTTCCCTTAAATCAAAGTGCTGACTACATCAAAATCATGTCTGATAGGTTCGCCTCTGAAACCCAGTCTGATGAAACTCGCTTCTCACGAAGAACGAGTGACGTCACGGATCCCTCTGTTTCCCACGCAAAGACCCGTGACGTCACAGCCTCTCGCAGATGCACACTGACACTTGATCTGGGGTCTCGTCACACGGTGAACTTGTCACGTCTGTGATTTCCGATTGTGAGAACAGGCCCTATTCTGCACTCGACTACCGGTCCACCCCGCGTTAATTCGCGCAAGTCAAACCAACGATTTCCAACAGATACGTCCATTCGCATAGGGCCATTATCCAACATATCTATCTCCTCATAATAGTAGGCTTAATCTGAACATGGACATCTAGTTTTGCCCGACACTTCGTTATCTGGCTATGCGTCCCGTTTTGACCATTTTATTCTCATGTTTAAGCTATCCATAACCAGACAGCAATGTAAATGTTATCACACAGCCTGTCACATTCCAAGAGTTATACAATGAAAACCAAACAGAATGTGTCTCTTCTCAATTTAATTCAATTTAATAGTGAAAATTCAGATATCGATAAGAATTTTACCTTAAAATCTGTCTTTGACAAAGTTGCCCAAAACTCAACTCGGGAGAAATAAACAATAATTTATATTCTTCACAATATTCGATTTAATAAGATTGTGTGGATTTAGCCTTCTTCTCCATCTTAATTAATTTAAAATTTAAAAAAGTATCTCAAATAAATACTTTTATTGATCTCAATCGATTGAATTATAATTTCTAATCAATATAATCTGCATCACACATCGTCACAGTTCGTAATTTATTTTAAATATCGCGATTACTTTTGATCTTCATGTTTAAGTAAGAATACAAAATATCATGGCTAAATGCAAAAAGTGAATGGACAGATCATAGGATTCTACCTTCTTTGATAAATACTTTCATGGTTTACTCTGTACAAATATTCTATGGATTTTTATTCATGCCAATCGATAATGTATTAGATCAATGTCTCTCACTATTTATTGTACTTCGCACACTCTTTCTCTTTCTCTCTCTCATATATATATATATATATATATATATATATATATATATATATATATATAATGTGTGTGTGCGTGTGTTTGTTTGAAAATATACCTTTTAGCATATACTTTCTATTATTTATGTTTACCAACTTCTTACTTGAGCTGGATGAGTGTCTACTAGTAACAACTTAGCATATATAAGTAAAAAAAATCATTTACATTTTGAGAGCCAATATATTATTTCATCTAAAAAAACATTTTCAAAACAGACAATCTTTAGTGCTATTATTTTACGAAGTCGTTTCGCTCATAGGGTCCCAACAAACATTAGTATGCCAATATTGGATCCATCTTCCTTGAACTCTTCAAAAAGTAAAAAAGTACTCAGTTTACAAAACCATACATTGTTGTGCTACATGAACGATACTAGTCCAGGAATCAACCGTGAACTCACATTAGCCTTACAGCATCGCTCCACCATTCGTGGCAGTCCGTCATCCTTACAAACTTCAATGCAGAGTCGGTAATTATTATTCTCGTTTTATTATCCATGATAAGCTATATCATAATTATTATTTACCCATAAACTATTTAAATAGATTAGTGTCATTACACCCTTTATTTCATTAATATTGTTAGTATCTATTTACTTCATTTCTCATTTTTTTTATTTTCCTCATCTTTCCGTTTTTGCTGGAGATGGGGCATCCTACCGCATGCCAGACATTCACCGGCTATTTCAGACACTCCAGCATAGAGATCCTTTTAAAATTCTAACCGTTCCTTTAAATGCAATTGTTTGCATTTCTCTTACACTCGGTTCACAGGGTATATTCGCCAGATAGCTTTTAAAATTATTATTCATTTGTCTTGTTGTCCATATAATTACTAGTATGATAGAGATTTTCCTAAGATTCCAGTTTCTTTTAATGTCGTACACAATCCCTTAGCATTTAGTGATATTTTCTGTGTTAGCTCTGTTTAAACCTGCATCATTAAGGACACTGACTTCAACTAGGGTTGCAACTTTCTCCCTTTTACCCCCTATTACGATGTCAGGTTTAACAGCTCCGTTTTCCAGATATGTAGTTGTAGGGATTGCATAGTCATAGTGGATGGTGTATAAATTATTTCCAACTGTTCTTTCTGGTACAAAACTATATGCGGAGTTAGTACAAATCTGTATCTCATTTGGCTAAGATTTGTTCTTATTCCATAATAGTTAAAGTAGTACAACTACCATGATATGACCTATTTAAACTGAATTACGTTTTCTTACATTTGGTAACATTTACTATACGATTTGCGCTAGTTAACATGTGTGTATTTATTTAAATTATAGATGTACTAAACTAACGAGTGTCAGCTTAACTTGTTTTAGTTTTATGATTTTTTAAACCAAAATTAGTTTAGTTATTTACCATGTCGGATGCCGTGACTTTCCAATAGATAATATGTAAACATTGATCGAATGGCAACCAGCGAAGATACGAGGGGGTGTCTTAAGTTGGTCTGTAGCATAAATGGCATAGAAAATATGAACGCTACATGAATGTTGGATGTAGATAGGGAGGGATAAAAGTTAAAAAATAATAATATCTAATATAGATATATGCGATCGCTTGCTGTATTAAGCTTATTTAGGTAGGGGTAAAATTGTATAGCCTTTTTATCACATTCCCACTGTAGAGATTAATTGGATATACATACTTTGTAAATTTTAATATATATATATATATATATATATATATAGAGAGAGAGAGAGAGAGAGAGACAGACAGACAGACAGACAGACAGACAGAGAGAGAGAGATTGTTTGGGCCAAAAAGTTCGCTGACTTTTTAAAATGGATATTAATTCTATTCCTTTTCAACGGTCAAATTAGAAATCTACAGAATGACTGCGATTTGTCTAGTTGTCAAACGGAAATCTTGTTCAACTACGAATTTAACTTGTTCACTATCGATCATCTTTAGTCAGGCAGGGCGAGGAGACTTCTCTCGCTGACAAAAAATTGTTTTTTGAATCGATCACAGCATTTCTGTCAAACCTGTTCTGTAACAGCCTTCTACCAATATACATGGAGTACCTTTATGCAGATTTGTGTAGCGTTTTCTACTTTACTGTAGTAAAAAGCATCAAATGCTTGTATTGCTCTGCTTGGATCTTTTATTTCAATCTTTAAATGCAAACAAACATATAATAACTCGCCAGCCCGACGGCTTATTACACGCTAAGATCAGGCTAATCGCTACACCAAATACATTATGTGAAAAATAAGAATATAAAAGATGTTTAGTAGACTGGAAAGATGAAATTCAAAAGACGAACAATTTTTTTTCTTACCGAATGAATATATATATATATATATATATATATATATATATATATATATATATATATATATATATATATATACACAGGACTACCTGACGTTGCCAGGGGCGATAAAAAACAAAGTAGTAGAAATTAAATAGCGTGGGTAACACCGTTATATAAAAACGTTAATCTATCTTTTTTTCTCTATTTCCCTCGTCCCTATTATTTCCTTCTTTTCCCAACCTTAACTTTCCTCTTTTTCTCATCTGATTCTACTCTAAAAGTTTAGAGACGCGGCCCTGTCGTTAACAAAGTGCTAAAAGTTTTCAGACGCGACACTGTCGTATCAAAGAATTTAAAGTTTTGAGATTTGCACCTGTTGTATGAAATAAATTTAAAGTATAGAGACGTGCCTCTGTTGAACCAAAGAACTACAAGGTTTAAGACGCGCCCCTGTTGTACATAGCTTTAACTCTAACGAACTCCCTATGGCGTCATTTCCGGATTAGTTGTAGGAATGACATGTGTATTTAGGTAAAACCTGGGAGAGTGGACCTCCTCCTTCCTAGAACTCGCCTCATACCGAGAGAATCAAAACCGGCACCGACATTTTCCCAGAATTAGCGCCTATTAATTTTGAAATCCCCTCTCGTCACACTCCCTCTGATGTCATTTCCGGTTAAATTTAAGGGAATGATTTACATTTTTTCGGGGATGGCTTGAATTTTTTTTAGAAATTACTAAATAATATAATTGTTTTCTATTAAAAGGTATGCATAATTTAATTGAAAGTAAACTAAAATAGCGAAAATGATCCACCCACCAGACGAAATATATATGTATATGAATATTGTAAGTATTTTATGGATATATATATATATATATATATATATATATATATATATATATATATTAAAAGTATTTTATTTTATACACATGCATACATGTTTCGTCCTAACGAGACTTTTCGTGTGCCTAAGTATGGCTATATCACGAGTCGCTGAGTTCGTACACCAGACTAAAGCCACTTTTGGTTGCTATACAACATCTTTACCATCTCAGACATTATTATAACTTTAAAGCGGAATGGAAGATATACGTATTTAAGATTCTATAGAGTGTTCAAACATTCTGATAATATAGCAATATTGCTTTAATTTATTAGCTTTTCACAATTGCCCTACATCGCGCTCTCTCCTTTGAAGGTAACAATTAAATATTATATTACTCATACGTATAACCGTCGTCTTAATAAGACTCATCAATGTTGCTAGGTATGACTATGTACTAAACTACTTGTCTTTTTCGTCATTTATTTCTATCTGCATTCATTTCTTACCCTTTATTTCATGCCCTATGCTTTTTATAAATCTATCTTAGTCATCATCTCTTTCTTACTCCAGTAATTTATTTCTTGTTATCTATTTTATGTTGATGTGCTAGTTCTTTATTTTTCTCCTGTATTTACTGTAATATCTATCCGCCTAAAAAAAACCCATCAGTGTATTCCCATATTTAATTAAAACCTGTCTTTCTATGTTTGTTCATTTACTTCTCCGCGTGGTACATCTTGTCCCCTTTCTCTTTTTAACGGCCCAGATATATTTTACGATTTGTCAGCTTCTACTGCTGATTTTAAAATTCTTATCACGTGAATCCCTGCAACAAATCATTCGTCGAGGATCCCTGTCAGAATGAAAGCCAATCAATCGCGAACGATGAGGCCTGGCTTTTGTCAAACATATGACCACAGGTCGAATATGTCAGTCACGCTTTCAGTCATATTATGCAACTTCCACAAATCAAATTCGTTGTATATTTGTCTTGCTATTCAACCAATTCAAAAATAAAACAGACATCCACCAGATTGCGCTCACTGAATGAAACATTTGAGGGAACCCAGATTTTATGTATTACTTTTTATGAACCGTGGCTTTTACGTACGTTCAATACGTTTATTCCTGCTTCGAATAAAACAAATCCGTTAATATATATATATATATATATATATATATATATATATATATATATATATATATATATACTCAGGAGAGCGGTTGTAGGGGATTGCGCAACCCTTTCAATTACAAATTCACGCGCTGGCAGTCCCAGGCGAGTCACTCATACGTCGAAATCGACGAGAGAGTCCATCATATATCTATATGGCAGAAAGAGGGTGGAAAGTCAGATATAGATTAATTTGATATCACATGTATGCTTCTATAGATATATTTAGATAAAGATGAGTGGGTGCTGGTGAAAGTATAAAAGGTTGTTATTTTAATAATCTTGTTACAACTATTACAATATTCCAAACGTGTTGTGCTCTTTCTGAATGAATAGTGTAGTAAAAAATCAGAACATTAAGCTACCCATGTGCAGGATATTAATATGCTAAACATCGACTTACATATGTTTTTATGGGGTAATGTCGGCTAAGTGTTGTTGAAATGTGTTTAGAGGCTGTTTTTAGTGGGTTGGTCATTTTATTATTCACGTATAACAGTTGGATACAAGGTACCTTCGAGACTGTTACTGACCTCTTCCGCTGTATTGTAATCGTATCTGCTTATTTATATCTTGTAAAAAAACAACTAAGACTGTGCTATTATGTATGTGAGATCTTACGTTCTGCTCTCTGTGTGTGTGTACATGTTTTGTTAACAAAACCTTTTTTGGAAAGTTTACTCGAACGTGGTGTCGTTATTCGTTTATTTTTTACTTATATTGGTAGGTGTAATTGTCGGATTTGCCGTATCTGCCCATTTGTTAGCTTCTATTTCTGGTGTCAGTTTCCTTACATTTTACCTAATCTAGTTTAGTAAATGTAGCTGTTTTAAGGCGTGATTATGTATTATTGAAACATATATATATATATATATATATATATATATATATATATATATATATATATATATATATAATGAAGAAGAATTTCTACCTGCTCTATCCTGGATATTGAGCTGTATACTCTTCACAATAGGGTTTTACCTTTCCTAAAAGTTCGCTTTTAGTACACCTCTTCATATATATATATATATATATATATATATATATATATATATATATATATATATATAACCAAGTCTGTAAGCGATATTTTTTTAGTATTAATATTTTTTTTAAAGTGAATGGTAATTTGTTTTTTGTCTTTTTTGTTGACAACGATTGTTTTATGCTGATATGTATTGTATTGAGATAATTTGACCTTGTTAATAAATAAATAAAACTTATTCTGGTAATTAGATTTTATGTTTTCGGGGTTATGTTATTGCTGTGTTAGTTTATATTATGTCATTGTTTTGTTATTAAAATAACACGTTTAAGGGTATTGATCTGTATATTATATGTTACTTGCAGCTCCTGTTATTCCTATAGATTTATGAAAGATTACAATTCTTATATATTTTGGACTAGTAATTGTATTTTTATCGGTTTTGGACTGATGTGTTTACGTTCAGGTCAGTTATGTCTTTGTTAAGTCTTCTGTGTTTGTTTTATTTGAAAATCAATTTGATTTATTTTGTGTATTTTTATTAACTTGATTCGGAGACTATTATGAGGGACGTCATGTTGTCTACTGTGTGTCCTGGTGTTACATTACACGTTCAATTAAACGTAACGAGAGCAAAGGGGGGGAGAGAGAACTTCTTTATTACCTCAGGCAGAAATCCTTCCGGACTGAGGCATTTCTCCAAAATCACCTCACCGGCCGAAAATAACGCGTAACGTTCACGAGACGATTAATGGTGATCTCAATCTCTCCCCCCAGCACCTCCGATGATACAATTTACATCTATATCATTTTCATAGTCATTTTCATTAAACGTTTTCATTTTACTCTATAAGTCATTTTACTCTATAAGATTCGACTTGTATATCACTTTTTCTCTATAAATTTCGTAAACACAGTCCTAAATCTTCACTCATCAACTTACGGCATCTCAGCCTTTTTTCTCAATTACAAATCTTTTAACGGCATCTCAGGCCTTTTTCATTACGAATCTTTTCACGTCATCTCAACCTTTTTTTAATAAACGTCCTCTGTTCAAACCACTACCGTTTACGGCATCTCAGGCCTTTTCCAATTACGGCCTCCTTTCATTTATAGCCGCTTTCATTTATACGTATCTTAACGTCTTTAAAACAGTTCTCAAACAAATCTCAAATAGATCTCAAAGGTTACCTTGATTTCTGTTCTCTTCTTTGGCCCGTGATTCGTCTAGTCTTCGCCGCTGTGTCGTCTCGATCAAAGGAAGAAGTATGTCTCAGACAAAAGGAACACACGAGACCCGGGTTTTCTTGAGGGAATATTTCACACAATTTTATTTATTCTCAACACACCATTTTCTTACTCCTCGGTTCGGTTGTCGTCAGGGGGATTCCGGCTTCGATTCTCTCACACTCGGGCTATCTTCTTTTCTTCTGGGGATATCTTTTGGCCCTCCCACAGCGGGGCCTTGCCCGTTTTCCGGCTACATACTCACAACCGGTCTGTACGGTCTCGCTTCTAGGTACCGACTGATTCTAAAAACTAAGTTGTTGTTTTCTGTCGTGACGTAATTCTCGTTCCCACGCAGAATATGGGGACAAAACGTCTCACTCTGATCTCTGACTCAAAGGTCACGTCAGGTGTCTAGATTTATTATGACTATTCCTGAATCAAACACTTCTCTGACTCATTTCTGAGTCCAGAAACAAAACCTATTTTTCGATAACAAAATTAGCTATTTGATACTAGTTAATCTACCCGTTTGAAATACAGGGCCCGTCATAATATAACACTGGTAGATTGTACTGCCTTGCCAGTGGTGCAGTAAGATATATATGCTAGCTTGATGTTTTATGCTTCTTGTGTCAGTTATCTCATCTCAATATATATAAGTAAAAAATATGTGTGTATGTATGTCTCGCTAAAACTTGAAAAATACACAACAAGAACCCACAAAGTAAGTCTTATGTTGACCTGCATACCCCTGGTAAATAATATGGAAAACTTATTAAAACAGATTCATTTTTTGGTGGTTAAATGGCCATTTTTTTCATGTGATCACAATTTCTAATGTTATCTCGCGCGCAGGACGTCATACTATTTGGTACATGACATCATAGTAATAGGTTTGGATATTTTTAACGCCATCATCACATTATCATTGTTTATTTTTATCACGTTTCTCTTCAGACTATTGTTGTTGTCAAATTGAGGCAGAATCAGAAAGAGTGGCTTAAGTAGAGCCCTGCAGGACTCCTTGATTTTATATTTATACACACAAGTACTTAGCTTTGTCCGGGAATAAGACAATTACATTCTATTTTTTTATTCAATTTTTTATTCTGATTATTCTATCTATTGTTTCACTTATTTTTTGAATTAATGTTCAATTCATTATATCTCATTTATTTTTATTATTCAGTTTTCACTCATTTTTTCATTCATTTATTTCATTCATTTTGTCAATCCTTTTTTTTTACTTTTTTCTTTATTACTTTCCCTTTATTTCTTTTCATTGACTTTTTTCATTTATTTTTATTGCGTGGGAGTAAGAAACAAGTACTTGGAGTGATTGTAATTAGCTTACCACCCTTGTAAGGGTGGAATTACATGCCTGGGCGAGTTTTCCTCCTCTGACTGAAGCCTAGTCGGCATTCCCTGAAAGGGCGCCTCAATCTCCAGCCGAACCTCTTCTGCACAAGACTCTGTTGTGAAGCAAGTGTTGCTGAATCTAGCCATCAACACTTCTGAACACCGCACTGCTTCTCAACAAGTGGGTGTAGTGAGGCGAGCGTTACGCAATGTCTAGTCGCACCTTTTATCAACAAGGGTGTGTAGTAAGGCAAGGGCTACACATTCTTAAGCCGCACATGAGTATGTGAAGTGAGACAAGGGTTGCTTAATCTACATCCGCACCTCTTCTGAACAGAGTGTGTAGTGAGGCAAGAGTTACTCAATACCCGACTGCACCTCTTCTAAACTAAAGTGTGTAGTAACGCAAGAGGTACTACATCTCCAGCCACACATAAAGTGTCTGTAGTGATGCAAGGATTTATAATCCCAGCACAATTCTTCTCAACAAGAGTGTTTAGTTCTACTCCCACGTTTTCTTTCTTTCTTCTTTTCCACTTACTTTCCAATTTTCTTTTTCTTTTCTATTTGTACTCCTACTTCCACGTTTTCTTTCTTTATTTCTTATTTTTTTCCTACCATATGTATTCTTTTTTTCCATCTTATTTTCCTCTTTTCACACATGTTCTTTCTTTCTCTCATCTTCTTATCCTACTGTCACGTTTTTTTTCTTTTTTCATATTTTCCTCCTACTCGAATTTTTTCTCTTCTTTCTTTATCCTTTTATCCGCCACTGTCCGCCATGTAAAGAAACTTCCAACTCATAATTCAAAAAAGGAAATGAGTCAGCATTTTTTAAACTTCATATTTTAGTAGACGATGCCCGCCTCTACCTGCTAATATCCGCTACTATCCGCCACTTTCCGCAAATAGCTGCCACTGCCCCACATGTAAAGAAATCGCCAACTTATAATTAATAAAATTAAAATAAGTCAGCAGTGTTTCATTTTAGTAGACTATGCATTCTACGTCCTTATTACCTTATAATATCTTCCACTATCTGCCAACGTCCGCCACTTTCTGCTATGCAAAGAAATGGCTAACCCATAATTCAAAACGGGAAATGAGTCAGCATTTTTTTATTTTTACATTTTAATTGACGATGTCTTCCACTACTTGCTAATATCCGCCACTATCCGCCAATGCCCGCAAGTAAAAAAATTGCACACTCATAATTAATAGAAGTTTTTTTTTTAGATAATAGGCGCGCTATATTAAAGAGAATGCTTTACAAGTTATTTCATATGGCAAAGACACTAGATACATGCCTGCATTTTTTTTTATTCAGGGGCACAAATGAAACATAATTATTGTTTGATACGAAAGGAACGCACTAATCTGAGTTATTTTATAAAATAAGGGCGCTACATAAATGAACATGGTTTATGAGTTAGTTCATATTACATGGGCGCTACATAAATGAACATGGTTTTTTAGTTAGTTCATATTACATGGGCGCTACATAAATGAACATGGTTTATGAGTTAGTTCATATTACATGGGCGCTACATAAATGAACATGGTTTATGAGTTAGTTCATATTACATGGGCGTTACATAAATGAACATGGTTTATGAGTTAGTTCATATTACATGGGCGTTACATAAATGAACATGATTCTGGTCCAGGGACACAAATGAACAATACGGTTTTTTTGATACAACAGAGACGCATTAATATGAGTTATTTTATATAATAGGGTCCCTACATAAATAAACATGCTTTATGAGGTATATTATATCACAGGGGTGACACACAACTAATCATCATTTTTGTCCAGGGGAGCACATGAAGCATATCTGTCATTTGATACAACAGAGAAGTATGGGCTAAGAAGAATGAACAGAAAGGGTTAGGGAGAGGGAGGGAAATTCTAGGAAAGGGGGAAAGAGAGAAGGATAGAAAGACGGACTGGGAGCGGTAGATAATAGAAAGTTTAATATAAAGATGTTGAAAAAACATTTTAACCTCTACAATTTTGTTGTTTATGGTCCCAGGTAACGCCAGGTAGTTCTGCTTGGTTGTCATAAAGGAGGTTATATCGGTTAAAACAAAACACCATTCTGACTCCGACTCCGACGCCGACTCCGACTCCGACTAGAGTAAATAGCTTTGAGTTTTTTTTAACGCTGATATAAAAAATGTTAAGGTGTAAAGGAAAGCGAGAGGACAACTAGCAAACCAGAGCAACCCGTAAAGAAATCCTTCGCCCTAAATAGATATTTAATCGTTGGTGTATTTTAGATCACCAGAAATAATGATGATGATAATTTATATACGAAAAATAAGAGTATTTATATAGTTCTACGATTTAATATAAATATTAGAACCATCGTCGAAGCATATTTTTATGTTACTTATGACAGAGGGTCTATACCCGCTCTTTGTGATTCTTGCTGAGTTACATGAATTGCAATGTTTGTTATGACAATAATAGTCTCATTGGATAGTTTATATTATAACCCTTACTGCTTTAATAACAGTATTCATCCATACACCCAATTGTATATCTTTACGTCTAAAAAGCATGGTTTGATCAACTTATTTTGGAAGAACTTCTATAAGTAATATACAATTTAAATTGGTTATTTTAAATCCGTATTCTGTGCTTTTGTTACATTGTATAATTACAAATGGATGAATTGACGACAGTTATGTCTTTTGTTGCATCTATTCTGAAGGTATACGTCATTGTTTCGTCCTCCGATTAGTAAAAGAGAATTCCTTATTGTTTTGTCTCTTTTTTGGAGGAGCTGGATTTCCCCCAATATTAAAAACTTTCCCTGGTACCTAACTCTGCTTTCTTGAGGAGGCAACTAAATTAGGCCGCCTATAAGGCTAGTTTAGATACACCTTTAACCCTACAACTATAAATGTTGAGCTCTTCAACCTTCGGGTAAATATTAAAGTGCAGTATAATCTCCTTTTGATATTCCCTTTAACAGTGAGTCAATGTTTATATATGGTCTTAATCTTGAGTAACACCTTTTGGGGGAGATACATTTCCTAAGATTGTAAACAAAGCTTATGGGAAACTTTTCCCACATGTGATATGCTACAATGATACATAAGAACAAAGGGGACATATTGAAACTTCTAAAATAGTGTATACTATAACACTCTTGTCATGCAGCCAAAGAGAAGAACGTTTTCTATCTCTGAGAGTAACATATCTACCATTTGCTGCAATGCAAGTAAAATAGACCATGACAGAAATGTGGCCAACGTTGGTTTACTTAAGCTTTAGTCTGTGATATAATTAGTCAATACTCCTACTTGCATATGCGGAAAAAAGCAATTTAACAATTCTCTGTAAGTATATTTTGAAGTGAAGGTGATGCTACATTGTTACTTAATAAGTTCATCTGGCACACTATACATCAGTACTCCTAGCTACATCACAAGAAGCAATTCTCAAGGTATTAACACCTCCTTCTTGGATGTATATTGCCCGCAGCTTAAGGCACCCTGACATAGGAATTCCGACGGGGACTATCATAATAAATTGCGCACCTGTCCAGACTGATCTCTTTTTTGGAAAGCTTGATTCTAAACGAACACTGCTCTGTTGCCTTACCTTTCTGGCGTCGGAGCCTTGTAAACATACTTAAAGTATTACCCCTGTGCTGTGACGTGTAGGACCGGTTAAACTCATAGGAATATCAACTACTTTTTTTCCGTTAAGCTAAATCATTACGTCCTGGAATGTGTATGTATACAGCGTTATAGTATACCCATTAAACACATATACATATGCACTTGTCCCGGAGAGGGCGTGTATGTGCGTGAGTGTTAATTTACTCCCAAAATAATCCAGTTTAATTAAAAAAGAATATGTACCTTGCTATAAAAACTAACAGAATCAGTCAGTATATCATACTAATACTTCTCTTATAATACAGAACTATTCCATAAAACACTATGAATTGTTTCTGATCGCATGATGTTTAATCGCAATAAACATGCATATGTTGATGAGTATTGTGTAAATAGTTTATTGGTTTAATATAAATTAATTTACTTTCATTTGCATATGAAAATTTGTCTTATATTTGCAATGATCGGTGTATATGTAAACACAATGTAATACTTATCTCCATCATTGTTTATGGAATGCGTTCTATATTGCATAAATATTCCCCATATAAAATAGTTGGTTTGTACAGAGTGAATCTCCTAAGCTACAACATACACTACTGAAAACCTGAATGACATTTTGTATATACTTTATATAAAGGTAATGGCATTAGATTAAAAGAATATCTTATATACTTATACACCAATTCATTTAATACAAATAAACAGCGATGTAGTACATCACCTTTTTACTATTTTGAGGAACACAATTAACGAATAATAGTTGTAAGCTTATATAAGTATTAAGGTGGGCTCAAATTTGTAGACGACCTTTTAGATTATGTGCAAAACATTTACTACGACGCAAAAGCCAGATTTATTTACTTTGTGATTACTAGTGCCTATATAATTATTATATCATACTAATTTACAAACAATACTAAAGTTACTGATGAAAACAGAGTGTGCGTAATCTTCTCGAGAACGATTAGTACAATCATTAACGGAACATAGTGACTTGTAGGCGTAGGGTATAATAGGTGTGAGATTTCTAGATAAACAATAAAGACTCATAGTTTTAAGTAAAACTTCAGCAAACGATGTGAATGAGAGAAGGTGTTTGTGAATGTGTTCTATGAGAAAAAATACCTTGGAATGCTCAGTGGAAAATGTTCTTATGAAGAGGGGAGTAGAATTTTAAATTTCGTATTCGGCCTGACTAATTAATGCTTGCAATAAAACGCACATGAATATGTATAGCGCATAGTATGTGTTTATACTACGACTAAGCTCTATAACAATTAAACATTTTTTCAAGTGAATACTGACAAAATATATACATAATGCATTATAATATTATATCATATATATCTATATATGAATATATATATATATATATATATGTATATTCATACATATTTATATTCATATGAAAAAAAATTTATATATATGTATATTCATATATATGAATATATATATATATATGTATATTCATATATATGTATATATATATGAATATATATATATATACATATATGTATATTTGTATATATGAATATAAATATATATATATTCATATATATGTACTTGTATATATATATATATATTCGTATATATGTACATGTATATATATATTCATATATATGTACATGTATATATATATATATATTCATATATATGTACATGTATATTAATGTATATATATATAGGTATATTCGTATATATGTGTATATATGAATATATATATATATATGTATATTCATATATATGTATATATATGAATATATATATACATATATATATACATATATAATATGTATATATGTATATATACATATATATATACATATATATACGCATATATGTATATATATACATATATACATATATACATATATACATATATATATATGTATACATATATATATATATATATATATATATATATATATATATATATATATATGTATGTATGTTGGATAATGGGTGTGTAAGTTCTAGTATAGATTGTACCATATATGAATTAATGCGGTCACAATGACCTTGCACATGCGTAGAACAAATTAGTTCTCAGAGCGTATTCTGAAGTGTTCTTACAGGAAGGTTAGATTTGGCGGTAGAGTCTGGAAAGGTCATCACTCAGAACGATATCTAAAGGATCCACGGATGTGACGTTAGGCGAAGAGGAACATTTAGATTTGAAATCATACATAATTGTCGATGTCTTTACAACGACAAAATTACTGAAAGTCGCTAGCTGTTTTCCTATCTTTCAGTCTATCTGTCTAAGAATCTATCTTTTTATCTATAGTTCTTTATGATAATCACTCTACAGAATTAAATGTACATTGTACGTGTAGGTGTTGAAGTGTTGCCCATCACTAAAACTGTATTTTCAAGCTCTGGCTTATTTTAACTATTCTTACTAAAAGTCAACGAAGTTAAAAGTACAACGGGTCCTTATTTGAGACGATACAGAACGCAAGGGAACAGGACGCCGAAAATTAGTTGAAAATAAAAAAATTTGAAGAAGCCAAGAAATCACAGCTGTGTCGCGACGAAGAAACAAATTACCACACGGAATTAAAGGAAGAAATAAACAAGGGATAATAAAACACCCCCTATATATATATATATATATATATATATATATATATATATATATATATATATACAATGGATAGAGCTGACGGCTATTTATCCAGTGGTTGAATGTTCGATCCCGGGCTAAGGAGAAGTGGTAATCTAGCCACACTGAAGAGCAGTGATTCAGCGCAACAGTGTGTATGTGAATGACTCTATACGCCCCCTCCTTTTCGGATAGTGCACTGTCGTGTGATGATGCATCCTCCTGCTTTTTAGTGCAATGCAAACTCTTTGTAAATAAACAAATTGAGCACGGCAGAGAAGCGGCAGTTAATCTTCATATAAATAGACATTGTAGATACCATTTACGAGATCTTCTCTCGTCTTCTTAATTGACACATCTGACGACTATCAGTTCGGTGGTTGATTATTTGATCTCGAGCGAGGGAGAAGTGCTATCTTACTCACACTGAAATGCTGAGATACATCGAAACACTCTGTCTGTTGATTAATATATATATATATATATATATATATATATATATATATATATATATGGTAAAATGAAAAAGGAAAACCAAAAACTGGATGTTTTTTATGTGTACATCAACGTTTCGTCTTTATTTATAAGACTTCATCAGGATGATGATATAGGGAAAAGATATCATGCAAGCACAGATACATGTAGGGTAGACATGTTGGGAAGAAAAATAAAATAAAATGAAAAATAATGGCAGCGTCTTGCTGGACGTCCGTACTTGTTAGAGAATGAAAATGAGTGGGAGAAAAAAGGGGAAGGGTGGAGGGAGCAAGGACTACTGTGGCTGGCGATGAGAGAAAGAGGTGGGGGATGAGCAGGGGTAAAATGGATGGCAGAGAGAGATTGGAGGAAGAGGGGGAGGGGGTGTTTGACCAGATGGCTGTGGTCGAGATTGAAGGGGAAGAGTGAGTTGGAATGTTTGTGTGTGGGGGGTGTATGCAGGGAAAATGGGGATGGGTAGAGAGGGAGGGGGGGGCTGTGATTTTGGTGGATGGGCGAAAGTTATGGTCTTAGAGAGCGTTTGGAAAAAATGAGGGAATTTAAGAAGAGGTATGGGAGAAAATAGATGAGAGGGGGAAGAGGGAGGATTTGTCGTGATAGGGTGTGAAATATTTGAAATATTTGGAAAATGATAGCAATGAGTGAGGGATTGGAGTGGGTGGGGGAGGGGGGTGATTGAAAGGGTGGGTGAGGAATATTTGAAATATTTGGAACATGAGAAAGTTTATTTGGACTGTAGTATTAAAAATGTGAGGGAAAACAGTGAGGAAAAATAAGAGAAGATTCAGGGAGAAGAAGGAAGGGTGTGGGTGAATGGAAGAGTGTCATAAGGTTAGAGATGAAAATAAAAGTTAGCCATGATCAGGCAAAAGACTTTGTTCTGTGAGGATGATCTTGCTTATTAAGGGTGATAGGTTAAAGAAACCATTTCGCTGCTTGATGGTAGTGGAGGATGTGATGAGGGCGGTTTCCAATAATCTTCGCCGAGATTTGTTGTGGATGTGTTTAGTGATTTTGGCTTGTTCAAATTTGAATGCATGACCATATTCTAGAGCATGGGAGAAAAGTGCACTGAGAGGGTTGTTGTTTTTTATGTCCCTTTTATGTTCATTTAATCGTTTCTTTAATTCACGTTGTGTTTCTCCCACGTAGAATTGATGGCAATCATTGCAAGGGACAGTGTATAAGCCGGCATGGGATGTGGGTGTTTTTTGGAAATGTCTGGATGTGTTTAAAGTTTGTTTTATGGATTGAGAAGTGGTTTGTACTATTGGAATGCCTAGTTTTTTGAGCGTGTTGCATATGGATGTGTTATTGGAATGCGTGGGTAGGAGAAGGGGTCTGTCTATTTTCTCCCATACCTCTTCTTAAATTCCCTCATTTTTTCCAAACGCTCTCTAAGACCATAACTTTCCCCCATCCACCAAAATCACAGCCCCCCCCTCCTTCTCTACCCATCCCCATTTTCCCTGCATACACCCCCCACACACAAACATTCCGACTCACTCTTCCCCTTCAATCTCGACCACAGCCATCTGGTCAAACACCCCCTCCCCCTCTTCCTCCAATCTCTCTCTGCCATCCATTTTACCCCTGCTCATCCCCCACCTCTTTCTCTCATCGCCAGCCACAGTAGTCCTTGCTCCCTCCACCCTTCCCCTTTTTTCTCCCACTCATTTTCATTCTCTAACAAGTACGGACGTCCAGCAAGACGCTGCCATTATTTTTCATTTTATTTTATTTTTCTTCCCAACATGTCTACCCTACATGTATCTGTGCTTGCATGATATCTTTTCCCTATATCATCATCCTGATGAAGTCTTATAAATAAAGACGAAACGTTGATGTACACATAAAAAACATCCAGTTTTTGGTTTTCCTTTTTCATTTTACCATCACGTCGGATTACCTTCATCCTTCTCTTCCCATATATATATATATATATATATATATATATGAGAGAGAGAAAGAGAGAAGGTAAGAGAGAGAAAATAGTTGCCTTAATTCAAGTAAACACGATTTTCTTCATTATTTTTGCCGTTTTTTTTTGTATTCAAAATTTCGATATATTTCGTCTATAGCCGACAAAACAAAATTAGTATACCATATACGAATGTTCGATTATTGAACCGCAGAAAATCAAAGTTCGCTTTCAAAACACATTGTAAGGCAGAAAGGAAACAACAACAAAAACAAAACTCACATTGATTACATTCTCTTTGGGTTAAAACGTAGATAGTAGTAATATGTATACATACATATATATATATATATATACATATATATATATATATATATATATATATATATATATATATATATATATTATGTATTTATTAAGAGATGAAAAGAGAGTGAAATAGAAAGGAAGGTGCAGTGATCAAACTTAAAATGTTTTATCGTCGCTGTTTGTAAAGTAGCAAAAACAATAACAATTAATATAATAATGGGGAGTTAATTGCTTAAATATATTTATATATATATAATGTGTGTGTAAATACATATGTTTAGCAATAATAGTTACGCGTCTCTCGAATACAAACGTTGTTACCCACTTTACAGGCCATTTTAGCTCAGAGTTAGACAATTGAAAATCCATACACACAGGTCTCGCTTTCTCTGGCATCTGACCTCTGGTAGGAATGAGGCATGTTTTTTCCAGTCCTAGAAAACAATCCTTCCGTGCATTACCTATTTATTCGAGAAGACGATTATTTTATTACCAGTTGTATGAGACGCGTCTATATGGTAATGCCTACGGATCAAATCACAACTACTTTTATAACTTTCCAGAGTTGAATGAACTGACTTCAAGTCTACCAATGCTAATAACACGCTTACATATTAAGCTGTGTGGCTGTGTGTTTGTGAGATGACACTGAAATCTAGTTTAACGAAAAAATCAGGAATAGAAAAAAGAAGAAGAAAAAATCTGGCAACAAACATTGTACCAAAGTTAATTAGTCTTGTGTTTTTGAACGATTGATGACAATGGAGGTGGCAATTTTAATCTTATGTCTTCAATTCCTCATTACAATCGTCTTTACTTTTTTGTAACGTTCGACCGTAGCATTTTTTTTTCTTTATTTGTAAAAAAATGGTTCACGCTAAATGTATTAGATCGAAGATTTATTCCCATCTCAATGTTTTTTT
>OY744540.1:57620057-57622557 GCA_963556195.1 Sepiola atlantica | reverse complement strand
CTAACATCATTAGCAACACATAATGTTTCGAAATACCTTAACATACAATGATTTTATAAATAGAAATTGAGTAAAATTACTTTTAAAATAGTTACAACAGTTTTGTTAAATTAATAATTAAAGGGCTACATGATATAGTAATGTTAAAAATTTACTTTTACAAAATTGACATAGTTTTAAAATGAGGAACAAAAATCAGAGAAAAGACTCACAGGTGACAGCGGGTAGGAACATATAATACTGTACCGAAATAAGCCAATGCATTACTATTTGTCGTGGTGATTATATTCAGGAAATAAGGAAAATAATTAAACACACTTTATTGTTTGAGGAAAGTTGCTTACCTTGATAAACCCACAAAGAAGCGAGGCAGTTATTCTGTGGTTATGAAAGAATGCTTTTATTTCTTATTTAAATTCATTCACTTATAAACAAAGACCTAAGGTGTTCACACACCCACCCCAACTTTTCTCTGACAGTCGGTCTCATAGTAGGATCTCTTCTCAACATACTTCATGGACAAGGAATGCATTAATTCATTAATTTTTTTGCAAAACAATTATTAGTTCATACCATTTTATTTTGACCTCAAACCCGTCTGATCCGTGTTAAGAAAACGTGTTCTACAGATTTAAGTCAGAGTTATATACTAAAGACATGTAGTTAGAAGGTATAGAAATAGAACGAATAAATAAATATTTTTATTTTGTATGAAGCGGCGTTTTAGTCTTTTCTTCATTAGGTCTGGTCGGCCTTCTGGAAGCATGTAAACAAGTGTTAGATGTTCAATAGTCGGACTGTTTGTGACTAATTTCGCACATTTATCGGGCAAGCTCGATCAATTGGATTTATAAAAACTGAGCATAAATACAACAAAAGTTCTCAAAAGGCAGATTATCTAAATGAAAAAAAAAAACGGACTTGGTAGAGAATAGAAAATGGACATATGACCGATTTTTCAGAAATAATATGGTGCTTTCAAATCGTCTCAGCGTATTCATCATTGATATACTGTTAATATATCCATCTAATTCACATTTATCTTCGACTTGTTTGGTGCCTTCGTATGTTGGAAGGCATTAAAGAAACAAGAATGTATGTAAAAATAATAGTTCTTACTAATAAAAACCCACACTGTTATTATTATATAAATTGGCACTTAATAAAAATGTGCAGGTGTCTCTCGGAATTGACGTCAAAGGTGCAATTATTATAGGCTAAACTAAACTTTTTGTCATATTTATTCGCACGAAGTAGAAAGTAATTATCGTTTGATACATTGTTCGTATCGACTATGCGAAATACAGCTTATATATTGATACCCCTTGAACAAAACAAGTAGTTTGGAGAAGAAAAAAAAACGCAATGTTAGAATTCACTTCTCATTGCACAATTGGAAAATAAGACTACAGATTCACGACTCCTATAGGAATAAAAAAAATCACTAAATAAGCTAAGAAAAGCTCTCAACAAATGTATACATATGTGAAGAGAGCGAAAGAGTGAGAAAGAGAAAGAAAATAAAACAGATTAATCACAGAAAACTTCAACTTGATGTTTTTATTTTTTTATTTTAAAACAGCGTCTGATATTTTTTTAGGAAAATTGGAAATACGTCTAAATGTTTTTTTTTCACTTTTTGGTGAGTGATATATCCCTCTCAAAACCGACTACTTGTCTATAGATGAAGAATACACGCAAAACAACACAAAAGTATATATATATATATATATATATATATATATATATATATATATATATATATATATATGTATATATATATATATATATATATATATATATATATATATATGTATATATATATATATATATATATATATATATGTATATATATATATATATATGTATATATATATGTATATATATGTATATATATATGTATATATATGTATATATATATGTATATATATGTATATATATATGTATATATATGTATATATATGTATATATATGTATTTATATATATATATATATATATATATGTATATATATATATATATATATATATATATATACATATATATATGTATACTGTATTGTGATGGGTGCTGGTCCAGCAACAGTGAAGATTTGTGATACAGAGACACATCATTTCTGTGGATGACTATATATCGTCTGCTTTTAATTAGCGTAATTCAATGGTCTTAGTAAATAAACAAATAAGTTACTCTAAAGTGTCACTCAATGTTTACATGAAATACATTCAAGATATAATTTACTGCATCGTTGATGATTTGTGCAACTACCGTCTATCGACTAGATGGTTAAAGGTTCCATTCCGGGCTTAGAATGGCTGCTAGTTAAGCCGTACCGAAAATCTGTGATGCACATACACAGTTAGTCTGTGATTTACTACAAACGAATTAGGGTTAAGCAAGTAGGATTTTTGTAAGCAATATTTACCCCGTTTCAAATTAATGCTTGTCTAATCTACTAAAGCATATGTAACTCGTTGAAAGGTTACAGGGAGACATGTAAA
>OY744540.1:57525057-57615057 GCA_963556195.1 Sepiola atlantica | reverse complement strand
TCTTACAGAGGGACACCAAGAATTGGGCTTGTTTTGACTGTATCTCTATTAAAGAGTTTATGACGTTGATTGCATGGTGAAAACCGTTTATCTGTTAATAAGATGAACTGTTTACCTATGTTATGTTTGACCATGAGGGAATAGAGGAAGGTGAAACATATATTTATTTTTCTATTGTGTTTGTGTTGTCTGGTATGGTGGGTGGTTTTGTACGAGTTTTTTTTTCTATCACCGGTTTCGCAGAGAGCTTTGTTGTAATATTAAGGAAGCTTCTAAGAAAATCTGAAAGATGGATAATTATTTTGCTCATGTAAGGTATAAGATTATTTAATAAAAAGGAGGTGGCAGGATAATGGTATTGACATCCATGAGCTGTACGGTGGGTTTGTAGTATGATCGAGTGGAATTGTTAGTTAGGGTCACGGTTGCATCTAAGAAGTCTACGCTAGTTAGATTGGTATCAATAGTGGTAATGTAATTCTAGCTATTTGAGAGTTTTCTAAATCTGTCGAGTTCTTGGCAGTGATTGTTGCGGGAGAGACATAGTTCCTAATCTAGGTAGAGACAACACTTTTGGTTAGGAAACTTGGTTTGTAGAGAGTATAAGATGAACATCCTGATAATCTCGCACATATCCGCACTGTCGTAGGCTCCGATCGATGCGTTAAAGGAGTCGTCAGGGTTTGATTTTTTCACCCATGTGTTATTGTCAATGACGAAGAGGGAGTCTCTTGCTTGGAGGTTGTTTCTATTTTTAGATCGCTGTTTTCTTGTAAAAGTGTTGGCGAAAAGTAAGTTTTTGTTTAAGATTGCTCTGTGGATCTATAGGTAGAGGTCTGTGATGTCAAATTATATTAATCAGCATTGTTTGTTATTAAAAATGGTTTTGAACCAGTCGATGGTTTCTTAAGAATTGATATAAAGTAGTAGATCTGTGTAGTACTTAATGTGTTTATTTATTTTTCTAATAATATTATTACTAGCTAAACCCATTTCTCTTTTCGCTGAATTTATGAGTATAGATGTAAGTCAACTTCTAAAATGTGTTTTGGGCTCTCTCAAGATAAATAAATGACTCTTTTGAGGTTTATTTTGTTGGCTCAGTAGTCAATTTTATGTTTTGCTGTAAGGTCATTACTTCATCACTGATCGCGTGATATGTATTATGTGATGCTAATTTATATTTGTTGATGATGTTGATGTTATTGCTAGATGTAATATATATATATATATATATATATATATATATATGTATATTTGTTTATATATATATATATATTTATTCATATATATATATATATATACATATATATATATATATATGTGTGTGTGTGTTTCTTTCTTTTTTGATGCAGTGTTTCATGTTGACAAAATAATGACTTAATTTTTATGTCCGAATGTGAACAGGAACTCGGCAAAACTGCTAACGTTTTCTAGTCCGTTAACATTAAAATATGCATAAAAAAGAAACAAACAGGAATTGTCCCTGCTGTTTAATCAAACATGCATCAATGAAGAAATGCTGCTAAAATATACAAATATATATATATATATACACACACACACACACACATATATATATATATATATATATATATACATACATACATATATGTTTGTGTATACATATATACATATATATAATTCGGTAGATAATCAAAAGTTGATATACTCAATTAAAATATTAGAAAAACTTTGAATATAAACATTTGACAATGTGTTCCATATGTACGGTCGTTTCACAAAACATATACTAAAGCTTTAAAACTATTTTAGCCTTTCCAGCCAATAAACTTCATAAAATGGAAGTCAGATTACATCATTGGAAATACTTGCAACCAGTTAGAAACCAAAAACATAGACCAAGTAAAAAAAATTTTTCAATGATGAGTATGAGGAAAACATGAAATTATATGAAAATCAAAAACACATTCCAAGATACAATAAAGTATAAAACAGTAAGGAGTATAAAACGGAAATCAGTTTTTAATCTATTTTCCAAATCTAGAACAAAACTTTATTTTTGAAATAAATGTTTTTAATATGAGATGTTCGTATATTATCTGGAGTAGAATGCAAGAAATATTACATTATTAACCTACCTTTAATTACTTTTTTGATACTGGCATGGTAACCGTCTAAGTTGATTTCAGACATGAGTCTAAACTATATATATATATATATATATATATATATATATATATATATATATATATATATATATATATATATATATATATATATATTATATATATATATATATATATATATATAAGGTAAGATACACGATATATCATGAAATGAAATGTTGAGACAGAGTGTCTGGAAGGCAGTAATAAAAAAATAAAACGAGAGATTCAGCCGATTTCTTTCGGATCAACTAACATCTTAAGAAGAAGAGAAAAGACTGTAAATACTTTCGTTGAGCCAAAGAAAACCGCTCAAACCTCTCGTTTGATTTTTATTCCTGCCTCTGTCTACTTTTTATTAATGTCTTATATATATATATATATATATATATATATATATATATATATATATATATAAAAGAGAGCGAAGAAAAGGAAAGAGAAGAGTAAAATAAAAATATAAGGTATACCTTTAAATTATAACCTATCATGAAAAGAATTTATACTCGATATACGAGGTAGAGCAATTATATAGACACGCACACGATAAAAATACACACCGTAAAAGTACAATAATATAACGTCCTCAGCTTATCAAAACAAGGTGTTATAAAATAAAAGAGATTTATTCTTCCTGCATTAAGCCATGCCTTTTTACGGAATTAAATCGTATCATCAGAATAAAATTGTATCATCAGAGGAATAAAGATATATTTGTGTTTATCTAATATTATATTTATATAATTTTCAAATTAGAACTTTTGGTAATTTTTCTACCAACTAATCGCTCTGCATTCCTCTTTCCTAATAAAATGTCATTCTTTGAAAAATCATGGAATTAAACATAAATCTGTTTAAGTTGAAAACACGTTCTTTTTAGCAATTGAGGACGTAATAGACATGTCACTATTACAATATGTATGCTTATATTTATATTTTACTTATCTCTCTCTCGATATATATATATATATATATATATATATATATATATATATATATATATATCCTTCATACACACATATATCTATATATTGTAAAGGATATATAAGTATAGGAGAGTGTTGTAATTACTTAATAGACAACCTTCTTGAGTGTCCTCGGTCTCTCATGTGTTTGTTAGGACAACTTAAAATAATGGTAATTTTACCCTACAAGAACACCCTGACCAAATATTGAATATGACATAGTTTTCGAATCCAAAATAATAACACCCCGATACGGCTAACCCGGACCTTATACGAATGGTAATCATTGTTCAAGTTATGTTACCTTAAATAAAAGTGATTGACTGTATACTCCACTAGACTAGTTGGATTTTTGTCCTCGAATCCAGTTAAACCGAGAGACAAAAAGGGACACCCCCACGTATATATATATATATATATATATATATATATATATATATATATATATATGTACATTTATATATATATATATATATATATATATATGTACATTTATGTGTATAAACACATGCATAGGCGTATGTATGAACATTTACACAAATATGTATATTTATATATATATATATATATATATATGTATATGAAGGTGTATATCGCTCACCTATGTAGAAGCTTCAGCACTAACCGCACTCACACACCCACAAGCACAACAGACAACACGGCATCAAACCCATGAACATAATTAAATAAACCCGAAACACTTCGAGAAATGGAGATAATCGATGAAATAAAAGTTCAGAATCACACGTACTTTAAAAACACACACGACTTTGATCCAGAGAAGCAAAAAATTTGAAAAAATAAAAACAAAATTATCAAAGTATAAAAATACATACACACACACTCGCACACCTACACCTGCGCAGAAACGCCAAACAACAACACATTTACTCGAATCAAACAACACTCTTTCAAATCGAAACACATTTCTTAATATTGATTTACATATCTGATGAGAGCGCACCATGCTCGAAACGCGTTATAAAATGATAAAATGATAAAATAACAAAAAAAAGGTTTTACAAATGTCGGTAGCCTACTCTTTTACATATATGCATATATATATATATATATATATATATATATATATATATATATATATATATATATATATATATATATATATGTATATATATATGTATATATATATATATATATATATATATATATATATATATATATACATATATATATATATATAAATATGTATGTATATGATCGTGTGTGTGTGTTTAAAATGTATTCGAACGTATGTCTATGTGTATGCTTTAGGATGTATTTCCCCCAAAATTAAATTCGATTAAATGAATGGGTATTCATTTTCATATTTAAAGAATGTCATTAAATGCGTGATAACTTATATGCCCGTATACATATATTTACATTATAATTTATGTGTGCGTATTCTCAGATAACTAAGATCTAAAATACAAATATAATTTCGATCGAAGAAATACAATTATAGTTTCCCGTTATATAAATAGCGCCCATTATATCTTACACATATGTATTACATGTCTAGTCAACCGTCAACTATGCCATAGATTCTAGAAAGTAATTCATTCTCATTTTACATACTACATAACATCCTGGTTTCAATAGATGTACAAAATCAATTTACTGAAGGCATCTTCAAATAAACCAATACATAAATGTACATGAAGTTACATTTCAACATAAATAAAAATCAGACATAAATATTTCGCCAGACAACCTCATCACATATCAATTACTGAACTTTTTGAATTTGAAATTTAGCATTTCTTGTTTAGAAGTTAATGTGTATAATTTGAACTTTAACCGTATATTTTTCATAATTTCTTAATAAAATATTGATTAGAATATGTCCTTAAATCATCTTAATTTGCAATAGGTGTTCCTTAGATCCATTGTTTTCGTATAGTTTCTCTTTAAATATTTTCAATTTGAAGTTTACAGCTTTTCATTTTAAATTCAATATTTTGTGATTATCAGATCACCTTTTTTTAATTTGAATGTTTACATATTATTTAAAGGTATAATAAAATATTTATTTGTAGATAAGACGTCGTCAAATTCTAAGTAGGATTCAGAAAAGTTTATAATCATTAATATCATTTCATTTTTTTTAATTTACATTTGATACTTTTAAAATTTGAAGTAAAACATTTTAATTTTCTACAATCACAAAAGAGCTCTTTTACTGCTATGAGACTTGCCATTGCAACAATATAAAACAGAAAACAGTTTAAATAAAAATATCCATTTCTAATAACAAAATCTCAATTTAAAATTTAAATAAAGTTATATTAAAATGACTAACGCTTAACATCAAACCAATAATACTCAATTTATCATTTAAAAGACACAATGCAAATAGATAAATGTTGCAAATCGCAACTTCAAATTATCAATTTTAACTTGATCTAAAGAACGATCTACGTCAAATTATAACAGTCTCAACTCGACTTAAAAATTAATTTTACTAAACAAATTTGAGTTCAAATTATCTCATTTTAGATGTATTGCATGGTTTTTATTTCAACATTTTTAATTTGAAGTTCAGAGTATTGAACGTTAAATTCAACATTTATGATTTGTAGTTCGAATTCTTACAATTCAATTCAACATTTGTATTTATTGTGTTATAAAATATGAATTTTAAAATAAGATTTTGTCAATTTCTGATTCAGATTCTATAAATTCAAAGTTTAGCCGTTTGAATTTAAATGTTAACCTCTTATTTTGACTTAAAATGTTATAGATGTTGTTTCTTTAAAAGATCTATAAGGCTGCAATGCATAAAAATATCCATCCATATTTCTACTTAGATAAAACATGTATTTTGTAAGAGGATCAAAAGTTATTTTTCAAACGTAACTCTGTACTTTGATTAATGAAAATATTATTTTCTGTTTCAAGACTCATATCCATTATAGCAAGAGATCCTTTATTATTTTTAATTTGTATTTCTTAAGGAGTCAAATTTTATAAGTCTAATACTCACTCGATGATCTGGCAACAGAACAGACGTTTCACTACGCCCCACGTGTTAATTGGGCATTAGTCTTCAATAATATAGTAACCCTATTTGAGCATTAAAATGTAGTAGAATGTACACCATTAATCGCAGTAATAATATTGCTTCGGCTTTAGTCATGCACATACAACGTCTCCATTAGAAATAGATATGATCAGCATCAAAGGATACTTGCCATAATTTTTTCTTATATATTTCTGGTGATACGTATACTATTCAAGAAAGAGACAATGACGCTGTTAAAGTTAAACTCGATTTATGCATCCCACTAAAAAAATCATCAATTATTTTACTCAGAGTTTTAAATGACTATTTTCATAATTAAAATTACTTTTAGTGACACTATGTCTCAGAACTTAGTGTGTAGGTTTCCTTCAATTTCTATTAGCATCTGGATTTATTTCAACTTTACACTGTGTTAGAGACCAACCGATCAAATTAACGAATGAAATGTCTACAATTCTACATCACCGTTAACCCGCATATAACGCGACGTGAACCCGGTTAGTATTAGATGAATGACCATGTAGGAAAATCATGTTATTTGTGTAATGAGGACTGCACATTTACGAGCACCTCATGATAAAACTAAAACGGTTAAGCTTTCTCAAAGAAAGACTTAATTCAGCTCCAGCATGATATACTATTACATCAGCAGAATGCAGTTATATATATATATATATATATATATATATATATATATATATATATATATATATATATATATATATATATGATTAATTTTATTTATACAGACATGTACAAAATCTGCGACACTAGCATATCGATGTTAACGATCAACGGCTGTTAGAAATCGTGATAGCACTAGACAGAATAAAAATGTGATCAACAGGAAGGAAAAAAGAAAAAGAATAATTCAAAAGTTTAAATTTGGAAAGTAATCATATTTTAAACTGTTGAAAATAAAATATAAAATAAACTCGTTGAGTATAGATAAAACAGAAAAAATGACATGGGCAGAAAAGGAATGAATAAACCAAGAGGGTAAACAATCTCGTGGCCCATATTTTGCTACGTGTTAGTAATTGCATCAGTGTATTTGTTGCATAACCCTTCAAAGTGGCGCGGTACCAAAAGCGGATGTTTGTTACATAACGCTTGTGAATTAATCTTCTCGTAACCGAAAACAATACGAAAGTTTATTATAAGATTATGAAAGCGTTTTCAACCTTTTTTTAACTCATTTCCGTAAGGCACTTCTATAGGCATTTTCAACGGGTACTTTTACTAAACATTTCCTTAGGGCGAATTTTCAAAGTGCCAGATTACTTTTTAACCACTTCTCGTTATTAAAACCTTTTTCTCTTTTTAAATATTTCAAATTACGCATTTTAAACATAGTTCGCTTTTAAATGCTCTTCTCATTAAACATACTTCATAAAGCATTGTATCTCATTTAAACACT
The DNA here is from genome assembly GCA_963556195.1 of Sepiola atlantica. NCBI lineage: Eukaryota > Metazoa > Mollusca > Cephalopoda > Sepiida > Sepiolidae > Sepiola > Sepiola atlantica. The sequence goes on along the minus strand of OY744540.1, from coordinate 57,607,518 downwards.
TTAAACATTTTAAACATTGTTCGTTAAGCATATCAGCTAAAGATGGTGCACTTTCCTTCCTGCTTTTTAGTTCTTTCAGTTTTACAGATTAGGACCCCAAACTCTTATGCACAAAAAATGTACCTCACATTTTCTTTCACTGTTAGTCGTGGGTTTGCTCGCACACTCATCTCCTTTGCTTGCTCGTGATCGTAGTTGTGTATCTGTGTTGTGGTTAAACTCTGTTGTCATGCACGGAGACAAAAACGTTCGAAGACAAGACTTTTTGAGAGAGATTCCATTCATTTATTTCACACTTCAATCGGAGAGATTTCCATTTGTTGGTTCGTTCACTCAAACCCTGTCTTTCTTTCATACTGCTTTGTGGAAATGTGACGGATGCAATCGGCTATTTCTTGTCCCGCCGTTGGGATCTTACTCTACCTCATAGCCCATAACTCGCGATATCACCCCAACTCTGTGCCTTGCAGAGCTCAGTTTATGGACGTCTGTCCTCTTCGCGCCTCCATGGTGAACTGTCGGAAAGCTAATTTCTCACAAGGGATATGTGACGTCAGAGGCCTTTGACCCTTCAATGAATGTCATAACAGAACTCAATATCGCTTTTTGATCCGAGCGTTTCATCCCGGCCAGCATAATCCAGTATTTTATGATTCCCAGAATGAATCATTTTGTTTGTCCCAAATTATCAATGAACCTAAATTGCACTTCATCCTATTTCTTTCACTCAGTTCATAATTCATACTAGCTACTTTACATTTTCCAAAATACAGGGCCCGTCATAATGTAACATATTACTATAATGCTGGATGTATTGATGGGGTACGAGACACATTCTCTCGTTTGGCTTACATCTAGGTGGATAGTGTGGCGTGTTAAGTGATTTAGATGTAATCTCGTTGATGTTTTTAATTTCTAAATGTTTTAATTTGTTTATTTGTTTTATTTTTTAACTGTCTTATTTTTAATTCTGATGTTTATTTTTTATTTTATATTTTATTGTTATTAATTTAAGTCGAGAACACCTAACATTTGGGAAATACATTAAGCAAACATTTATTAAAGTGTACTAACATATTGTAATGATGATAATAGCAGCAACATTGATTATAATAATACTAATAATAATGATAATACTAATAATAATGATGATGATGATGATAATAATAATAATAATAATAATAATAATAATAATAATAATAATAATAATAATAATAATAATAATAATAATAATAATAATAATAATAATAATAATAATAATAATAATAATAATAATAATAATAATAATAATAATAATAATAATAATAATAATAATAATAATAATAATAATAATAATAATAATAATAATAATAATAATAATAATAATAATAATAATAATAATAATAATAATAATAATAATAATAATAATAATAATAATAATAATAATAATAATAATAATAATAATAATAATAATAATAATAATAATAATAATAATAATAATAATAATAATAATAATAATAATAATAATAATAATAATAATAATAATAATAATAATAATAATAATAATAATAATAATAATAATAATAATAATAATAATAATAATAATAATAATAATAATAATAATAATAATAATAATAATAATAATAATAATAATAATAATAATAATAATAATAATAATAATAATAATAATAATAATAATAATAATAATAATAATAATAATAATAATAATAATAATAATAATAATAATAATAATAATAATAATAATAATAATAATAATAATAATAATAATAATAATAATAATAATAATAATAATAATAATAATAATAATAATAATAATAATAATAATAATAATAATAATAATAATAATAATAATAATAATAATAATAATAATAATAATAATAATAATAATAATAATAATAATAATAATAATAATAATAATAATAATAATAATAATAATAATAATAATAATAATAATAATAATAATAATAATAATAATAATAATAATAATAATAATAATAATAATAATAATAATAATAATAATAATAATAATAATAATAATAATAATAATAATAATAATAATAATAATAATAATAATAATAATAATAATAATAATAATAATAATAATAATAATAATAATAATAATAATAATAATAATAATAATAATAATAATAATAATAATAATAATAATAATAATAATAATAATAATAATAATAATAATAATAATAATAATAATAATAATAATAATAATAATAATAATAATAATAATAATAATAATAATAATAATAATAATAATAATAATAATAATAATAATAATAATAATAATAATAATAATAATAATAATAATAATAATAATAATAATAATAATAATAATAATAATAATAATAATAATAATAATAATAATAATAATAATAATAATAATAATAATAATAATAATAATAATAATAATAATAATAATAATAATAATAATAATAATAATAATAATAATAATAATAATAATAATAATAATAATAATAATAATAATAATAATAATAATAATAATAATAATAATAATAATAATAATAATAATAATAATAATAATAATAATAATAATAATAATAATAATAATAATAATAATAATAATAATAATAATAATAATAATAATAATAATAATAATAATAATAATAATAATAATAATAATAATAATAATAATAATAATAATAATAATAATAATAATAATAATAATAATAATAATAATAATAATAATAATAATAATAATAATAATAATAATAATAATAATAATAATAATAATAATAATAATAATAATAATAATAATAATAATAATAATAATAATAATAATAATAATAATAATAATAATAATAATAATAATAATAATAATAATAATAATAATAATAATAATAATAATAATAATAATAATAATAATAATAATAATAATAATAATAATAATAATAATAATAATAATAATAATAATAATAATAATAATAATAATAATAATAATAATAATAATAATAATAATAATAATAATAATAATAATAATAATAATAATAATAATAATAATAATAATAATAATAATAATAATAATAATAATAATAATAATAATAATAATAATAATAATAATAATAATAATAATAATAATAATAATAATAATAATAATAATAATAATAATAATAATAATAATAATAATAATAATAATAATAATAATAATAATAATAATAATAATAATAATAATAATAATAATAATAATAATAATAATAATAATAATAATAATAATAATAATAATAATAATAATAATAATAATAATAATAATAATAATAATAATAATAATAATAATAATAATAATAATAATAATAATAATAATAATAATAATAATAATAATAATAATAATAATAATAATAATAATAATAATAATAATAATAATAATAATAATAATAATAATAATAATAATAATAATAATAATAATAATAATAATAATAATAATAATAATAATAATAATAATAATAATAATAATAATAATAATAATAATAATAATAATAATAATAATAATAATAATAATAATAATAATAATAATAATAATAATAATAATAATAATAATAATAATAATAATAATAATAATAATAATAATAATAATAATAATAATAATAATAATAATAATAATAATAATAATAATAATAATAATAATAATAATAATAATAATAATAATAATAATAATAATAATAATAATAATAATAATAATAATAATAATAATAATAATAATAATAATAATAATAATAATAATAATAATAATAATAATAATAATAATAATAATAATAATAATAATAATAATAATAATAATAATAATAATAATAATAATAATAATAATAATAATAATAATAATAATAATAATAATAATAATAATAATAATAATAATAATAATAATAATAATAATAATAATAATAATAATAATAATAATAATAATAATAATAATAATAATAATAATAATAATAATAATAATAATAATAATAATAATAATAATAATAATAATAATAATAATAATAATAATAATAATAATAATAATAATAATAATAATAATAATAATAATAATAATAATAATAATAATAATAATAATAATAATAATAATAATAATAATAATAATAATAATAATAATAATAATAATAATAATAATAATAATAATAATAATAATAATAATAATAATAATAATAATAATAATAATAATAATAATAATAATAATAATAATAATAATAATAATAATAATAATAATAATAATAATAATAATAATAATAATAATAATAATAATAATAATAATAATAATAATAATAATAATAATAATAATAATAATAATAATAATAATAATAATAATAATAATAATAATAATAATAATAATAATAATAATAATAATAATAATAATAATAATAATAATAATAATAATAATAATAATAATAATAATAATAATAATAATAATAATAATAATAATAATAATAATAATAATAATAATAATAATAATAATAATAATAATAATAATAATAATAATAATAATAATAATAATAATAATAATAATAATAATAATAATAATAATAATAATAATAATAATAATAATAATAATAATAATAATAATAATAATAATAATAATAATAATAATAATAATAATAATAATAATAATAATAATAATAATAATAATAATAATAATAATAATAATAATAATAATAATAATAATAATAATAATAATAATAATAATAATAATAATAATAATAATAATAATAATAATAATAATAATAATAATAATAATAATAATAATAATAATAATAATAATAATAATAATAATAATAATAATAATAATAATAATAATAATAATAATAATAATAATAATAATAATAATAATAATAATAATAATAATAATAATAATAATAATAATAATAATAATAATAATAATAATAATAATAATAATAATAATAATAATAATAATAATAATAATAATAATAATAATAATAATAATAATAATAATAATAATAATAATAATAATAATAATAATAATAATAATAATAATAATAATAATAATAATAATAATAATAATAATAATAATAATAATAATAATAATAATAATAATAATAATAATAATAACAACAACAACAACAACAACAACACCAATTATAACTTCTCCGTAAAGAGAAAAGAGATGATATACTTAGAACTGGGGTGAAAAAGAATCAAAGGTTACAAGAGAGAGTGTTAACATTATTTGAAAAGAAGCTAAACAGTATATTCTTTAAGAATACTGCATTTCGAGATAATGACAGTTGATCTCAAAATATCACCGAGAGCACATTAATGGCAGCCCAGGAGCAAGCCAACCGCACTAAGTCAATCACACATTACATTGACAAAACTGCAGAATCACCTATATGCTGATTGTGTAATGAAAGGGAATCAACCTTAGCGCATATTGTATCTGAATGCCCAATGCTATCACAACATCACTATGAAAAATGGATACACAACAATGTCAATGGAATATATATATAAACTTTATGAAGTATACCACGATGAGAAGTCGTATGAGCATTAACCAGAAGTGGTAAAGGGGAACGCCAATGTAAAACTTATTTTGGACATACGCATACAGACTCATAAGGTTGTTGAAAATTCAAAACCCGACTTAAACTTTCTAAACAAACACAAGAGAACTTGCTTTATCATTGATATGGTCTGCCCTTTCGATACCAGAGTGCACGAGAAAGAACACGACAAAATAAATAAATAAATATCAAGATCTAAAGTGCGAATTAGTTAGACTATAGAATTGTAAAGAAGTAAAGGTGATTCCCGTGGTAATTGGAACCGTTGGAACCATACCGAAAAGCCACTATAATGCCTACAACCGATTGACGGAACCCGTTATTTTCTAATTCTGCAGAAATATTGCCTGTTAGGAGCAGCGAAAGTGTTAAGGTACAGATTGAATGTCTAAGATCAAGAAATTGATTTGATGTTAAAAGAAAGAACTTCAACTAGAACATCCAAAAGTTGAGACAACTATGAAATAATAATAAGGATGGGATTTTCATTCTGCCTGTTTGGATTTCAGTTTCTAAAAGCTGTCGATCGACAACATCGACATGCCAGTCTCACAGATTTTGTACACGCCTGTATAAATAAAAAATAATTATATCTGTATTTGTTATTGACCACTTTTTATAAGCCCGGTTCCAACTCTTTAGATTTGTATCATGTTTATGTTTACTTTACCTGGATTTATATATATATATATATATATATATATATATATATATATATGGAAAATTTAGAAAATATATTGATGAGAATTAAGCTACACAGAGGCGTATGCGTTTCGTCCTAGCAGGTTAATGGTCAGTGTAAGTGCTCAGCTATTGTGTTACAGTTTGTTCTCATATAACTACGTAATGTTTAGTTTACCTTAGTACCCAATCACATTCGTTGTTATTCCTTACCGACCTTTAGTTTCTTATCCTCTCAAAAACAAAGGTCAAGCTGACCTTCACTTGCCATATTATTCTCAAGTTTAGTTTGATTTCGTCGAATTCCCTTTGTTTTTGTGTCGGGTTAACAGTACACCTCATTTTAGTACGTGCCTCACTGGAATAATTTATTTTCGAATTATGTTGTAATTTATTGCTACTTCAGCTGTTTTATTTATTTTATTTTATTTATTTATTTATTTTTATTTATGTGGTGAGCTTTAAAGTTGATTCTACGACTACAATCGATTTATATTTCACATTTACAGTTAAGTAAGATGATGGGATGTTTAAAGTTTTGAATTTCAAGTTTTTTGTTGAAACATAGTCTACACAGGTCGTCTAAATATTTACATGTATTAGCTCATCGTACTATTTTACACACAAATATATGCAAGTGGCCGCGTTCTTGGAGTTTCAAGTAATGGTTGTTGTTCTGAATCGGCGTTTTTTTTCATAGACTGTTATTTTATGGTTATTGCAACTACGTAGTATCTTTTGTTAATCGAATTTTCTCTGACAAATATTGTGGCTTGATAAACAAACTAATTATATATGTATTGCTTTGCCTCGTTCTGGAATCGGTATTCTGTTATTATATATACATCATATCGATGCACGATACAAGTATTACTGTAAATATGTAAACAACACACCCTGGAAATTGTAAGTCCATTAATGGATTAGAATTCATTTTCAGATATTATAATATATTAATAACACTATAGATATATATATATATATATATATATATATATATATATATATATATATATATATACATATATATATCTTGCGTCCAGACCCATTTTTGGTCCTTCTTTAACAGTTCCTTTAAGGGTGATCTTAGTTCATGCATGTTTGGTACGAACACATTGTAGTAATTCGCCAACCCTAAAAAACTTTGTAGAGACGCAATATTTTCTGGAGCAGGCATGTTCGGTATCGCCATTGCCCTATCTGGGTCTGGCCTTCTTCCTTGTTCATCGATGATTTGCCCTCAGTATTTTATTTTTTCCATGAAAAAAGTACATTTCTCATCTTTGATTTTAAGGGAGAAACCTTATTCTTGTGAAATTTGTAGTAAATCATTTGCAATGAATAATCATGTAAAAAGACATGTAAACGTCACACTAACCAAATCCGGAAAAGATATTCGAACAGTGAGGTGACCAGATAGCCCGAGGAGGACATCATGGATGCAGTGTTTGATACTTTTCAGGTGCCCATACAAGAGACTGCTCCTGAGATTATGAGATCAAATAGAAAACGGAAATCGACTGAGTTGATGATGGTGATTCCCAAACAAAAACGTTATTAATCCCCAGAGGGGATATTTTCAAAGGGGGGTGTTACACCGGCCGTTCTTACACAGGAGAAACTACACCGGTTGTCACTATAAATAGTGAGAGTAACCAGAAGAAAAAGCACAGTCTTGTAACTGTCTAGCCAAGAGCTACTCACTATCTTACTTTGTTAATACACTTGTTAAACCAACCCTCGACTTGACTTTCTTTTATTTATTATTTACTGTGGAACAACTTCACAACAATATATATATATATATATATATATATATATATATATATATATATATATATATATATATATATATATACATGCAGACGGATATGAAAAAAGTTATATATATATTTCCCTCATATGCATATATACATTTACATACTGAAAACATGCGATCAGACGAACGATACCATAGTAAGTTTCCTAAATATATATATATATATATATACATATATATTTATATGTATATATATATATGTTGATATTTGTATGTATATTTTGCATGCGCTTATAATTATATATTTGTTCATATTTGTATGAATATGCGCAGACTCATATATATATATATATATATGTATATACGGATGTGAATATTTATATATATTTTCTCATATGAATATTATATATATATATATATGTATATATATACATATATTTATAGAGAGATATAAAGTTATAAATGGCAATTAAAGTAAAAGAACTCATACAGATCGCCATAAGTGAATTTTTGTCACTTATATGGTTACTTATAATTGCATCGATATGAGTTAAGAACTTTTTATCGCCAACTTAAAAAAACAGAACGATACAGCTTTGAGTAAATCCGATTTCACACAAATAACTTCTAGTACTTGTTAATAACACACCACTACACGTGATAATGTATATCTACGTATTGAGCTTGGTGTAATTCATTTTATTACTCATATCTATATCTATACAGTAAACAAAAGGAACACTTTGATGCAGACATATGTATAATATATATAATATATAAGGTGTGACCGAGTTCTGGCGGGGGAATTTAATCACTTACAGTTGTAAGAGGTATGAATATATATATCCTCCCTCGAGCTATTAATAAGCAGTGCTGTAGTTTACACTCTGAAGACTTGATTGCGTAACTAGTCAAAAGTAAAACTGAAATAAATGTATTTCTTTGTTGCACCAGACTTCCTGGAACTAAGCTCAAGTAACGCCAATTCAGCAGAAATGCAGTCGAAGCCTCTAAATTCGTTGATCCACCGCGCAGATGACTTTGCCGTAAGAACCTATTGTCTCTCGAGATTGAATGAAGTCGGATAGATAACATACAAGGCAATAATACAAGAGTCTGACATATAGATGATGCAACTATTAAACATCTATATAATATTTGAAAGTACAAACTTTTAAATTACACTGTTAAAGTCTGAGCACCATCAGACTATTAGTTTACAAATTACAGTTATTTAAGTGAACATACTATCGCACACTTTCAAATTATCTCAACAATCTTCATTTCGTGAATTGTTAAATGTTTTTTTATGATAGGAAAAGTCTGTTAAGCAAAGCGATATATATATATATATATATATTTATATATATATATTTATATATATATATATTTATATATATATATATATATATATTTATATATATATGTATATATATATATATATATATATATATATATATATATATATATAAAGATAGATGGACGAAGTGTGATAAACATGCACGAATGTCCAAATTTATTTAAAACTTCGATTGTTCAATGCAAGGTATATTCTGTAATAAAATTATGTTTATTATTCTTTCCTTAAGCCAAGGTTTTCAAAGATCGAGACCTTATCATCAGAGGAATTATACAGATAGATAAGTTGGCAATAGAAAAGCCAAAATTAAACATTTTAAAAAATATTAAAGAAAATGATTGGTGAATAAATTCGTGTAAAAAATATTGGGTTTGTCCAGGTGGTAATTGTCCGCCGATAAGGTGTCCAATGGAAGGAAGTTTCGATGGAGAAGAAAAAGTTTCGTGGAGGCATCACAGAAAGGCATTCAAAATTAAGTAAATCCAATGGTGAAAATTGAGTTCAAGTCGTAGATGGAACCCACTTAAACGGAATTAAAATAGAGGAAATCTGGCCTTTTAAAAACAATGCTTCCTCGGCCATGAAATGAGTCGTAAGCGAATGACATTAGCAATAGAACATTGAAGTAGTTAAGAGAAAAGAAGCCCTAAGATAAAATAAAGGTACCATTAGGTGGTGGGAAGGGGGGAGGGACGTAGGGCAAATGGTAGGAGGGTTAGATGAAAAAGCTATGACTGCTGATATATATATATATATATACATACATATATATATATATATATATATATATATATATATATATATATATATATATATATATATGAGAAAAGAAAAAATGAGATAAATCCGACGTAATAGGGAATGAAAAAGAAAAAATCGGGAGATATTTATGTATATGAATATATAAAAAATATCTCCTGTTTCGTCTTTATTGTAAGACTTCCTCATAATGATAATTTGATGAAAACTGTCATGTAAGTAATTCGAAATGTGGGGTTGGCATGATGGAGAGTAATAGCCATGGCTACTATGAGCGCCGGAGGAGAGTCCAGGCTGTGAGAAGTTAGTGGTGGCAAAGAGTGAAATGAATATGGAAAGATGTGAGTAGGTACCATTGAGGCAGCTGTCAAATTGTTAGGGTTGACAATATAATTGAATTTGCCTTAGGGTAGAAGAGGTTAAGAGGGGCTAAGATTTTTGCCGTGGTGACGTGTGGTATGGATTTTGAGAGGCTGGGGAAATAAGAGGGAGGGGGACACATTGTGTGTTTAGCATGTAGTTGATATCATGGTTGTAGAAAAAGATTTGGCCTGCCTTTTATTAGAATTCTCAGAATCCGGCCCTTTCAAGTTTAGACTACCCTCTAATATCGAATACTTTTAATTAATTGCTGATATTCTTATTTTCCTCCCCGAAGACATACACATTAATATCATCAAAGACAAACTACACACAGTATAATCCTCCATAAAAATGTACACATGAAACTGAGATAAACAGCTCGATACCTTTCCTAGAAAAACTTATAATGAAGTCCAACAGCAAACTAGCAGTCAAAGTACACCGAAATAACAATCACAAACACAACTATATACACTTCTACTTCCACCATAGTAACAAGATAAAAACAGTGCTCTCGGGATATGTGGTCCTCAATATATAAATGAAGAAATAAAACACATCATTAATTATTTGAAACAGTACAAGAGATCAGGTACACATCAACATGATACCATTAATTTCAATATATATATATATATATATATATATATATATATATATATATATATATATATATATATATATATATATATATATGTGTGTGTGTGTGTGTGTGTGTGTATTTATATATGTTATTGACTGTAACAAAATTCAACAGATCATTGTCAGGCGAATACATCTTCTATTTATGTTCATGTTAATTTCTGAACGGCAGTGAAAAAGTCAACACCCACGTGGGTCACAACAGTAAGTGTGAATGATATACTATACATCTCAGGACAACATGATGACGAAACATAAATAAAATCTAATACAAACATATTGCAAGATTATAAATGCATTTTAATTAAAACATGAACATCAAAAATACAGTTTATCATATTTAAGCAGGAAATGTAAAAAAAACATGGTAATACGAAACCAATCAACAACAATCATTTTTAATTACATTGCTGTAAATGGAAAATAGACCTGACGAAGCCTTGGGGGCACTTTGATCGACGCGTGGTCGAACCCGGCATATCATCGTCCAATAAGGAACAAAATAAATAATACTGACCCGTCATACCAAAAGATCAGACAAAAATCCTTTAATTTTGATCCTCATAAATTATACAGATAAGAAAACCTCTTCTAGTCCATCGGAGGTTGATGTTCCAACAGACAAAGCATTCACGTGAAGAACCGATTGTGTAGACATCATCAAAAAGAAGAATCGAAAAACTCGGTCTGATAAGGGATATTACTGTTGCAGCGAAGTCTCCAGAGATGAGCTAAACAGGATAAATCCGTAAACTTTGTCAGACAAGTGAAAAATATGGCCCATTAAGATAACGGTTCTACGATTCCTTCCCGGCGTGTGCCTGGAACAATTTCGAACAGCCTTGTCATCTGATTAGAAGAATTGGAAATCCATAATAAAGCTGGAAGCCACCCAGACAACAGCGGCATCGTGTTTACCCGACTCCCTCGGAATGACAAGTGTGATAACGTGGGCGTGGCGTTAGGACAATGGTAATCGACGTAGATTGTGAGCTTCACCAAAACTGCTACAGTTCGATCATTTTAAGTTATATATATATATATATATATATATATATATATATATATATATATATATATATATATAAATATATATGAATTACTAAGGTGTCCCCACTTATCAAGGTCCAAAGACCGATCGGGGATAAAGTGTAGATGAGTGTCAAGATGGCGGTGAAACAACACCGTGATATTTAGTAATGGTGATTGAAATCAGCCAGCATTAAAAAAGCGGCCTAACAAGAATTTGTTTACATCTTACTTGAAAACGATCATGTTTTAGTTAGATGGGAAGACGACATGCGATATTTAGTTCCACATACGTTTACTTCTAGGAAAGTAACTTAGCTCATGGAAGTTTCGTTTACTTTTAGGTAGATAGAGAAAGAAAGGGAAATTATAGGTAGTGGTTGTAGCTAGACGTGTTTTTGTTGTGAATGTTTTACAGGTGGGACCATATATTCAAGCTCAGTCATAACAATAACGATAGAGTGGAGAAAGACTTGCACGGTCTCTTTTGTAAGCACGATATAATAGGGAGGAGGAAAGTTGGGAATATATTGATTCATCACTTCCCTAAACATATCAACACCATCGTCCAACTTTCAAAAGAGTACACTTGTAAACGTGTGAATTCATACATAACAAACAACCATTTGTTAAATCTTGCATCACCGGTCAATGTTTGGTTGCGACAGATCACGACGAACGGCACATAACCGTCTGTTATATACGTCGTATTTTAAGATTGCAACTGGTCCGCGGCCTGCAAGACAATTAGGGTTGCGATTTACACAAATCACCTTGTTTTCCTAAATGTTAACTGTATATTAGTAGATGCTTACAGCATAGAAGTAGCGCCGAACTCGTCGAAACAACTAAGATTGTTTAATCCAAAATGAGGATTGATTCAGCAGACTTGTAAATAGTCATTTAGGCATTGTTTTGCTTTACTCGAGTCTGTAACAACATAAAGGCTGTCCAGGACGAATAAAAAAAGACATAAATTATTTTGTTTACTCGTCGAGAACAGATCTGACATACTTTTACGTATCTACTATGGACTGCTTCCTTACAAAGGCAGAGTAAGACATCAAATCGGTTTCATGGTGAAGAAAAGTTCAGTTTTATAAAATAGAGCACTCTCGATTTGGACACAGATAGAATAAGCATAAGTCTAAAATAATGTCTCCTTTCCTTACTTTTATGTAGCTACGTATATATCATTGTTAATGTGTTGGATGTGTTGTAGCAATGCTGAAACATAGAAGTTGTCCAGGTACTTCCTTCTATTCCTTGAACGAAAAGGAAGCCGAGTCTGTAAGTCTTCCCTGCTTGTATATAACCTCTCTACATACACGATTCTGACCACCCCCATCTCCATGATACACCATGGATACTCGTCATCTTCGGCCTATAGCTATTTGGTTAGAGATTTCTGAGTAGGTTACAGTTCTAGAGGTGAAATGTGCAGGTCCCACTAGCACGTCGACACGCCCCAACACTTACAAATCCAATCCTCGGCACAGGACATGTGGCAATGCTATCTTTTGAAGGGTCTGTAACAACCTGGGTAACAGTAGTGTATGCGGCAACATACAGGTAATATGTGAGATTGTTGCAGGTGACACAAAATCAAGCCTGGTTAGATGGGAACGGTGGAGGTCTTCGACTGCCAAACGTGTTCATGTTAGTGAAGGATCGGCACCCACCAGTAAAGTTGTCATAACACAATGTTTAGTCAAAATACTACTAAAATATGACTCCCCCTTTATCATATTATTAATTGTAGTCTAATAAACGAAATAAACTCGTTGATAATGACTATGATTCCCCAATTTAAAACACATTTTACGTTGATCTCTAAAAATGTGTTTTATTCATTTTGTCCTACTTATTATTACAACATAGAACCAGTATAGTTCCAAAATACTTTCTTTTATTTCCTACTTTTGCGTAAGTCTCTAGACACATTTTTGCTTATTTGTGGCTTTGCCGTAGTAATCGTGCCAACATAGATGCAGTTCAGAAAGAGTGCAAGAAGACATTCGACAGTATATTTTCTATTTGCCACTCGATACCAGATGCTCGCTATATTTGCGTAGACTTGTATACATGCACTTTATTCTATTCCGATGCTAAGACAGACTCGGCCTAATGTTACGAACACATTCAAACATGTTCATAATAGTACAAAAAATATAGTCTGAAATATTAGTAGCTGTTTAATACTACAGGGTGTTTCAAAAGTCTTGGGAACATAACGATTTTTAATAACTCAAACACTATTAGGAGTTGAAAAATTAAATTGGTACCGTTGGAAAGGTTAAAGTTTCAAGTTTTGTGGGGAATCTTCAAAGTTGCCCAATATGAGCACCATTCGTCACACGGCAGACATCTAGTCGATAGTCCATTTCCTGCCAAACGCGTTCCAGCATCTTGACGTCAATGGTTCCCACAACTGCCGTTACTCGAGCCTTTAGTTCGTCAATATCTCTTGGAAGGGGCGGCACATAGACTTGTTGCTTGACAAAGCCCCAAAGGAAAAAGTCACACTGGGTAAGATCTGGAGACCTAGGAGGCCAGGGCATGAGAACGTCATCACCTCGCCCAGATCTCCCAATCCATCTACCAGGCAGCCTTGTGTTAAGAAACTGCCTTACTCTAAGACTCCAGTGTGGTGGTGCACCATCTTGTTGAAAAATGAAGTCATAAGATTCTGCTTGTTCCAACTGAGCCATTAACCAGTCTTCCAGCATGTTAAGATAGGAATCACCAGTGATAGTTGCCCTTTCAAAGAAGAACGGTCCATAGACACCTTTCTTGGAAATTGCACAAAACACGTTCACTTTTGGTGAATCTCGCTCGTACTCAAGAAGTTCATGAGGATTCTCAGTACCCCATATGCGAGTGTTATGCTTGTTAACTTTGCCATTCAGATGGAAGGTCGCCTCATCGCTAAAAACAAGTCGGTCATCAAAGCCGTTATCTTCCAACTTCTCTTGCATTGCAATGCAAAAGTCACAGCGAAGTGGCTTATCAGTGTCCTTCAACTTTTGGACCAACTTGAGCTTGTAAGGTACCATTTGCAGTCGTTTCCTTAAGACACGCCAGATAGTTGCTGGAGCAAGCTGAAGTTCCCTGCTGGCTCTTCTCACTGATTTACGGGGGCTCCGCTGAAAGGCTGTCCGAACTTGCTCAACTGCATCTTCTGAAGTTGAAGGGCGACCTGTTCGCTTACTTGGGCACAAACACCCATCTTTCACAAATTTAGCATGCCATCTGACAATGGATTTCCTTTCAGGGGCTTCTTTTTTAAATTTCCTGCGAAATGCACGCTGAACACATGTCCACGATTCAGTCTTTGCAAATTGGAGGACGCAAAATGCCTTGTCTTGTTTAGAGAACGCCATTACTGCACCTGGAAATATAACACGAAAATCATTAGTATGACCAAAAACTTGATTAAGCAAGCTTTAAAATGGCACCAGTTTCATTTTTCTACCTGGAATAGTTCATGAGATATACGCATTTGTAATTGTCCCAAGACTTTTGAAACACCCTGTATAATAAAAACGTTCATGAAAGTAAAAAAAGGGCATTTGACAAAGTACTTTATCTAATTCCTCAGTCTACGACGGACTTAGACTACTCTTACGAACACATGTATACATGTTCCTGATAGTAGACAAATATCACAGTCTTAAATATGAAGTTACGCATATTTCCACACGCAGACAACGCCGCAGCCTACACACAATGAAATCCAATACTGGTTTGTGGACTGCGGCGTTGCCTGATCGTGAAAATCGTTATATATATATATATATATATATATATATATATATATATATATTTCTCTTTTTTTCCAATTGTTATATATCTCTGTTTTTGCTGGAGATGGGGTATCCTACCGGATGTCAGACATTCACCGGCTATTTCAGACACTCCAGCCTTGAGATCTTTTTGAAGATTCTAACCGTCCCTTTAAGTGAAATTGTTTTTATTTCTCTTGCACTCGGTTCACAGGTTAAACTCGCTGGATAGCTTTTGAAATTCTTTTTTCATTAGTCCTGTTGCTCCTATAAGTACTGGGATGATGGAGATTTTCCTAAGATTCCAGTTTCTTTTTATGTCGTACATTAGACTTTGGTATTTCCTAATATTTTCCTTTTCAGCTCTGTTTAATCCTGCATCATTCGGGGCACTGACTTGAACTAGGGTTGCTATTTTCTCCCTTTTCTCCCATATTACGATGTCAGGTTTAACAGCTCCGTTTTCTAGATATCTATCTTTAAGGATTGCATAGTCACAGTGGATGGTTTATAACTTATGTTCAACTGTTTTTCCTGGTATATGTTACACTGGATATTCAACTTTTTACATATAATCCAGTGACAATATGTATACACTCCGTTGTGTCGCATTGTATAATAGCCATTTACACATGATGTCAGGTGGCTCACACTCCACTTCTGTGTGGCAGAAACTGCACTTGTGATTGTTGCTGAGACCACTCATCTTTTTAAAGGCATTGCTCATCAAGCCTTGATCTTGAGCAGCCATTATCATTCTCTATTGATCATAGTGAAAGAATCCGCTTATCAGCCAGTCTACAGATACTTTCTCATCAATATATTCCTGGGATAATTCACCAAGGTTATACTTAGCACGTTGTTAGTTGGCCCATGTTTCCAGTTTTCTGGAATGGAAGGTATTTGTGTATTTTTGACGGCCCTTGCGGGTTATTTCCGTGGCAGGATTGTTGTATGTGTCTTCATCCTTTGTAAGTCAGTCCTGTCCAAAATGTTTGCCCAGTTTTGTGATAGAGGGTGTTCTACTTGCTCTTGTTTCTTGATGTTGGCATACCATCATAAGGTTTGGGTTCTAGGAGCTTATCAGATATTGACCGGTGCTAGGAATAGTGGCTCGATGTTGATGGTCAATTTCCCAGAGACCCATTCCCGCTACTCTCCTTGACAGATACAACCTTTTGTAGACTCTGGTTCCTGTACACTACTCTTTACATTGTCTACATTTTTCTCGTTTTAGTGTCTAATCTATTAATGTGGCCGATCAACAATACCAAAGCTGTAGGTTATCACTGGTATAGCTTATTGGTTAATGGTAGTTACGTTGTTTTTGTTTGCAAGCTGTGTTTTACAAATTTTTCTAACACGGCGTATATATTCTCTGCCAATTGTTTCTCTCATCTTGGCACATTTTCTTCTATGCCAAGGTATGTGTATTGTTCCTGTTCTTCAAAGTATTTGATATCAGTATCTTTATCAAGCTGAATGTTTTCCGTTTGGGTCTTCTTCCCAGCTCTAAGGGAGCACTTGGCACATTTTTCGAGGCCGAACTCCATTCTAATATCTTTGGAGACGGAATGTACAATCTGTAAGAGTCAGCATCTGAACTAGCATACAGCTTAAGGTCATCCATGAAGAGCAGGCGGTTCACTCTTTTGTTTGGATCATGTTTCCGGCCCTGGCTCAGATTGTAGACACTCTGGCTTTTGTTTAGTAATTTGCTTAGTGGATCAATTGCCAGGCAAAAAAAAGTAGAGGAGATAAGCTATCGCCTTAAAAGCTTCCTCTTCGGATCTTGACGTCAGGGATTTTTATTTTTCCATTAGTGTGTTTTAATGGCATGGTTTTCTTGTGAACCAGATGGGTATTATATAGATCACGGCCCGGCAGGAGCTATACGTGGGGTACACTATCGTATGCCTTTTGGTAATCAATCCAAGCTATTCTTAGATTCATCTGCCTCTTCTTATAGTCCTCAAGGATGGTCTTATTGATCAACAATTGATCTCTGATGCCTAAACATTTCCTCCTGCACCCTGCTTGTTCTTTTACCAGGTATGATACAGAAGAGAGGTGTTTGTAGATTCTGTCTGTAACCAGGCCAGTGAAGAATTTGTAGGTTGTAGTGAGGCAGCAGATCGGTCCGTATTTTGTAGGAGTTTGTGTCTCACTCTTTTGGGGTATGAAGGTCGTATCACCTGTTACTAGCCATGCTTGTGTAGCTCCCTCACTCTTCAAGAATCTGGTGAAACAGCTACTATAGTAACTATGAAGTGCTGTTAGTTTCTGCAGCAAACATTAGGTGTATTGTCTATGCCAGGTTTTTTGTGATTCTGAAATTGATCTAGATTTTGTGTTATCATTCCAGACGTTATCTTAGGCTCTTGTATTTTTGGCTTGCTTTTCATACTTCGAGCTATATGTAAGACCAACGTGATTTCTTCGTTGCATGGCCCCATATCCTAAAACATAGGTCTACAATTGTCTAGATCATACTCTTCCGGTGATCCCCATCCCCGTTATATTCTCTCCCACCAAATTTCGGTAAAATAGTATTGTATTCTTTTTGAATATCTGTTCTAAACTTTCGCCATGTGCTTGGCAAGGGCTGGGATTCTGCTTTCAAGTTTCCTAGCAACATTTTTAATTCTTTCCATAGTTTCTAAATTTAAAACTGAGTGTGCAGATAGTGTTCCTCAGCATTCCCCATGCTTTAAGAGGAGCAAGGAATTGTTTAAATTGAGAGACTTCCGTTCTGCAAAGGTTAAGTTATTTCTGGAGCTTCAGTTTCCAAGGTGGTGTTGTTACTCGTGCTCTGAACTCCCATTGCTTTTTGAATTGAGGGAGTGTTTTCCGAACAATGTAAAGTTATGCAACGTATGTTACTTGATTAAGCTCCGTTGCGATATGTTAGATGGAACAAGTTTTTAGAGAGCGGTGTTACGTGTTGTATTACTGCCTTGGTAACTCTTGAGGCTTAGGTATTGGGAAGTTGAGTTCTTTCCTCTAAACTTCATCATCTTGACTTCCTCAATTTTATTCCCAAGTTTTTCTTCCAAGCCAATTGTTCATCATCTAGTTCTAGTTATTTCTGAGGTAATAATGGGGATGCAAGTGTTAACAGTGTTCTCCGTGATAGTGGTGTGGAATAATTAAGGTTCAATGAAGGGCTATCTTCTATTTGAAAATAGACGGCTGATGGTGGTGGTATACTTGTCGTGGATCCTCTTGCTAAATGAGAGTCTGGTGTTGATGTGGCTGTATGGTGGGTTGTCATGGACACAGTTGGTAATGTAGGTTATGCTGTATCTGTGGTGTTTTGAACGATAATGGGAATTGTAGATATTTTGATGGGGCTTTCAAGTAGTCGCTTATTATTTTTCATGAGGGCTGCTATCTCTTATGATATATATATATATATATATATATATATATATATATATATATATATATATATATATATATATAGTAAGTTATGCAAGTTATAGTAAGTTATAGTAAGTTATGCAAGTTATAGTAAGTTATATTATTTTCGATACGTAGATGATACATTTTGCGTGTTTAACAATGAGTCAGATTCCATATTATTCCTTAATGCACTCAATCAATTACACCCAGCCTTAAAGTTCACTTGTGAGAAGGAACACAACTCCACCCTTCCTTTTCTGGATGTATTAGTGCATAAATCTGATTCATTGTTCTTAACATCTGTTTTCCGCAAACCTACATTTACTGGTTTATATTGTCACTGGGACTCTTTTTGCCCCATACAAAGAAAAATAAATCTTATTAAATGTTTGGTTCATCGTGCTTTAAAGATTTGCTCTGAATCCCTGATTGATTCGGAGATTGAATTCATCAAAGAGGTGCTCGTTGAAAATGGGTACCCTCTCGATATTGTTAATTCCAATATCGTTACTAAGATCGCTCATTTTAACAAGCCTAAACTTTTTGGTCCTCCAAAATGCCCGGCGTACCTCAGATTACCTTGGTTGGGTAATATTAGCATAAAATTTGCCAATCAAATTTCTGTAGCTGTGCGTCGGTGTTACCAGGCATCTAATCCTAGAATTGTTTTTTCTGCTCGACCTTTGCTCAAATCTATTCATAAGGATGTTCTCCCACCCCAACATATTAGTAATATTATTTATCTATTTAAATGTCGGTGCGATGCCGTATACGTGGGAAGAACAGTGCAAAGGTTTGAATCCAGAATCAAACAACACATCCCCCCTGCCATACGCCAGGGCCGACTAAATAATTTAAATAATTTAGTTAATACATCCGGGTCTGCTATTGCTGCCCATCTCATAAATAGCGCCGAATGTGCGTCGACGTACACTAGTGACTGGTTTTCTGTCATAAGTAGATCGCATTCCCTATTCCACCTCAAAGTCCTGGAAGCCATATATATCAAGTATATCAAACCTTCCCTTTGTAAGCAAAAGGAATGGCTTTTAGGACTTAATGTGATCAACTTATGACTCTCCTCCCCATATTTTTTTTTCTCCTAAACTTGTCACTAGTGTTCATTACAAATTATTTTTTAGGTTTTAGTCGTATTCAATCACTTCCACGTTTTACTCTGATGAGTGTGGACGAAAACCGGTTCAGTACATTAATTAATTTCTTTTTAATCGTTTTCTCTCGTTTTTTTATATTTGTTTAATCTCATTCGACCCTCCAAAAAAAAAAAAAAATGTCCCAAACGTCCGTATTCCTCGCCGTTATCAAATTTTGTACCACAAAAAATTTATTTAAGTTATGCAAATATATTCATGGCAATTAAGCTACTCAGGCGCTTTCGCGTTTCCTCCCCGGAAGGAATCGTCTGGCTGACGATTCCCCCAGAGTAAAACGCGGAAGCGTTTGTGTAGCTTAATTGCCATAACTATATTTGCATAACATTCTACTTAGCTCTACTCACGTATGGAGCACTGTTGAAGTAAATACTGAAAATTGATACATAAAGAATTATATCTTTAGTACATTTCATGTGAATACATAAATAATATATATATATATATATATATATATATATATATATATATATATATATATATGTATGTATACTGTAGATATTTTACAGTATTAAAGTGTTTTTGTGCCTACAAACTATATCTTTTCAGTTTATACTCTCATCAGTCATGAGTTGCGGGTTCAAGCGGTCACATATGTGTGTGTCTGTATATATAGAGAGTGGGTAAACAGAATTGACAATGAACGTTAAGTTGCTTTTTTCAGCAGGCACTATGCCAATTGTTTTCCAACCTAACATATATTGATGTCACAATTATAACTAACATTATTATCGTTACCATTTACATAAACGTTTGCGTATATAAGTAATGAGGAGAGCAAACGCTAAAAAGTGTTGGTATTTACTGAATGCACTTGCCACACAAAAGAAGCTTTCAAGAATAGTTGGATTGCCCATAAAACTGTTCATAATGTAAATAATAGAATTACTACGAGCTAAACGGTTACGAAGAAGTTTAGATGTGGATGAATAAAATCAAACTTACTAAAGCTCTATTATTATTATTATATTATTATTATTATTATATTGAATTATAGTTCTCGAACAAACACCCTTAAGGATCCAACTTACTTCACGACAAAAATAGCAATTGAAATTGAAGTTTCCAACAAGTGCACTAATAATGATTTAAATTTAGAATCTTACACAAGAACACCAACACACTTACATTGTTTCAGATGAAGTCTTTCATTGTAATTATCTTTTCAGATGAAAAGTTCTTCACTGTAAATTCTGTTCTGAATTGCAGAAATATCGGAGTAATCGCAAAATCGACAGCTAGGACATGAAAACAAAGCATCCTACTCAAGTTATGGCTTTGTTGTTGTGCTTCTCGATGGAGAGAAAATGCTCATAAAATTTTAAATATTTCATGAAAATACCAATTCTTAATACTTACTACAATACTTAGGTATCGTTTTGGCTTAAGACAGACTACTGTAATGATATTTATGTATGGGCACGGGATTGTGCCTCAGCTCGCATAGCTAGTAAAATGCAAGCTTTGTGTAAATCAACTTTCATAATTTTGGGGGATCATGTTTATCACCGCTTTTTAGCCTAGGTGTGTTAGAATATGCTACAAATAGAACATCACACGGCAATGTTGACTCTCCTGAAATTAAAGACATATAGAAGGTTTCTCCCGAATATGTTGAGAACATTTGTGCAACTTTTAGGATGTTTGTGAAAGCAATTATTTAGAAATAAGTAGGAAACATGAATATAATCATTTTCTAGTATTTACATTTGTATGTCGCAAATTCATTCTCATGAATTAAAAAAAAATACAGTGTTTTCAATCCTTGACTAAAAATACCGTAAAGTCTGCTTTCCTACACACAATATATAAAGTTAGTATAGGAGAACCCAAACAGATTGCTCGATTATTAGGAAAATTAAAAGAAATAGCGCATAATAATTATTTATATATGTATTACATAAGATCAGAACAGCATCGGTTCTGTCAGTTTCCAATCCAATCAAAAGAGGCCTATTTCTCTCTTATTATTCTCTTAAGTCTCTGTTCTGTTCGGCCTCTCTGGAAAATTGCGGCTCGCGCGTTGTGTGACTTTGTGACGATATTTCAAACATCCGGTTTATTTTTACTAGTTTGGCATTTCAACCCGCAAATAATATGCATCTTTAAAAAAATATTATTTACACTGTATTTATGAATTTAAGTTAAGTTATCTTCATTAACGGCGCCAGAGATTTAAAAATAAAAATCTAAACAAAACTATTTAAATATATTTTTAAAACTTCAAACATTTTTTAAAACTTCAAATCTTGAAGAGTGTCTTATGAGAGAAACCCGTTATAGATCCTTTTTGTTTGGATTTGAAACCGACAGTACCGATTCTGTTTTTATCCTCAGTAATATATATATATATATATATATATATATATATATATATATATATATATATATCATAGAATTTACATTTTATCCTAAATATATGTCTATATATATGTATATATATATATATATATATATATATATATATAAATATATATAATGTTCTTTTATAAATATTAATTACTTTGATCTACAGACACAAGTGCTTCATGTTATTTATGCAATTATCAGTGTAGGAAATGTTAATTACTGCTAAAAATAACCGTGGCTGAGCCCTTACTCATAGGCCATCATGAATACACACATAAAAAAGAAATGTCAAGTCTATGATGTCCAATCGACGGACACGTATAGCAAGCAGCCAGAGAGTGTTTAGCTTTCTGATGCAAGCACGTTGCTTAGCAACTTTGTGTGACTGCCTGTTTATTAATTCACCTAGATAAACCCCCTTTGTATTTAAGCAGTGATAACACTATTATTTAAACATATTATTTTTTCCCTAAAAACACTAGTGGTGTATGCTATATATTCAATTATCAGTGTAGGAAATGATAATTACTGCTGGTCAAAAGATTGCAATCTATCCACACAATCACGTTCGACTCTGCAAGCCAAGCTCTTACCCCCAGGCCACAATAAATCCACACGAATAGAGGGGAATTAAAAAAATAATGTCTAACCGGAGGACACGTATAGCAAGTAGTAAGGGAGTGTTTAACCTGCCTTGACAAGGAACGTTGCTTAGCGCTTTAGTGTGCTCCACTGTTTATAAATCCTAATAGAGTTCTATCATTGTATTTAAGGGTGCGATAACAGTATTTCTTTTTTCGTAAATATTAATCAGTTTTACCTAGAGACAATAAACTGATGTATAGATCATTATGAATTTTTGAATATATGTTTAAAACGGTGAGCAACATAGGCGCATTATTGTTTTGTAAATATTGACAATCAGTGGCTGCATGTATATAAGTTTTTATTTTTTAAAGGTTTTATTTTAATGAAACGATCATTGTGAATATTTAAATATATATTTGGAGTATACGAGGCCTGTTTAAAAATTATCCGAGCATCATTTTTTACGTGCGAAATAGAGACAATAGAGCGGCGCCACTCTATACAGTTAAGCAAGACACCTTCATGCTCATGTGCGAAATTTATAATCGCCTTCCTGATCATTAGTCGCTGTCTGTCGGTCGTTGAGTGAGGTGCTACACAACGTGTTCGTCAGATTACCGATTCTCTCAAGATGACTGAACGTGTTGAGCAATGGTCCTGCATCAGATTTTGTGAAAAGCTTGGTGATCCTCAAAGCAAAACAAAATCGTAAGACTCAGCAGGTGTTTGGAGACAATACGATGGGTGTAACACAAATTAAAGAGTGGTTCAACCGATTAAAAAATGGCCGCACATCAGCGGAGAGTGACCAGCGTTCTGGCAGCCCGCAAACTGCTCGTGGTGCAGCTGTTGTTGAGAGGGTTTTAATTTGGTGATGGAAGATCGTCGTTCAACCGTGCGGGATATCGCCCAAAAAGACGGAGTGAGTAAAGATTCCGCACATGCAATTTTGCGTGAACATTTCAACATGCACAGAGTGTCTTCGAAATTTGTGGCCAAGTTGTTGTCGTAGGAACAAAAGGACCTTCGTTTTCAAGTTGCACAGGACCTTTTAGAAACCGTCAACACTGATCCTGAATTTCTGAACACCGTGATAACTGGAGATGAGTCATGGGTGTACGGGTACGATCCAGAAAGAAAAAGACAGTCATCGCAAAGGAAGCATCTCGAGTCTTCAAGATTAAAAAAAAGCGCAACAGGTGCGAATCTAAATGAAGGTGATGCTGACTGTCTTTTTTGATATCCGTGGAATTGTGCATCACGAATACACACCGGAAGATTACACAGTGACAAAAGTGTACTATCAAGATGTTTTTCGGTGTCTTCGTGAGGAAGTTCGGCGGAAAAGACCTGACATATGGACGCCGAAAAACTGGCAACTGCATCACAACAACGCCCCGCAAATTCATTCCACTTGGTCCAACATTTCTTGGCCAAACATGGAATTTCAATCTTCCTACTCTGTAGACATGGCTCTCTGCGATGTCTGCGTGTTTCGAAAATTAAAGACGCCACTAAAAGGTTCACGTTTTCAGACTAGAGAAGAGATAATGCGGAACGCGACGCAGAGATAGACACCATTTTAAAAGAAAACTTCCAAAGGTGTTTCCGGGAGTCGATGGATCGGTGAGCAAGCACAAGGGGCCTACTTTCAAGGTCAATTAGTGTCCCAACCTTGTCAGATATTTCAAATATTTGTTCTGGCCTAAAGTCGGATATTTTTAAGACGGGCCTTGTATATTCAAAAACTAATTATTTTTTTTGTAAATGTGAATATTTAGAAAATTACTATATATAATGTTTTTTAATTTGTACTTTTTTATGAAACGATCATTATTAATTTGGTAATATATATTCGCGACAACACTTCGCCACATTATTGTTTTTTTAAAGTAAGAAGTGCTCAAACCCAAACATGCATCATCCTCTATAAATACTTTTAAAAAATAAGTTAAGAAGAAAAGAATTAGAGATAATTGCCCTACATAAAATGTTGAGTTATATCAAGTAATACAACTTTAAAACAGCAGTGTGGTCATGAGCGTGAATTTTATGTATGCGCTTTGTAAAATCCTAAACTATTTCACCCATCATTATGAATTATGGAATATTTATTGTCAAAAACAGGGTGAGTAACGTGACCACATTATTATTTTCTGTGAAACTTAATATTTCATGGGTGTCATGAAAACCGGCACATACCCATAAATGGAAGAAACAAAATTAACATTTAAAATAAATGGTATATTTAGTTCTCGTGCACGGGACAGGCATTTTCGTAGTATGCATATATATATATATATATATATATATATATATATATAAATTATATGTTGGTTTAAGTAGCGTATGTTTTATTTGCCTCTGTTATGAGTTTTATCTTTAACATGTTTTTTTTTTAGTTTTTAAATGTTTTTTAATGCGTGTGAATTACGTGAAAAATGTTGAGGCTTTCACGCTAAATTTTTGTTGTGTCCTAAGTATATGGCGCTAAGGAAAATACATTGCGAATCGTATAT
This sequence comes from Sepiola atlantica, assembly GCA_963556195.1. Taxonomy (NCBI): domain Eukaryota; kingdom Metazoa; phylum Mollusca; class Cephalopoda; order Sepiida; family Sepiolidae; genus Sepiola; species Sepiola atlantica. Next base: position 57,581,561 of record OY744540.1, on the reverse strand, counting down.
ATATATATATATATATATATATATATATATATATATATATATATATAGATAGATAGATAGATAGATAGATAGAGAAAATAAGAAAATTAAAGATGATTCCTAATCGCGTTTGAACCGATCGTACGCAAAATCATGGCTGACTTTTAATTTTTAGAACTGTAATCAATAATATCATAAATCTTTTGATTTATCTATTTAACGCTATTCATTTTATATAATTATATGTAAATACACATACACATATGTGTGTATATATACATATATATATATATATATATATATATATATATATATATATATATATATATATAAGCAACGCTGATTGTTTACTAGACAATTGAGTTTCGATCTTGACTTGAGGCACTTATTTGTCTAGCTTTGTAGGTGTGTAGCTAGAGGGGTAGTGCTCCAGGCCGAGATCGAAACTCGATCATCTCATAATAGCTTTCCATCCTTCTCTTTCTCTTTCTCTCTCTCTCTCTCTCTTCATATATATATATATATATATATATATATATATATATATATATTGTGTGTGTGTGTATGTGTGTGTGTGTATATATACTGGTACAGAAAATCAGTAAACAATCAGTAGTATTTGTTTCACGCTCAGAAAGTGTTAACGTCCCGAATTTCTTTTGGACTTTATTAAGCTTTTAAATCTCATATATATTTCCGTAACACAACATTTAGACGATTCTAATTTAACACGTCAAAGCAAATGCAATATGAAAGCGTGGGTTTTACGAGACAATCCATTCTCTTTATCAGGTGAAAACAAAGCTGAAGATAGCCGGGAAGTAAACCCCATTCCGAGCTTAAAAGCAATGCTACTGATGATGTACTGATTTGTTTTACCATATAATAAATAAATATTTCGCTCTAAATTCTGATTTTTCTCAAATAATTTGTGTACCATCTTACAAAAGAAGTTATATATTTATATATATATAATCTCTCTCTCTCTCTCTCTCTCTCTCTCTATATATATATATATATATACAGGGTGTCCCAAAATAATGTATACATCGTTTGAATCGTTATAACTCGTTCAATTTACCGAGTTTGATTTGCAAAAAAAAGTTATAAAAGAGTAGAAGAGTAAGATACACATTTAAAAATACTGAAAGTAAAATTAACAAAAACATAGAAAATTAACTTTTAATTAACGTAAAGGCTACAATGTTTAAAGCAAGAAACCTGAAGTAATTGCAAACAAATGGGAGTAGTAATTGTAGTAGAATGTGCTCAAATACCGGAGTAAATGTCGCAGGACGTTTGTAGGTACAATTCTTCACGTCTTCACTATATGGAAAGTGTATTGAGCAGAACGGGTTGGGGTTAGGATGAGGGTTCATTTTATGAACATTCTGAAATTACCCTAAATAGCCTTTATCTTTGTTAAAAGTTAATTTTCTATGTTTTTGTTAATTTTACTGTCGGTATTTTTAAATGAATACTCTTACTCAATCTCGTTTATCAATCTTGCAAATAAAAATCAGTAAATTGAACGACTTATAACAATTCAAAGGGTGTATACACTATTTTGGGACACTTTGTATATATATATATATATATATATATATATATATATATATACATACATATTGTGTGTATATTTAAGAAACATTTTTTTATTCAAGCAAACTTTGTTAAAAATAAACGAATGTTTTACATTATTTATAGTTTTTCATATTTTAACAAATGTTATTATGATCCTTATTGTTTTAAAATACAGAAACAATAATGTATATTTCATCACGAACAACCTCGATTATTTGTCGAATCATCTTCAGGGGAACAATTGAAATAAACGAAAAACTGGAGAGAAAAAAGATTTTAAAAATAGAAGACAACCCGCACGTTAAGTCAGTTAGATTTTTACAAAAACGTTCAGACGGGTCAAACAAAAGACGTTAATAATTTTAATCTCGCAACACCAGAATTATGTCACAGGATAAAATTGTGTTGGATTAATAATGTGAAAATCATATAACTGGTTATATGCGTAATGTAATTTATTGTAAGCATCTGGGTTTTAATGTAGATAGCTTTGAGTAATTTTTGTTTTTCAACAACTGAATGTATTATTTTAGTGTTATTAACTAAATTATGTCTATGATAAAAGGGGGTCAGGAATGTTTTTATATATGTTGGTAAATTGAGCTATAGTTTAAAGATGCATGGTCAGTCAGCGCGATAGGGTAATGGTTGGTAAACCAATCCAGCTATTAGCTTTATTATTATGGCGGTTACATTCTCTTAAAGGTCATTTGAATGTATAAATTACATTGCTTCAATCTAGTGTCTAAATGGTTGTGAATTAATTGTTGCTTTTTTATGAGATTCCGGTCTTAAATTTCTCAAAGTAAATAATAAGCCTAATTTATTAGTATTGTCAATTGGGGATATGTAATTGTGTACGATCTTTTTTATGACTGTTTATTCTAATTTGAGGTTTGGTTGCATTTGATAAGAACAGTATATATTTATAAAGTTTGAGTTGTGATTTCGGATATAATTATTATTTGTAGTTGTATTTTTTAAGTGGAGAATCATTCTTTTTATATTGTTCATCTACGATATAATTAGGGAATTCCTAATTAATAAGGGCCTGTTTAACTATCTAAACAAAAAAACGCTTAACATGCTTAATGTAATACAATGGTATCCTGTGACGATTATTCTATAGTCGCGAACTTTAAATTGTTACTGTCTTTCATGGAACAGTGTAAATACGTTTTTTTGGGGTCTAACTGACTACACGTGAGCGTGTATCTGCTATCTTTGCAATTCTCTTATTTTCTCTAGTTTTCTTTTATATATATAATTTTTCTACTGAAGATGATTCGACAATAAATTGAAAGTGTTCGTGATACATATGGACCATACTTTACTTTTTAGAGTTTAATATGAAATCGATCATAAGAAAAAAAAATAAAAGCGGTATAATTAAGCAAAACATTTAGTTATTTTTAACAAATAAATAAATATATATCTATATATATATATATATATATATATATATATATATATATATATATATATATATATATGTGTGTGTGTGTGTGTGTGTGTGTGGGTATAATCAACATTTCTATAATGTGTGCGAAATAGACATTAAAACCGAGAAAAAGACAACGCTTATTTACTAAATGCATTACAAATTTAAGGGGGGCAGTAATCTAATTTTTCAGACTAAAAATATATTTATCTTGAGAAACTAAATTAAAACAAAATATATTTATAGAATAGACGAAAATAAGAGGAAGTCATTCAAACCAACACATATTTAAGTCTACCCTTATGTCAAGGTAGTCGTCGATAATATAATGGGTATGAATTCAAGGATTAAACGTGGTCTAAAACCATAAAAGGCAATTAGTGAATAAGGTTTTAAAAAGGTATCTAAACGAACATTTATACGTTCTAAATCGTAGGTGACCTCTTTCTGTTGGCGAAGACAGTTAACGCAAGTGTATGCCAACCGCTTCATAAATATTGCTATCATATATGTGATAAAAAATATAAAAGAAAACATTTTTTATATGTTCAACAACTTCGTAGAGACTTCCGAAAGATAAATGGTTTGAAAGAAATACTGGGAACAAGAGGAAGTGTGTTATTAAAGACGTCACCTCGATGAACATATTAACGATTTTAGGTTTTTATTTTGTTCATTACGTTCATTTAAGAATTATATAAATTCTATAACTTTCATAAATATATATATATATATATATATATATATATATATATATATATATATATATATATATATAATTGATTACATTAGTTCAACTATATTGATAAAAATACACCTAGAACTAATATTTTATTCAAAAGTACCCATACAATGGAGAACCTTATAAATACACTTTATATAAACATTTAAAATTGTTTGCCATGTGGGGACATGAACCGATCTGTGTAGATTATTAAAAATGTTTTATAGAGCTATATATATTTATATATATATATATATATATATATATATATATATATATATATATATATATATATATATATATATGTGTGGGGGTGTGTGTGGGTGTGTGTGGGTGTGTGTCGGGTTGAACAGGACCACCAAAATAGGAACTGATGTATACACCTATATATATGATAAAACTATATAAATATATATATATGATAAAACTGGAAATAGTATTCCAAACGTAATGTGAATGAAAGAAGGATAAACTAAATTCTCAGTGAACTCACCAACATTTCGTCTTCATCATGAAAAGACTTCCTCAGGATGGTTAAAGAGAATAAAAATGTTATACACAAGTAATGTGCTTGTGTTTATAAGTATTTGATTCTCTTAAACCATCTGAGGAAGTCTTGTCGTGAAGACGAAACGTTGATGACTTCACTTATGTTTAGATTCTCCTTCTTTCATTCATATATATATATATATATACATATATATATATATATATATATATATATATATATGTATATATATGCGTGTGTGTTTGGGTATTGTCAGTGAAACTTCCACGGTTATTGAACAAAAGGTGTATTCTACAACAAGATGAAACACTAAAATTCTGATAATCTTACATGGTTTATTGTTTGCACACTGCTTGTATTAGATAGAGAAGATAGTCATTAAGCCTAGTACGGAGTAATAAAAGAAGCGATGTAATACAAGAAAAAGAATCATATGTTTTTTTTTACTAGGGACTACAATAAAATACATCGACTGTCTTATAAAATATCAGATTGGAATCCTATTATTTCGACTGTTGTGTTTTTAACTATTAATTTTATGAATAAGCAACGATATTGGGTCCGGTATCGATTAAGACCAAAACTAAAATTGACTTGACTTCATTATGGTTAAGATTAGGGTTACTAAAAGGTTGTTCTCAGCCAATATTCACCGCAGTATATAAAAATATTCATAAATAGAACTGCTATATAACAATCAAAACTATTAGGTGTAACATAAAGGATAGGGTTAGGGTAAGGGTTAGGCATATGATTAGAGTAAGGGTTATGATAGGGTAAGGGTCAGATGAAGTCCTAATTAGCACAAGTATCACGATCTTTTTCAAGATATCATTTTTTCAATAGGAATTTTGAACTTTAGATTACTCATTAACTTTCTTTTTATTAACTATTATAAATCAAGTAATACTTAATTTACCGATCAGTATTATAATTCGTATTCTAACACACGAACCGTATCTCTCACATAATCTCATAAATATAGATCACAATCAGAAATGCATTTTAGTTGTATTACATCGAAGCTAAATAGGAGAAGAATTAAAACAGAAATTAACAATTGAACACCTTAGTTTTAATTCGTTCAGCTAAACCAGTGCATATTGCCACTGAAGCGTATTGCGCTACAATACTACAGATTAGATATATAGATGCCCCATCGGGGTGGGGAGTAAGGTAGCAAGGTGTTTGCATATATTACCTTTGAATTTCGGCATGGGGATACCGTCGGGGAAACAGAGAGCAGGAAGGGTATTCAAAACACAAGCGTTCCGAGAAAAAGCCATTAGTTTGTGAAAAGTGGTTCGTTGTCAACGATTTCCATTGAAGCCATTTCTATATAAACAACTTTTTTATATTTTGAGTCTTTACGTTTTCATCTATCATACCTAAACGTTTGGCGCTTTAAAAGTATTGTTAATAAGAATATTTAAAAAAATAGTTATACAATTTCTTAAAACTGAGTACATGTTACAAATAATGCACATTTTAAATCTTTGTGAGCCTATAAAAAAGTCCAGAAAGAGTTTGTTAACAAAAGCATGTATTTTAACAAAAGTACAAAAGTATTGTGTTGCAAGATATATCTTCTTGGTTTGTCATAGCGACCCTCTCCTTGTCACCATCACCATTTATAGTGTCGACAGGTGTCCGTGTAGTGACGTAATAAGGTATACATCAAATCACATTTATTTGTAAAACGAATAGCATAGTGTAACAAGCCATGTAAAGCGACAGGTAGAAATAGTTTACATTCTCAATGTTTGTACAAGGCCAGGTTAAACCTGGATATTTCAGTCATCGTCACAGCATCATCTGGTAAGTTGTTTCACGGAGCATGAACACGGCCAGAGAAGCATGTCTGTTTTCTATTGAGGTCAAAGCGATGGTCGAACATCGACATGGCGTTGGGGTGAAAAACTCTTTGAATGGTAGCTCTATATTCCCGCTGATAATAGTGCCCGCCAGAATCAAGTTTTGTTTGCACTCTTCTGCTTTGCAGGTGAGAATAGGTTAAGTGTTAGGGTTAGGGTTTTGTAGGTAAGCTTGTAAAGTCCTGTAATTATACTGATTGCTAACTGTTTAACATGCTTCAAGTGTACGATATTTTTTTTGTAGATACAGATTTGTTGCTTAGATAGCAGAATACACTATGTGTCTATTTACTTTCATAATGAGTTAAGAGAACAGCATTTATACATAAAGACATATTTGTTTTTTGTTTTGCGGATAGAACAGTTTTAGTGTTATTTAATGCCAAATCAGGTCATTTTTGTAAAAGTGTTTACGCTTCAAGTACTTGATATTTTAAAATATTTATTTATCGAGTTTGGTTTAGTCATTTTCTTACGACATATCAAAACTTCAAGTTATTTATATCTTCAGATGTTTATGCCTCAAGATTTGTGTATCATCAAATATTTATTCATAGGGTTTTGTTTGTTTATTTTGTAGAGGAAAATACTGTTGTTTTTATGTTTAGCTTTGCAGAACATGATTGAGTTTTCCAAAGAAAAAGCAAACACACAATAAAACCAAGAGTTGGCTCATTTTAAGTCAGGAATCCGGTAACTTCAGACATCCTGCTCTAGTAGGACAAGCATTAATGCATGATATACCAACCTTGATCCAATAAAATTCAGGGATCTCTGTTTGCGCCAGTCATTCATGAAGAGCAAATAGACGTGTTATATTATTTATAAGAATGTACATTGCATAATTGGGCCTCACGGTTTTGATCAGGTCCTCACACATTCACGACAACTCCGAGTGTGTCTGCTCGTGTATTAAGTAACATGTGTCACCATGTCACAACCTTCTATTACGATTATAAAAAATATGACTAATTCTTAAACTTTGTGAACGATTTTTCTTTATTGCTTTCATTATTATTTACAAGATTTTAGTAAATATATTGAGATTAACTTTTGTGACCAAAATGCGATATTTAATGTTCATCTCGTCTGTCGTAAAAATAAATTGCTTAAAAAATATAAGTGGAAAAACAATTAATCTTCCTCATTAAAGCTGCTAACTCCTAACACTGTTGAGGAAGTCAATCTATAAATCGCTGTGATAGGGTAATTTTCTTTTATAAGATTTAAATTTACGTTGACACTCAAATCCAATAAACGTCAATTTCAAAATCGTTTGGTCATCGTCAGAAAAATCATGTCTACATAAACTTAGATATGTCTATTTTTACACATTTACATCATGTTATATTTGCCTATGTGTCTACCAACACCAGCATGTAACTTGAAAGGCGACACCACTCCATACACTATTTAATGAAAAGTACTGGATTATCAGCCACAATACACACCACGTGCATAACAGTGTCATTTATGCAGTACTATGTGTCAAAAGATTACAAGCCACGAGTAAGCCATTAACATACTTGAACATTTTACAGAGCTCTAGTGGAAACTCAGAATAACAATATAACCTAATTCATTTCATTAAAACTTCAAACAAGCTAGATATACACAGTAACTTTAATTTTAGAATTGCATATCTATTAAATTACCGTTATAACACTTAAATAGAAATTTATTCACACAAGATACATAACTTTTAGACACATTCGGAGTACGCTTCTCTTATCCGTGTCTATATATTGAAATAGTTTTGCAAGTTCATATCATGTAATATCCACTATGTACAGAAATATATAATAACAACACGTACTGTAGACTTGTACATTTTCATTCAAAGATTATGTATGTATCATAAAATGATAAATAAATAATCTTTGAATGAAAGGGTATGTTGTGGTGATGATTTGGCTCCTGAACGAAATGATTTGGTAAGCCTTCAAAAAATCACATATACATTCTCTGTACCCTGTAATCGAGTATCATCGAGCTTGTTTTTTATTGCCCTAATCCCGGTCGTCACTGAATAATCTATCTTCTAAGTGAAAAATACAAATATATATATATATATAGATTTGGATTTGGATTGTTCATATATATATATATATATATATATATATATATATATATATATATATATATATAGTCATCCACATACAAACTGTTTCGCTGTATCACAGCTCATCAGTGCGGCTAGACCAGTTAGTGCCTCAACTTGGGATTTAAACTCAACTGTCGAGCTGACAGTCGGCGATCCTACCCCTGCGCAATCATACGACACTGACTGAATCTAAGTAATATCTCAATGTAAACATTACAAGTGCTGGGAGTTCGAATTGATTTTACCAAATGAGCTATGTCTTAAAGCTAATGGCCGTTGGCGATATCCTTACAAATGGAAATTGAAAAAGGAAAACCAATTAATAATATTTATGTATTCATCTTTAATAAAAGACTTCCTCCGATAATTTTTCGAAAAAATGTCATCAGTACAAATTGTTTTGCCAGCCGGCTCAGAACCTGCGGCTGTTTTAAGCAAAAAAATATCAAAATATTATATACAAATAGATTGTGACAGTGGTAAGCAGCAGTAGGAGTACAACCCGTGCACTTCTTATTGATGTTATACTCCTACCGCTGCTTACCATTGCCATCATGTATTTGTATCTCATACTTTGATTTTTTTTGTGCTGAAAATAGCCGGTTGCCAACAGATGTTGTACTTGTATGATGTTTACTACATAAAAACTCGTCCTGGAAAAGTCTTATAAGAAAGACGAAACGTTGATGAATACATAAATAATTTTTATTGGTTTTAGTTTTTCAATTTCAACTACGTCAGAACACTTTCTTCCTTTTCTTTATCATATATATATATATATATATATATATATATATATAAATAGAGAGAGAGAGAGATTAGTGGGGAGTAACAGAGAGAGAAAAATGGGGGAGAAAGAGATACAGACATATAGAAATGGTGAGAGATATATCGAAAGATTTCCATAGATATGAAGATTGTTATGAACATACGAATATAAACGGAGTATCATATGTGCACAAGGTCGGAGGATAAATCGACTTAAAGAAATGTACGCTACATTTGTTAGATTGCTTCTGTCCGGAAGACGGAACTTACATGAACAGAAGCACAAAAAGGAAAATGTAAAAATTCTTATTTTCCCGTAGAGTGGGGTTGTAAAATCTGTCATGGTGTTTGTTAATTCCCACTGGGAAGTTCCACATGATACCCCACACCCTTGGAACGGAACAATTCCAAGAAAGTCTTATCTAATGTATTTTTTTAATTCTGTATATCATCATCATCATCATCATCATCATCATCATCATCATCATCATCATCGTCGTCGTCGTCGTCGTCGTCGTCGTCGTCGTCGTCGTCGTTATTATTATTATTATTATTATTATTATTATTATTATTATTATTATTATTATTATTATTATTATTATTATTATTATTATTATACGTGTTCCGCCAGAAAATGACGATCAAATCAATACACCATTAGACAATTGTAATATATTGTATATCATTCTACGTAAATTAAGACAATGAACTATTCATAGCATGCTAATAAATATTAGTCGAATTCCGACGCGGCTACTGCAGCAATACTCCTGGGTAAATGAATAATCCATATATCCATGTATCATCCCTCTAACACTGCAGTAAATCGTAAGATAGAGTAGATTATCAAACCTTTGTTGTGTAACTAGTCTGAGAGAAGGAATTACCGAAATAACGGCATTGTTTCACTGCATATCTCTGCATTGTTCTCGGTTGTCTACGACTTTTTTCACGATGCTCAAGCAATGCCGGTTCAGAAGAGATGCGGTTTGAGATTGGAAAATGTAACTTCGCATACACACCCTTAGATACCTCTTTGTATACCTTATCTCTCCAGACTGCAGGGCACTTTTTAATGTTTTTATATAGTTTCCGTTTATAGATTCTATGTAAATCATAAAAATATTAGGATTATTTAAAATATAACGCAACTATAAAGAGGTGTATATGTTAACAAATAATGAATCACTAGTGTACCAACAACGCATATTTTTCCCGTACCAATCTTGTGTCTATAAAAAAGGAAATCGCAATGTCAATTTACAAATTTGAATATTCGTCTGAACAGGGTTATTCATGAGAAAAGCAAATACAAAAGAAATAGTAATAATCATCTTAATGAACACCTTTTTCTCTTAGGTGTATAGGTTCATTTTGTTTAAGTCACCTTAAGAGACCACGATAGCAAAAAAATTACAAGTAGCTTACTTCTCTCACGTATATATATATATATATATATATATATATATATATATATTATATATATATTATTTTTAACAATGTTTGCATAATCAGCAAATGCTTCCTAAATACACACACAATATATATATATATATATATATAGAGAGAGAGAGAGAGATATATATATACATATATACATATTGTGTGTGTATTTAGGAAGCATTTGCTCATTATGCAAACATTGTTAAAATAACAGAATTTGCTTGTAAAATTCTTCCTTTTATATTTTTTCAACATTTATTCTTGTATTTTTTGTATTAAAATAAACAAGAATAAATGTTCCATCGGTTTCACAAGTTTCACGAACTTTTTCGATTCTTCGTCGAATCATCTTTTTTGTTCATTTGCTTTTGACAGCTAAGGATGATTCGACGAAAAATCGAAAACGTTCGTGAAACTTGTGAAACCTATGGAACATTTATTATTTTTTCGATGTTAATACAAAAAAGACCATCAGAAAAAATTAAAAAAATTAAAAGGGGTTTAATTAAACAGACGAATTCTGTTATTAGTAACAATGTTTGCAAGTATACATATATATATATCTATATATATATATATATATATATATATATATATATATATATATATATACATATATATATATATAGACATATATGTATATATATATAAATATATATATACATATATATATATATATATATATATATATATATATATATATATATATATATATATATATATATATATATATAATGATCCACAGAAGACTGTTTCGCTTTATCACATCTCTTAAGTTTGACTCAACAAGAAGTGCGTCAAGCAGGAATCGAAACTTTACATTCCAGATCAAGGTTACGTTCTGGCCTTTCAAACCAGTTAGCTATAATCCAGCACTTAATGGGAGAAACGAAATCTTAATCTAAACATTGTCAATTGTTTGAGAGAACCATTTTTTACTTAACTAACAGTGAATTATAAGCTGGTGTCAATTGGTGAGTTAACTTTTTTATTTAAAGGTAGCAGAAATTATAGACATGAATTTTGTCTGAAAAAGGATGTTCAAATTGACGTAATTGTTTTGATGATGTCTCCACGTAATGAAGCATACACTTACCTGTGTAGCTTATTTAACAATAGTATATTTCTATACTACTATGCATAGAAGTCGAAAGAATATATTATATGAATATCTAATCTAAACTAGTTAATTTAGTGAAAACACGAACGTATATTCAAAATAATTTTATTTCATGACCGTCAACATATTGATCACCTAAAACAGGCAATCATTATACAAACTAATTTTCGCAAACGGACTGCAAAATGTATGGTTAAGCTAAGCATTATGGTTAAGGCTATAGACGATATAATTAACTAACAATCCCAAACGATGAAATCCCATATTTAGTCTTTTCTAACTGGATCCCTGAAAAGTTCATAGATTTATAAGTCACATGTTCTACACAACTGACATGCTTAAAATAGCATGTGCCATATTTCGAATTTATAGACGTCCGGTGCGAATGAGGCCGTGCGATATTATTGTGCCGAATTTTTAAATACTGGAACATTCTTATCCAACCATTTTAATGAATGTAGTTTCAATATATACTTGTTTATATGAGGTCTACCTCCAAAACTTTTATAGAATTTTGTTTAATATTTTTATTCTATGGATTTTCAGGACGAACGCAGGTATTTGTGTACCATCTCTGACACGACTGGTACTACACTTTGATTCAAACCCACAAACCAAAAAAGTGTATTTTAGTTCGAGTTTAAATGTGCATATAATCGCGAAATTAAATTAATTTAAAAAACACACTTTTTTTGGCATTTCATCCTGTCCGATCGAGTGATGCCCTTTTTAATAAAATCGTATAGGTGATAACGTAGGAACAAACATGAAATTGATTTGGTGTATTATTGTATAGATTATCGATATTCCTCATCAAAAATAAATGGAAAATATAACATTTACAATGAATACTATCACACTCGTCAACTACACCTTGGCGAGAAGAACACAAACCTGTTACACCCTTTGCAAGTCTTGACATGCTGTAATCTCAAAACATGGAACATTGTTATATTAATAAAATAAAAATGAAAACATTACCGTTCAACATTGTGGCGTGCTGTGGAACGTTTAATTGTTTTTTTGCGTTCATTTCTCATGTTTTCATGCACCAGGCGGTCAGGTGGAATATGTATATTAACTATTAATATGAAAAACATCCTATTCCCTTGACAGACTCAATCAAATTCAATTGTTGATTATTGGTTGGACACGTTTAAATAATTAATACAGACATCTCCATCATAGACGAACAAACATCACACCGTACTAGAAGGATCCAGCCGAAATTCCACGGTTGATTTCTGCACGGGAAATACATTTTTAAAAGTCGTAATAAAGAATGAGCGCTTTCCATTGCACATGAATGGCACCCATAGAATCGTTAATACAATTCCCAGAACTTTCTGTAATACAACTATATTTTAAATAAATACACCTTATTGTATGCGTTACCTGCCAAGCATTTTTAATACATTAATATCTAACGGTTTATGTTTCATCGCGATTTAATATTATGTGGGGATACTTTAGTTAGTGTCTTATCAGTAACACATATAATAATAAATGAGCTTTTATCCGTGGGGTAATATCAAAAATAATATTTATCGAAAGTGATTACTAGACTATTCTTTAACTGTAAAAACCAATCACGGAGAAAATTAAGTCGGTACAAAGAGGGGAAGGCTCCAGATTTATTGACAATTGTGTGCATGCTATTTTGGTTTGCTTAGGATTGAACCGCGATAAAAAAAAGATTATTTGATATTCATAAGTGAAACTTAGAGGACAGGCCAGGCATAGTCTAAAGTTTAATTGTACCAAATTGTGTTTAATTTAAGAATGGATTTTTAATTTATAAACAATGTATATATGAAAGGAGGAGAATGTTAGATGATATTTCTCTCGTATTTTTAAGCCAAATTTATACATTAACGTTTAGTGTCGCCTGTACATTATTTTGTGTAATCACTGTTTCGGTATCTGTGTGTGGTGGAGTCTCCTCTGAACGTAACTTAGATTATTTCACATTTAATTATTATTTTTACTATTAATCGGAAATTTATTGAAAGTAAAAACAATAATAACGTGAATTGAAACGAAATTTTTAAAAATCTTACTTTAAAAAATCTGGTTACGAAGTTAAATCCACGAATATATATTTCGGTTTCTTCGTAAACAAGTCAGTCATTTTGTCGTTATTTTAAGAGTTGAAATAACAAAAAAAAATACTACAAAATGTTAAAGGAATTTAAGAGATACTGTGGAATTGAAAGTTATTTCTGGTTGAAGATTCTTAGCGAATCTTCATGTATGAAAAGAATGACAGTTTTGAAAAATATTCTAATCAAGTAATTTATAAATAGCGATTAAAACTACATCACATTAACTGTATTAGTCTCGGTTTAATAACATTTTTTAAATATTATTTTAAAATTAAGGCTGTTGAATAACATTAATCTAAATAAAAATACCGACAAATACATTAACACACACACACATATATATATATATATATATATATATATATATATATATATATATATATATATATATATATATGTGTGTGTGTATTTGTATGTGTGTGTGTATAGCAAATGAAAAAGGAGAGCAAACATCTATACCATTTATTTATTCATTAACGTTTCGTCTTAATAGTTAGACTTCTTCAGGATGAAGAACAATGCTTAAAGAATAATCGTACACTTATAAAATTTGATCTGGCCGAGAACGGCGAGCCTCAGAGCAGACTGTGAGTTAGAATAAATTTAAAATATTGAGACAGGCAACATTAGCTGTGTATGATTAGCAGCAGTTAATGAAGTGTTTAGTGGGGTTGTTTGATCTGAGTTTATTATCTTTAGCCTTGAAAGAAAAATATTGTCTGGGTCACTGGGTTCAAACGAGCGTTAGGGGCCGAGGGATGAAGATGTATGAACTCTTTGCATTGTTTCCAATTAAAAGGAAGTAGGAAAGAAAAATGAATTGCTATGCGCAACATAATCGCGTGATTTGTTTTAGAAATGCAAATTCTGATAAAAACCGAAAATGTGATAAAAAAGAAAATATATACTATCTCTTAGTTAATTTATTAATGTGTGAATGTATTTATGGATTCCTATTTATTTAATTATTAGTGTATCATTAATTTTTTTTAGCATATAAGCATATACATATGCACATATGTATATAAATATATGTGTGTATGTGAGAAAGAGATGGGAAATAATATCTACTAGTTATGTAATTATATGTGAATGGATGTATTCCTATTTAGTAAATTATGTGTGCAATATTAATTACACATACTTATTTATTATTTATAAGCATATAAGTATGTGCGTATATGTCAGTCTAAGGGAGAGATGGAAAATATATTTTAGTTTATTTTTGTATATGTGATTCGTATTTATTTATTTCTATGTATTTAATTATTTGTGTATCATTAATTAATCACTAATTATTTAATTATATTTAAGCATGTAAGTATATGCATATGCCATATGTATATATATATATATATATATATATATATATATATATATATATATATATATATATACAGGGTGGGCAAAAATAAGGGTCCTATTTTTAAAAATTCATAACTTTTTTATTTATTGAATTTTTTTTTTTTTATTTAGAATAAGTAAAGGACCCCTTCCGAAGCAAGCATGAGCCGTATTAGCCCTAAGGAACGTACCCTCATTTAGAAAACATTATTTTTGCTTAAAAAACTCAAAACAGTGTAAAAAACAATACTTTAGTTTTTGTAAGTTTTAAGAAGTGTTTTTCGGCTAAAATTTGTTTTGTTTATTTCAAAACATCTCGGAAGGGTCAGTCTAGACACACATAAAGTTTGGTGAGTTTAACTTTTATTTTGTGGAATTTATTCAAATTCAAGTTATTCAAATTTAAAGATAAGACCCTTATTTTGGCCACCCTGTATATATATATATATATATATATATATATATATATATATATATATATATATATATATATATATATATATATATATGTGTGTAACCAAGAGATGAAAAATAATATCTACTAGTTTATTTGATTATGTGTGAATATATTTATTTATTTATTCCTATTTAGTTAATTATTTGTGTATTATTAATTCAGCAATAATTTATTAGACTATACGTAGACATTATTTATAAGACTATAAGTATGTGCATATGCATCAGATATATGTAAGTTTGAGAGAGAGAGATGGTAAATAATATCGATTAGTGTATTTATTTTTGTGTGAATGTATTCATTTATTCCTAATTATTTTATCATGTGTTCAGTATTAATCGGTCAATAATCATTAAATTAATGATGTGTATTTAAGTATATGCATATGCAATATATATATATATATACATATATATATATATATATATATATATATATATATGTATGTGTGTGTGTGGTGTGGGTGTGTGTATACAGAATGCACATAGGTGTATGCTCATCCGTCATGTGTTGAAAAACAATCTCAACGTTTGACAATGTAGTGGGAGAGAATAGAATTGTAAGGTGTTCAAAGAGATTAGGGAAAAGGTACATTTAATAATATTTATCTAAAATATTGATTATGTCATGAATTAATTTATACTTAATTGTCCACCCATGTATACGTGCACTTGTACGAGCTTTAAAAAGTAGCTTTATATGTGAGGGTGAATTACTGAAAATACATAATTTATATAGATATTGTGCGAGATGTATGTGGAGAAAATATGGTGTGGGGTTGTTATCCAGGATCTGATGTTAATTTTATTACAGCCAGGATAAGTTTGCTAATTACCGGAGATAAATTATAGAAATCGTTACGTCGTTTGATGATGTTGTAGTGTGTGATGAATGCGACTTCAAGGAGTCTGCGTCGAGATTGAGTTGATATGAATTTAATGATATTAGCCTGTTCAAGCTAAATTGGTGGTCGTGTTGTGCAGCATAGGAGAAGAGCACGTTAAGGAAGTTGCTATTTTGAATGCCTCTTCTGTGTTCACAGAGCCTTTTCCTCAGTTACCGTTGAGTTTGATCCTAATTATTACATGGGATAGTGTATATACCGTTTTTTTTCCAGAGTGTATTGTTTGTTTTCTGGCGGGTTATTTGGTTTGTATGGTGGGGGTTCTTAGCTTATTAAGTGTGCCGCAAATTATTGTGTTATTCGAATGAGTGGGTAAAATCAGATGCCTATTTATTAGAGAAGTATTTTTTTTTAGATTCTTCGTTTTTAGAAAATATATGTAGGCGTTTTCTTAGAATTTAATTCGAAATGTGTAGCGGATTGTAGTGTTTTTAACTAATTTGTGATGCATTTGATCTCTTCATCTACATATTGAAAACTATAGATTCTGAGAGCACGTAGTAAAAAGCCAATTATCATATTTGTGTTGCCTTAGTTATTACGGTGTGAGTATATATTTGAATAGTCGTTTTTGTGGGTTGTTTTGCGGTATACTTTGGAAGATAGTTTGTTATTGGATTTTATTATGAGTGTGTCTAAAAAATGTATTGAGTTATTTTTTTCTGTATCATATGTAGATTTATAGAGAGTTCAACTGTATTTAATTTGCTGTTCATGTCTTTAATTTCTGTGTCATCAGGAAGAAAATGAGAATGTAATCAATATATCTGAAATATCTAGTGTAGGGACTTAATCTAAATTTAAAAGGGACAGATTAAAAGACTCTCAGATAAAGGCAGGTAAGTACTCTATTTATAAGGTTGGCCATGGGGAGTCCGGATTTTTGTTTATAGATTTTTTTTTGTCAAATTGGAAACATGTCATGTTAGTAATAAGTTTGATTATTTCTATTAACATCTTGGTGGAATAGATATGTTGATGTTTTCTCTAAGTGCATCTGGAGTAAGTTTAAATATTTTCTCACTCGGAAATTGGTGTAAAGCGATGTATACTTTTCATTTCAACATCAATGTTTTTTTTATATTGTTTAAGAAGTCACCTGAGCCGTTGATGTGGGAAAGAACTAATGGTGCCCATTATTGCAGTTAGAATGCTGGCTATTGCTCGCGCGATCTTGTGAGTGGTGCTACTGATGTCATATATATATATATATATATATATATATATATATATATATATATATATATATATATATATATATATGTATATATATATATCGCTGTATCACAGCTATTAACTGCGACTAGAAAAAGATACTTCAAGTTGGGTTTGGAAGAGATGCGTTTTAGACGTGTTATACATTACGATGTTAACGCTAGTTGCAAACTAAGTGACATCTAAATGCTTATATTAAGGATTAGCAGCAGCCAAGCGTGCTTTATCCTTTTACAAAAATAATGCAGTATCGTTAATGCTAACCGGTGATCTCACTAACCACATAAAATCGCTCTTAATTCGTTAAAATACATGACGATCGCTAACAAGTGCAATCCATTATTTCAATCATTGTGAGTGCGAGAGTGTCTATTAACTTGCATTGCGCATGTCAGACGCTGCATACAAAATTGTGTTAATGTCCAAGCTATGTCGGCTAAGCGTCATTTGTTCAGGTTGATCATGTGTTGCATGGCGAAATGGCTTATGCGCTTCATCTGCGGTATCTCAGGTGTTAGGCTATTCTCCGCAGATAATGCATCATAATTAGTCCAACACCTTCTATTTTCACTGTCCATATAGTAAACGAGTCGATGATTGGATGGATACACCAACCCTACCACACTTCACAGGAAAATATTGATGAGATGAGGTATCCACAATTTATCGGTTGTCTGGCATTTCGCTTGGCTTATGCCAATCTAATGGAGCGTTGTTGAAATATATTTAAGCCAGTGAAAAATGTATCTCTCAGCTTATTGCTATGGCGAACGACAATTTCCAATCATTATATTATTAAATCATTAACTATTCTTAGATAATCACAAACACTCCATAAAACGAATAGAGCACCCTAAGGCGGCTCAAAATATTTCTATAAACAGTACAATTTCTCTTTTTTGTGGTGTGTGACAATAGCACAATAGATACACGATCGGTTTCTTATATGCCTTCAGTGTAGAAAAATGACGGCATTGGAATCTGGCATAAAACATCGGGATACATTTAAGCGTATTACTATTTTGCACCAAAATTATGTCATTTTCACTTTTCACACTATGCGAAACGTCAACCTAAATTTATAATAAAAGATGCAGGGTGTTCGAAATATATGATTAATAAAAATGAAAAAAAGATGTTTTATACAATCCATGCTTCAATTTA
The DNA here is from genome assembly GCA_963556195.1 of Sepiola atlantica. Taxonomy (NCBI): domain Eukaryota; kingdom Metazoa; phylum Mollusca; class Cephalopoda; order Sepiida; family Sepiolidae; genus Sepiola; species Sepiola atlantica. The sequence goes on along the minus strand of OY744540.1, from coordinate 57,562,827 downwards.
CACCCATATTACACTGAAGTACAATAAGAAACTTACGTGGATATTCTATTTGACTTTACATCATTATATTAAACCGCTAGACAACCATTTGTTACCCTATTATTTACTCAGAACTTGAAAAACGTAATTGTAACACCACTTGCACTTCCCATATGTACATAGCTGGTGAATAGATGTTCACTATTTATGCTATATATAGCTTCACTAAATAAGGATTGACCTCTGTTTTTATTCGGCCAGAGTTCAAGCAGATCTCTTTTCCGCGATTTTATTTTCTCTTAAACTCTATAAAGTACGATTGAAGAAACAGTAAGAACTCAATATAAGTGAATTAGTTCATTTTTCCAATACATGTCAAGGTGAGCTCTTCACATCACAGGAAGTGCTCGTATTTACTTATACAATTTTACATAATTAAAAATTAGTTACCTATGTAAACCGTTGTTGTAAGGACGTCGTCTGGACGTCGAGGTCCATTATTTAGCTATTTTTAACAGTTAGAAAATAGTCATACCGTGTATATAACATGTATTCATTTATTTGTTTAGTTAGAAGGAAAGCTTTTGCGAATTTTATTTAAAAGCAAAGTTGTACAAAATTTAATTCTCTCAACAATATTTTATTTGTAGTCTTCAGGATTACTCATGTATATATTTTATAATGACTACACTGCAACTACTACAACTATTATTGCTGGTGCTGCAACAGAATAATACAAATTTAAGAGACGAAAGGCGCAAACATTCTCATCAATAGTTTCACTCTTAAATGCTTGTTGTTTCAAATATGACACATTCCAACAAAATTCCTATTTTATATAATATTCAACGAAAATGTGTCAAGCTGTAACTTGTTTCACATCTGTAACTAGCCTGTTGGCAAGTATGAGTAGGTATTTGTATGATGTTGCATGAGCATACACTCTATATAAGTAATCACTATATTATATGCCACGAGCGAGTGTCATTGGGGTGTCGTTTGTTTAATTTAAGAGCTTTATTTTTTAAAAATATAGTCATTATGATGAGAAGTAAGAACATATTTCATGATATTCTTGTGTATTATGATTATCTAAATGCATATACGGTAGTGTTTTGTTATACATGCAAAATGTCATGCCACTTGTTGCACGTTTGCTGCATTATTTATTTTTGTTTCATAAATATTGTTTTTCTAAAAAAATAATGTATACTACTTCACATTATCTCTATGCAATGTTATTCACTTATTTCAAACCAATATACAAAATAAAGCATTGAACACATTATCGCAAAATGGAAAATGGAAACAATACGTAAGAAATGACAAAAAAGTCTACTTATTTGATACGTTCATAATTTAATGTAAAAATGTACTATGTTTTCGTCATATTATAAATAATCTGTTTCAACTGAACAACATTCAAACATTTTTTTTATATATATCATCTTTTTGTTGTTATATCAAACACATCAATAATGTTGATCAGATGTTCTGCTGGCTGGGCAGTCTATGAGCATGGTCGAAGCGTTCCATCGACTAATGGCGATATAGAGACGGTGGTCCCTACGGTCGTATAGATATCAATAGATCTAGACCTTTTTTTATTATTAAACTTGCACGCCTAGGGATTACTTATCTGAATCATTTATAATAACTATTACGAAAACTGATACTACTACAACTATTTATATTCTTCTTTTTTTTTAATAAAAACAGACACCACCACTTTATCAAGACCGAGGCCGACCGTGGACAAGTGTTAATGTGATTTTCTATTTATCCCCCCTCCAGGAGATTAGACACAAGTGTCATGTGGATTTGTTGGAAGCGTTTTCAGTGGGATGACTCGGATTTGAACCTGGCACACCCAGGTTCTCAGTCCGCGTCGATACCAACTAAGCCACTGTCCATTTACGTTGCTGCTCTGGTTGTTGTCAAGCGAGTCGCACTTCTGCATAGAGATAACGCTGACCATAATTTAGGATTCTCTTGTCTGCATGATGTTCCCAACGTGTGTCGCGAGATCGACGGTTTTACTCCTGTAAAAGTGTTAACAGTTACGTTATATGTTAATTCATGTTAGCTGTTATAGCGGGGGCCTAAAGCAATTAGTCACTTCAAGTTTTTGCGCTAGTTCGATGTGTGGTACCATTTTGAAGTTTACGACCAAATTAACAATGTTGAACTTAGTGGACAAATATGACGTAGAGTCTGCTAGTTTCCGAATAGCCGCCATAAGCAAATTTTCATGTTCGCTTACAATTTTTTGTACCATATCGAAGCTTAGGTTGTAAGTAAGAATTTTGGTCTAAGTGAACAAATATCACATGAAGGCTGTATTGATAATCAGATAATTGTTGGGGCATTATTCAAGCAATACATTCAGAGTCTTGTGGGTTATAGTTTTTAAATGTAAGATGAGGAAGAAAATATAGCTCCAAAATATGAACAGAGCTCGTCCGTGATCACATAAATATGTATATACCTATATATATATATATATATATATATATATATATACATCTTATATATTTATATATATATATCTATATTTATATATATCTACAACATTAAATGTTCTAATTATCCATTTAATTATTTAAATAAGCGATATTGTATTTAATTTTCTTTTTCAATCATTTTACTTCAATCGAAATTCTCAGAAATCAAGAGGCCCCTTTTCTCTGGGGCGATCACTTGCTCTCTATATGAAATACACACGTATTATAATATTTCATTACAGTTCTCCTTTAACTCTATAAAGTTGAGTAAGCAGAAAAGTTAGAACATTAATTTTCTTCTCCCAAATTTACCAGTTGACTATGCTATAGTATATCTTTCTTGTAGTATCTTGATCTTACCAGAACAAGACTTCATTTAGTCTGGTGGCGTATCCCGCTTTAGGATGTTCCCACAAGGAAACATCACATAAATGTGGGGTAGCTGTACCGAGGGGATATTATTAGGGTTTCGAATACAATGTTGTTTTGAATATTTGGACATGATTTGTTTGTAGGGGCTATTATCTTCATGCCAGGTTTTCTTCTACCTGTATAAGATAGACCGTAGGCAATCGAGGGAATTTACACGTGTATGTATATATGTGAGTAGGTATGGATGGAGGTACATTTACATTAGCGTAATGTCTTTACACGTGGTTAGAACGAGTTAATTCAAAAACCGTTAGAATAATGAAAAAACTAGCACATCTATGTATATATATTGTAATATATTATGCTGAACTAATCAGTGGAAAGAGAAATGTATGCATGCGTTGCACATGTATGTATGTATGGATATGTGTGAGTGGATGCTGATTTTTGAATCTATATGCATACATGGGTCTATATTTGTATGTGCGTGCATGTGTGTATGTAGGTTTGTATATATATGTATATATATATATATATATATATATATATATATATGTAAAAATAAAAATGGAATAAAGGATAAGCAAATTCAAAAACACATATTGAAAAGTTCTACCGAAATATTTCGATCGTTAAAATACAATCGTCATAAATCGGAAGCCGAACTTTAATTAAAAACAGAAAAGTTTTGAAATTTATACATAGAACGCAATTTGGATTTTCAAAAACCCAAAACAGTCACGTGTATTAACCAGTAGAAAGGAAGAAATAAATAAAGAAATGTTTAAAAAGACAAAGTAAACAGAAGAAGAAGAAGAAGAAGAAGAAGAAGAAGAAGAAGAAGAAGAAGAAGAAGAAAAAAAAATACAGTCGGGAAGAAAGATTATTAGTAATTTTAAAATAAATGACGCAAAGAATTACACAAAAAAAGAAGGAGGCGGAGGAGGAGGAAATAGGACAACAAGTTGTAAAAGTTATCCTTTATTCCATTTTTATTTTTACATTTTGTCTGAAACATTGTTTCGTTTATTCCTCATATAGATATATATATATATATATATATATATATACATATATGTATATATATGTATTTATATATGTATATATATATATGTGTGTATGTATATATGTATATATTTAAATATATATATATATATATATATATATATATATATATAGAGAGAGAGAGAGAGAGAGAGAGAGAGAGAGAGAGAGAGAGAGAGAACAGTTTTTTATTATATTCCAATAACCATGGTTTGTTTTATTACTTTTATTTTTATTATTATTTTTTTCACATTTCCAAAAATGCCAAATATATATATATATATATATATATATATATATATATATATATATATATATATATGGGTGTATGTGGATATGTATGTGTATATTCGTGTATGAATATATGCGTATATATTTGTGTTTATTATATATATATATATATATATATATATATATATATATATATATATATGTCTGTGTGTGTGTATATATGTGTACTTGTGTATCTATTCATTTATGCGCACGTGTGTATTATATATGGAGATTAGATATTTATGCTTGAAAATGTATGTACATAAATTAAAATATGAAGTCTTAACGGATTTACATCCACAGAAACTAATCCAATAGGTGCACTATATATATATATATATGTATGTGTGTGTGTATATATATATATATATATATATATGGCTGAATCTTAGTGCATTTTAAAATCAGACTAAAGTAGAAATTTGGCTGATATAACGATACTTGTTTTTGCCACGTCTGTTTTTTTTTTCGCATTCTCCTTCCTATATTTTATTATTACGGACTACGGACATATTTTATTTCGCCTCATCTCTTTTCGGAAAAAGTATTATTTCAAGGACGAAAATCTTCAGAGAGGATATGTTTACGCTTACTTACTTAATAATAGGAAATATTAATCCAATTAGTTATTTCCATTTATTCTTATATAATTCCCAAATAAATAACACTTTTTAAAAAAAAATGAAATGAAATTATCCGCATGATTAATTGTTCTTTAAAACAAATTTAAGAAAATAATTACTCCTAAAATGATCGAATTACTAAATTAATACAACCAAAAATATTTTTTCTACTCCTGGTACATACAGTTAAACAAATCTGTTTCTTTGGTAAAGATGATTTATTTATTCATATTTAAATTATTCTATATCACGAACAAAAAACCATGTTAATTACAAGTGGAAATATTTTAGGTAGGTCTTTCATCATTTTTTAAAATTGTATTGTGTGAAATGAACAGGTTTTTTATAAGTAAAATGTGAAAAAATGCATCATTTGTAACTGTGAGATTTAAATGACAACGAACGCTGAATTTGATTTCTCATATAATTTTTGAATAAAATAAAGTTTAATTCCCGCTTATTACATTGGACGTTATAAGTCTGGAAACATAAACGTTATACAGAATTCTGCTACATTCGCGATTTAGACCAACACTTCAGTCAAATCTTCGAAAATATACGTTCGTTTCTTTCGATTTCTATAATTCCTGCAATTTCACCTTTAAATATTCGTAATTTATTTTCATTTATTTGTTTCATGGATTCCAGTTTTGTTTCTTTTTGTTACTTACATTTTGCAACGTATATATTCTGTAGCACACATTATTATTCAAAAGTGATCCTCAATAAAAACACTTGGCGTTTTTATGTGCGACTTCTTACATTAAGCAGACGACATAATCTCAAAATAGTGTCATGTATGGTCGAACAGGAAATAAAATGTGACTCCTAAGGTTTGCTTGCATTAACCACATTTAAAAATTCGTAATTTCTTTTCTCTTATTTTATTTTCTTCTTTTATGCTATTTATTGTTTCTTTCTATAAAATATTGTTTTTTCAAGTACAAACAATCTTGAAACAAAAACAAACAAAGAAATATCGCATTCTGACTGCATGCAAACGGCAGATTTATTATTTGGCCGTATTACATGAAACTACAGTCGTTTCGTTCTATGCTTATGGCATTGGATGACAATGGTTAAGATTAATTTTCCTTAAGACACAGCGGCTTTTGTTTACGCAATGCAAGATTTTCTTTCTGGCTTCTTTTTTAAGTCTTCAATAGTCACGTTTGTTTGTTTTTACTATTATCGTGTTGTAAATCATTTTATATTCAGATGCCCTTAATTTGTCCATAGTAATTAGAAAATGTATTGCTGTGTTTTCATTAATTTACCTTACTTTTCATATTCAGACGTAAATAAAATATAAACGTTGTAGTTAAGAACTCCCGACAAAATAATCTACACAAAAAACGGGCTTTACATTTTTACGAGGACAAATAGGAACACCCGTAAAACTTGGGTAAAAATTAGTATTTTTAGTTGTGGATCAGTTGCGCATATATATTTACCGTAAAATGAGTACCCCTCTTCTAGAGATTGTCTAACTGTATAAGGGTTTAAGAGCATATAACCAGAAATATGGAGAAACATTGGATGTGTTTGCGGGAGGGAGTTATGGTAGGAAGATTGTAATAATACAAAGTAATTACTTCATCAATTTCAAGATTAGTTATTATAGACTATTTTATTAAATTTATAAAAAGAAAACATTAAAAAACATTATTTTAAAATCATTTTAAAATAACATTAAAATATTAATGATGATATTAAAACATTACAAGCCAGAAACGTTTCTCGTTATTAGAAATATCCTGAAAAACCTGGAGGAAATCCCTCGATATTCTATTAGTAATCCTAAGTTCGGGTGCCTCCTCTGAAATAATCATTCATTAATGATACTAATAGGCCTACAAATTGACGACAATATCTCTCTTCTCCCACACAGAAATAAGAATATGGTTACATCTCAAATATAACTAACATTGTTACATAAGCAGGAGTTCTGGTCGGAAGGTTGGTCATCATTTTATGCTAGATTCATATACGAAATTGATTCCCAACTCTGAATTCTATAATGTTTTTTTGTTTTTTTATTGATTTTTCTGCCTCCTAAAATATGCAAGGTATTCCCACGTAATTACTTAATATCATTAAATAATATTTTTGCGGGAGTATAACTAAGGTCTTCATATAAAATAATACCACACCTTATTTAATGTTACGTTAGAATATCCTCCAAGGACTTACCTCATATTTTCGAATATGGCTGGGTTATTGCGTGACATCTGATGCGTACTGATCTGTGAAGAAGTATTGACATGGCGTACAAGGACAGTTTCAAGTGAAATTGACTTTCAACTGTTATTCAGAATATACAGTAAGTTTTAACGATTCCATTACGCCAACTTTCCGTTTTCACTCACTAGTTCTACCAGATAAATATGTCTGAAGATACTGGCGTCCTGACTAAAAATGCACCAACCATTGATGTTATTGTTATTTCGTCTTTCACTTTACACACCGCAATCATGTCAAAAAGCAAAACCTACATTTGTTTCTACTTAAAAATTAAAGGAAGCCCGGTGAAAACACATGTGCAGATATATAGAAGTAAACGCATTAATTATTTTACCAAAATGAGCGTATTTGGCATTAAATAATCTGAAAGAAGTTGATATGCTCTAAAACAAAACAACCAAACCAAACACCGGGAATAAATATTTGAATGTATATAGAAGTTGAACCACACAAACTACTATCAAAATTACCATATTTAGCATTAAATAATCCGAAAAAGTTAATATGCCGTAAAAGAAATCAACCAAACTAAACACCATGAATACATATTTGATGATATATAAGACTCAAGCATTAAAATAGTTTACCAAACTGACCGGATTCGGCACTAAATAACACGAAAAAGGTTGATATGCCGTAAAGAAAAACAAAGAACCGTTATCTACCTTTTTCGTATTTCCTATCAAATTTGAAGTAAGTAATAGCGTTAGTGCAAGGCATATATTTACTCCATTTACAGCAAACATCACCTTCGTCCAGTGTGAGTGAATAGACATAACAATTTCCCCAAAATAAGTTTTCTTTCTCACTTTCACGTATGTACGTTTCTACGAGAACTCATTTCTCATAGTTATGAACTAATGCTAACGTTTAAATGTCACATTTTAATTGATTTAATAACACTACAATTGCTATTAACATCTAAATAAAAGATCACGTCAAAATATCTATATAAAGTTCAGAGTCGGGAATATGAGTTTCAGGGCGTTCTTCTGATTTAACTAGGTAACGCGAGTGCACGGGTCCCGTTAGTCATTATATAATTAAAAAACGTATATAATCTTTTAGATTATTCCTAATTTATTATTCCGTTAAGGTTGAAAAGTTGTATACACTAGATCCTGTTTAGTGTATCCCTCCTTCATTATTCCTTCATTTAATCTAACTAGGTATGAATTAATTTCACGCTATTAGTTTACGCAATTCCAATTAATAATGATAAACTGTATATACACGAGAAAGGTACGTATTTGTGATGTTTCTGGACGAGGCACGAAACATCATTCTAAGTAGATACTTAATGTGTCCGATGTATTTTTCCAAGCGTTGGCTTTGAAAAAAAAATGGATAAAAGCCAGACGAATGAATACCCTCGGTGAGATGGACCCGTAGATCTTGTTAGCTTATCTCTTAAGGAGGCAAACCTGTGATACAAAACTTGCGATTACATCATATTTTCAGTCACTGAATCAATGGTTTTCTAGGAAAGAACGTGCTAGTCACAGCGTAGAATGAGCACATCAGGACCATCGACACGTACACACAAACTGATAGATAGTAGAATACGCACCGAGGATTTATTTTCGACAGCCCTTTGAACCTTTGTCCGTTAGTCCTTACATTCCATGAGCGATGGTTCTGAGAAATGGAGAGGAAAATGCTGTTGCATACATCGCCTGTTGTTCTATAAAATAGGTAATTTTCTTCTTCATGTTTCTCTTTTCGTCTATGTCACTAGTACGGGTGCTGTGAAAAGGGTTATTTCTTGGTTGACGTTATCCACTAGAATTTAAACATTAGATAACATCCGAAATGGCTCTTTTATCAGCAGGTAATGAACACCGGAGTAGTATTAGTTCATGCTATATTTTCCGATGGAAGATATCGATGCCATGTGTGTAAGAACTACCACGATTTTGTTCTCTTCAATTGTTAAAAAATGCATCTTCTTACTTAGTCTCTCTGTATTTTTCTATGAATGACTGTTCTAGTTATTTCTACACATCGGATACTCTAGACGTGAAAGCGCCTGAGATAAAAATCTAAATCCAAACGTAGATCCTTACTAGCAACCATCTTTTTTCAGCATCAGGGGTCTACGTTTCAGAATTCCAGATGGTGAAATTCACTTATAGGAGACGAAACTCGACTTATTGTGTTTGTGTGAAAGAGGCGTTCACTAGTAAATTACCATCGAGGATATAAACAAGTGTCTGAGTTATTCAGACATCACTACGATACCTGACCGTCAATATGTCGCTACAAAGCTAAGGAAAAAACCCGGAGTTACCATATATTTCTTTCTCTGCTATTTACCGCCATCACAACGATTGTTTTACGACAATTAAGCGAATCTCTGAGACAATATTAAATAAATTTCTTGCTTACCTTTGTACATTGTGGTTTTCATATTCACAATATAGTTCACAAGCCTGATGAAGAAGGAAGATTCTGACATAGTTTGTCTCTTGCATATTAGTTCACAAAGATTGTTAACCAAACCACTCGCATATTTGATGCTGATGAACAATTTTCCAAGCCTTTTTCATATCGTTGAACAGTGGATATATGCTCTTTTCTATATCAGGTTTTTTTAGCATATCTGAGTTAACTAAATTAAGATCAAATATAAGTTCCATAAGACCCCGGATGCCCCTTTCTATTGTAAATACTATCAATACTAAGAGCTTATAATGACACATTCAGATCTTTTATCTCTTAAATTCCACTACGCATTATTTTCAGCAAAACTGTGTCCTGCGTCGCTTCCGATATATCTGATAGATTAACTGCTTGTATTTATCAGATAGCACTTTCTTTCTGAATAGATGCAAACAATACACTCCTGATTGTTACCCCGATATTGTGTACAAAAACAAATATTTAAAACCATAAAACCAAAAACGTATTCATAACAACCCGCATAAGTGTCGTAAAAAGCGTAAATCCTATGCCCAATCCGTTACATTTATATGAGCTGAGAAAGTCTTCCTTCGCATGAATTTTAAAGAATAACAAATAGCGTCCTCAATAGACTAACACTATCTACTCCAATCATTTTAAATGCAGTATCGAGAATGTTGCTAAATTTATAAACAACTTGGATGCCAAAAATATTCGTAATTGTGATTAAAACACTGCAGCAAGAACAAGTATAAACGTGCAAATTTGTTCAAGCGGTGTTTAAATGAGTACCGCTTTCCATCTCAATTTAAGGTCACGTCGGTTCGTTAAGTGTTTATAAATGCTGGGGTTATTTATTAGCACTTTTGATATATAGTTTGCCACAAATGCTCACTCAATAAGAATATCTGGCGATTTTTTCGCAACCATCACATCCTTTCTCTCTGTAGTTGTGTATGGGCAGACGTATCAAGCAAATGGAATAAACACTATTGTGCTCCATGAATCTATTCGGAGACCAATTATCTTCTAAATCACATTCTAGAACAATCCGTCGAGATCTATGAAGATGACGCAATAATATTTGGTAGCACTTTGAGAAGGGCTGCTGACATAAATAATGATGATTCTCTTTCTTTCGACATGGTGGCATGCTACGTTTAAAAAATATAACTTGTTTTTTTATACCTCGACACCTAATATGTTTTCATTTCGCTACATACCCTCGAAATCCCGTTAAAAGTAATGGATTTCTCCTTGGGGAAGCCCTTTTTCTTTACAAGCTCGTAGGACTGAAGTTCACGCTGGACATGACATTGAAGTCTTACATGAAGTAGTTACTTAACTTGCTAGAAAATGGTGGTATCATTCTACAACCCAAGAAAGTACCTGTCTCCCTGTGAAATACGCTGCCTGTTTAAGAGAAAGACAGTCTTTATATGGAGTACAGGCCGACACATCTGAAGTGGTGTGACTCTTTTTTGCCTTGACAGAATACAAAACCAACTTCCCAAAATTGTGGGGGTTGATCTATTCTCAAGCCGACACAGAAAGGTGACTGTTATTATTACTCTTCACTATGATGAATTTAATTTTATTACCTGCAGTAATGTCATTGCGGTAATGGTCCTCTTAGGAGAGGATTTTCTTTGAAAACTCATGAGTTAAGGAATTTAAAGTACTTTGCTTGAACATTGAATTCTAATAAAATTTGATTCGCACCTTATTTTATTCTTTCACTTCATGTAGTTCTATTAATGCTCTATCTAGTATATTGAGCTTCAGTTTTATCCGGATGTTCACTAATTAAATATATTAGTTGCCTCTTATATCTTGTGTTGTATTATCCTTATATATATATATATACATATATATATATATATATATATGTATATATATATATATATAATACCTATTGTATTGCAGTTTCAATAGGCATATGTACATTTCGCTATTTGTATTACGTGTAACAATAACGAATGTAATCAGACAAATATCAAATCAAAGGCAAGCATAAGCATCAGCGGTCTATCTGCAACATATGTTGCTTAAACATTGTCCATGGTAATTATCACTGTAGGATCCGTCTTTAAAATCAATCCAGTGGGTACTGGAGCATTTCAGAGGCCTTTTATCTCTCGGGGATGGATATTGGTATAGGATAGTCCTAGAGGGTCCACCCTCACATGTATTGCCTTCTCTCTTTTAGGTGGAGTTAGTTTATTACTAACTGCCTTAGGCGCCAGACCGGAGAATGCCGACGGAGATGCATAGGCTAATTTTAAGGAGGCTACCTTGCCTATACTTTAAGTACCCTGGCTTGGACTCTCGATCTTCAGACCTTCTGCCACATATTCTTGTAGTGATTATAGTACCATTAATGTTTTTTAATATAAGTCGGACGACTACTATTTTTTTCTCAGTAAATTTATTAATGAAAGCAGAATGTCAGAGGGGGGCACCAACTATTTAGAAGAAAAGTTTGTTTGGTTTGGTTTCACCTTGTTTACTGAAATTATATACTTGTGTAAGCAATGCAAATTACTAAATGTGTGTGAAATTTGAAGTGGCAAAACATGTTAGTTTCTATGTGTCTCTATTTGTACAAAAAGCGGCATATTACCATGCATCAGTAATAACCCACTCTCCTTATTCTAACCACTCCTATTCGTTGTATGGTGAATCGCAATGGTGTTGTGTATCACATCAAACATGCGCTGGTGAACATATTAGTACAGTCGGCATATGAACCCGTGGTCCTCTTGACGTCTCTGTCTCTACTTGCGACAAGCGCAGTCGTGCCAGGTTAGAAACCGCAAGTCAATCGAATAAGAGTGACGATTGTTGCATATGCGCCATAGTTTCGTTGTTCTTGGCAAACATTTGCCCGACTTCTCATGTCAGCATTTAATCTTGGAAAAAGCATCCAATAGCTGCGATCAACGAAGAGGATTCATACAGACCTAACAATCCCGAGGCACGTTTTTCGTGAGCACTATGCAGACGGCTGACTCACAGAAAAACAATACTAACAAAAACAATCAATTGTAGTAATCTTAAAATATTAATGTTGTTTCTAAACATGATACCAATTCTTTTGTCCAAGTCATTTAAGTAATAACATTTTTAACTAAGTTGGGAAGGAATGCAAACTAAGGCACGTTATATGCATATAAATATATCGGCTGCCTTATGAAGCAGTTAAGCTGCCTAATCTGCACGAAAGAATAGAAGGCATGCGTTTGCCTAATTGACTAGTCGAGAGAGGGAAAAGGGAATAAATACAAAAAAATAATATTACTAAGTAATCCCTATTTAGATTGTATCTACTACTTATACGAATACTAATGGCCTCTTTGAAACTAAATATATTTTGTGATTTTTCGATTACTATGGGAAGGGAACTATCTCCAATTTCTTCTAATTAGTCAAGAGAAACTTATACCAAGTACAATGCTGCACACAACCCGGCAATACACAGAATAACACGTTGATACATCGGTTCCCGTAAGATAACCGAAGTTAAGCGAAATTGATCATGACCAGTACCGAATGAGTGACCGCTTGAGGATACAAAGTACTATACGTGGCCTGGAGAGGGTATGTACTCTACCATGTTATATGATGCCCACTATAAAGTTAGGACAGATTGAGTATATGTCTGACTCCTCGACGACGTCTTTTTGTATTATGGATGGAAGTACAATACTTAGTTGTGCTTTCTCTACGGTAAACTAAATCAATGAAGAGTAGAAAACGCACTGTGGATGTATTTTATGGCAGTCTTGTAACTCTCGTATTCCATTATTTGGCCCTCATTCCTCATTTACAATGAGCGATTTTTCTGACAAAGTGAGGAAGAAAACACTGACTACTGGGCAGGCAGTTTTTGTGAGCAGTAGCTAGAGATTACTTGACTAATTATATTTATATTCTTGCCCTTTCTAGTCTTGTTGTCATGTCATTTATTTTTACCTCGGCTGGCATTATCGACCTGGTATTAAAGCCCCGCACCTGATAGTAACTTCCAAAAAAGTTGTCTTATTAGCAGGTGCATAATACCGAGACTGATGTATTGACCTTTGGTGAATAGAATAGTTTCCGGTTGTGGCCTCCCGATGCCATATTAGTAAGAACTGCTACGGCCTGTCTGACTTCTTCAAATAAAATACCTCTTAATTACTCATACTGACTCACTCTTCCCTCTTCTTTACAGACTGCTGACCTGTTGACAAGTCTTAATACACAACATCAACATAAACCCAGAACCCCGACATCCAAAATAGACTCACCGTACCAGGGATGCTCTTTAAACAGCAGGGGTCTACGCTCAAACTTCCAGGTGTTTAAATGTAATTAGGTAATACCCCCCGACCTGCTGTTCCTGTGCAAAACTGGCATTGGCCTGTCTGTTTCTATATAGTATTACATGGTTCAAGGTAAATCGAACATGACATCAAAACCTGGCATCCAAACCTGACCCTCAAGATCGTCATTCGAATGAAATATGTGGCTATATTAGGGATGGCTTATCACGTATAAGGGGCATCTCAAAAGAGCACCCTAACTTGCCCTATATGTGCTTCCGAGTAGCCCTTACAGCACTGCGTACATATTTACCTTCTATCGTCCCAAAATGATTGGGTTACCATCTTTGAAATAATCACTGAGGAAATTGGGCATGTCTTGCCTGCTTATCCCTCTGCCAACATTCACGTATGTAGAGATGTCAATGTTAACAATGTTGAATGGTTAGATCATTAAAAAAGACACATTATGAAGGGTGGGTTTGTCTCAATTTCCCCCTAACACAGACTCTTTGTAATCCATTCGTGTACCTGCTGTAGAGGGACATTTGACAAATCTACTTGGACTTTTTCTGACAACTTGCCATGAACTATGCTTACTTACCGTTCTATCATCGCTTGGATCTTTCGTTCAGCCAGATGTCTCAATTAATATCAAAGTGCAAAATGACATCTGATGCCCCTCTCCATCGCGCAGTGTATCGATACTCGATGGCTAATTGAGAAATCCTTATATGTTTCATATCAGTTGTAACCTTGCATTCCATGTTTAAAAAGAATGTTTCCTTCATCGAATCCGAATTAACTTACTGGTTAACCCTTGTTATAAAGAGCTTAATCCGCTACAATAAATCCCAACAGAAACCAGATAGCGAGCCAAGGTAAACCCCAAAATGTGCCGCTGCCATTGCACATCAGAACAACTATTTAAATTTCTCTTAATGCAAAACGCGTTTTCCAAGGGAAGCCGCTTTTAGGACCGCCAGCAACCGCTTTAAAAGATTCAGAAAACCCGAGAGAGCCATATGCCTAATCCGTTTAGTCAAATGTTGCTGAGCACAGGCTTGGATCCCATGAGTTTTGCTAGATAATCAAATAGAGTCCTGAACAGAAGCGTTCCACTTATCTCAACTATTATTAATGGGCATGAGATGATTTCGTCAGTATCAGACACAGCCAAACTTTTAGCTAGGAACTTTGCATCAAACTCCCCCATCGTTATCAGCTACGTCTACCTTTTGAATGCCCCCCTAAGACTGAAACTTCTCTGTGCGACACACACATATATATATATATATATATATATATATATATATATATATGTATATATATATATATATATATATATATATATATAGAGAGAGAGAGAGAGAGAGAGATAGATAGATAGATAGATAGATAGATAGATAGATAGATATATAGATAGATAGATAGATAGATAGATAGATAGATAGATAGATAGATATGCGGGATGTTGCCAAACACATTAATAACCTTAGTGCCGGCAAGGAAACTCGCCCTGACAAATTCCAATCATAGTGCTTAAAAATCTACAACCGGAAGAAACTTGCCTTCTAACAAAACTATTAAAACGTTGCTTAAAGAAGAAATGTGTCTTAACGTCATAGGAAACTTACATCTCGGTACAGACCAGCCAATCTCCTGTGAGTCATGAGTAAGTTGCTTGAATCCGTGATAAATCAGGAAGTTAAGCGACGTTGAGCCTGGCCAGTATTAAATGGGTGACCATTTGGGACTACCAGGTGCTGTATGTGCTCTCTGTTTATCTCGGCATTGTTTCCAGTCGTCTTGAACTGCTTGCCATTGGAATCAAGCAGTGCCGACTCAGGAGAGGTGTTGTTATAGATTGCGAGACACTTGCTTCATAATTACACGCGCAGCCAGCCCCTTATAGGGGTATTCATAGTCTCTCTAGACTGAACGGAGAGCCTACCTATTAATCAGCTGAACAAATAGAGTTTACTCATTGACAAGCAATATTAGTTTCGCCATGCGAGATCAATAGCTGATGTTCTGACTGGAATATAACACAGTATAAATTCAGCTCTTGACGGGGGATTCGTTTCTAGGGCAATATCAAAGGCCTTTAATAGGGTTTGGTATAAATGTATATTTCACTATATTTATTGCTATGGAATATCTGTAAGTATCCTCTCAAACATCAAATCTTTTCTCTCTAGTAGGTTCATAAAAGTAGTCGTAGGTCGACTGGCCCACAATAGATCAACACTGACCGGCCTTAAGGATCTATTCTGGGCAAGCCCTTTTTCTGATCTTTATCAACAATCTCTCAAATCACATCTTAAGATAATTGGCCCACATTTAAGCAGACAGTACAACCATCTATGAAAACACGTCGAAAGGCAGAAATGCATAAGCTATTTCTGATTGTCTCTCTTCAGACCTCAAACCCGTGGTACAATGGGGAAAAATATGGCTGATTACTTTTATATGCGTCCGACACTTTTCCTCTTTTAACCACCATCGCTCTGATTTCAACTTTGGCCTAATTAAAACGAATTGCTCGTTTCTTGAAGATGCCCCCTTTCTTTGACAATCTTCTAGGGCTGACCTTCATTGTAGTCCTGAAATAGAAGACTTATATCAAATCACTTGCCAAGTTCGCTGGGAAATTGAACATTCTACTGCTCCCGAAGTTATTTCACTCCTGATACAATACCCTACCTGTATAACAGTAAAATACGTTCTAAGTGTGGGTACTGTTACGACATCTAGAGTAGTGCTGCTCAGAGGGCCATTTCCTGCCTTCGTAGAGTACAACACAAACATCGTAATCTAGTGCTCGATGATCTTTTCTAGTCCCTATTACATCTATCTTACACAGGAGACGCTGCTAGTCTTTCTCAACTTTATCGTTATTTGTATTGCAGGTGCTCGGGTGACCTTGAATTAATGGCCCCCGTTGAAAATTATTTACAACAAAAACTCGTCGAGTTACAACTACTGTCAATAGATTTCATTTATTTCTCTATCTTCCTAAAACAAAACGAACCTTCCATGAACAAATGTTCTGTTCTAGAACTGCTATCAAAGCTTTCCTCTCTGATAGGTTCATAAATTCACCAGCCCCAACATCCCCCCAAGTCGAATGTAAGCAGATTCTTGCTGAGCCACCTTCTTAAATAACTAAATTCTGCCCAATCACCAACGTCATTACTAATCATCACTGTTTTGTCTAAGCGTCCACCTGGAACTAATTTAACATTTATCGTCGAATTGCCTTTGAGCCTTGATAGGTGGCAACACAATATATATATATATATATATATATATATATATATATATATATATATGTTTATATATATATATATATATATATATATATAAAGAGAAAGAGCGAAACATATTTTAATATTTGACTTAATCTTCGACATTATTTAATGTACTCTGCTGCTCTTTTATGCGCGGCGAATATCACTAAAACACATGTATTGAGTCAGCGGAATTTGTGATAAATGAAGTATGTGACTGAGTAAAAAGATTAGCTCTTACAGAATTCGAAACTGTGTCTAAGAAGTAGATTACCTGAGACGCTGTCGTCGTCATAGACCGTTTAAATATATACATGTATATTATTTTTCATTACTCCAACACATACACACACACACACATATATATATATATATATATATATATATACGTTTTTATCTTAACCAAATATCTTTAGTCTGATGTCACAGGATTCGATCCACGGACTGAAGTCACGTTTTACTTTTATCCAACATATGTATCGCCACAGACATTAATTCATTACGGTGTGTTAAACTAAGGGGAAGGACCTTTGGAATATTTCTTTAGTAGGAAGCTTTTAATATTTACTTTACATAATGCTATTTGTTTAATAAATAGTTCTTAGACACGACAGATGTTATAGTGTATATGCTATACTGGTGATGTTGCCTTTGAACTAAAGTTACCGCAAACATTACTTTTACTGAAAGGTTTAACATTCAGTTTTGAATTTCGAAGGTACACAATAACAGTAAAGCTATGCATTTTTATGTATATCAATACAAGCAAAAAACTACCGTACCACAGTAATTAAGAATAAACTAAACTGAGAGAAGGAGAGTAGCGTGTAATAATAGTGTTATGTATTACATCGACGTAACAAGTTTCAATAATATTATATAATTATTACTCTAAATTCTCTACTTTTTTAGAATATTTAGGAATTGGAGATTAAATATGAACAAATTATTAATTTATAAAACTTATTAAAGTTTGTAGCAATCAATCCTCTACTCTATAATAAAGGGCAATGTGTATTTATTTCTATATTAGATAATAATATGTACTTCAATCCCATCACGAAAAAGTTAGCGCGTTGAACACGGGAAAACGCGAAAGAAAATAACAAATCAGAAAACCGACTACGACTTACCTCGCCCTCAGAAATAAATTCGGAAACATATCCTGCATTCTATAATAAAAAGTCAACCGTGGTTGTGAGTTCTTATAAAATAATAGATATAAGTATATACTCCTTAAATATCCGAACATGTTTCAGCCAGGTTTTTTACCCCACCTAATAAACCGGTATCGTCAGGGAATTTGGGTCTGGATTTACGCCGGTCTATTGGGGGTTGCTGGTCCGGTGCAGTTCTAGGAGGTGCACCCTCCCAGGCTTTGCCTCCCCCTCTTTGGGGAGGAGTAAGTTTATTGCTTACTGTCTGAGACGCCCCTACCGGGGAATGCCGACAGGGCTGCCCAGGCAATTTTTAAATGGCCAGAGTGCTCACCTCTCGAGCGCTGGCTTATCTAATTCCATTTTCCCGACCTTGTGTCACATCTTACCTTGTGGGGCGTAGATAAATAAATCCGAAAAGGTTTCAAATTAAAACATTTATAGTTACCTTCCGAATTACCATAGGAAAAATAAATCCAAAAGTATAATCTTAATATACTTATAATTGCGTAATTTTCGTATTTCAGCAAATGCATCTATTTTTCTTTGTGTCACAAACAAAACCTTGCCTTATTTTTTTTTTTCGTAATTTGATAAATGTTTCTATATGTTATGCGCGTTTACAGCAAAGTCTAGGGAATTATATACTCTTTAGTTGACATAGCTGATCATCAGAGCAATACTTCATTTAATGGCAATACGAAACAATATAATTTCAAAGACAATTTTCGGTTTTTGGATAATATATTCCTATTACCGATAATTTTTGGAAATATGAAAATAAAGAAATTGTATAAATAAATGAAAATTATGGTTTTAGATTGATTTATACCTATTGTCTATCGAATGCAATTATAAGGTATATATATAAATATATTCTCTACTATATATATATATATATATATATATATATATATATGTATATATATATATATATATATATGTATATATATATATATATATATATATATATATATATATATATATATATATATATATATATATATATATATATATATATGATTTAGTTCAAGACTATATGTTAGATATTTCAAAAAAGTACCGCGGGCTGACTTTTTACATTTCAAAATAATCTTTATGCCCAATGAAATCGTCGGCGTTCTGAATGGTTTGCAAATAAATTATATTAGCTCTCATTCCTAGAATGTTTGGCAAATCGATTGCATAACTTCCTTAGTATATTGTATATGTGTTAATCTCTTAAACAAGATCCCGGTTTATTCCATAATTACATCATAACGTTACCATCAAGATATTCATACATATCGAAAACTGTCTCAGCATAAACAACGGTTTTAAACGTGGTAGATACATACCCGATGTATACCGTGAATAACCTTATATATGTTTCCATGTTGCACTTTATCATTATTTCATCTTAGCTTTTTACTGTTTCTACAACGATAGTGTTTAGTTATTCAGCCAAACTGTGAATAATTCACAAGATCGTGTTTGTTTCATGTTCGCTAACATTAATATCAGCTGACTTAGAATGTTGACAACTCAAATAGCGTACCTTTTGCTAATAGATATTTTGCTAGCCTTTTTGGTCTTTTACTGACAAGCTGCCCTTTTGTTGATTGTATAACGTCTGGAATATGTTAGAGATGTGCAAAATAGCTACTTGGAGTGTGGATTGTAATACTTATGCTGTATTACTCTCTCGGCCTTGTCTTTATTTTCTACTGATCATATTCATTTACTTGCATTTCATGTGTTGTTTTCCAGTACCTACAATAAATATGACTAAAATTAGCAAGATGCTGACCGGGTCCCACAGTTAGTCTTTTAAGGTGCGTTTGTCAACCATGAAAAGATTCACACGTCTACTATGTGTATTGGGTGTCATTTATTTATTTTTGTTAGTGTATGAGGCAGTATATTTTATCTTATATCGTGTAATAATGTGTATTTATCACATATATAAAACTATAGGTTTATCGAACGTATTTTACATGTGTGATAGGTATGGATAAGAATACTTATCAATATTATTTTTAAACCCCCTATAACTTGGAAACCTACTTGCATATATAGTATTCGAAAAAATGCTATTAATGTTAAACTCTTTCATTCTAGAACCATTTGAAGCATTCAATAGCGTTAAATTGCAACGTATAATTGTTTCCTGTGTACTCTTAGTGGGTTTGGGAGATAGAGGTAATGTACGACTGGAATATTCTGAAAAAATCCCTTGGTCCCATAAATGAATTATTACATCTTCACTGTAGCTCAGTGTTCCTTGAATATATTGAAGGTATTGATAAGCGAGTTCGGGAGTTACGCCAAAGATGTGTAAGCAGTAGCGGGACCACATGATCAACCCTTTCCTGACTGAATAAAATATGTGTACACAAGAAAATGCAGATTTATTTTATAAAATGAGTGTCAGAGTTGCGACTATGAAGGAAACGCTAGACGAGTATCTTCGCAAATCCATATAAAAGAGTCACAATGCTCGACTACTAAAACCTCAGGCCCAACAAAACCGTTTTAAGCCATGGATATTCAATTTTTTTCTGAATATCAGGTGCACAGCACACAGAAGATAAAAAAGTCTCGCGGCTCATAGATTCCAATTGCCTCCAATTGTGATAGAGTATGTATGTGTTTTTGGCGAAGGCCACTCTATGCCGTCCGTTTTTGTCAACTCCTGTCTAGCGCTTGTAGGGGAGTATGGCTACGGCACGGCCATACATGTTGCAGCAAAACGTATCTCCATGTCACACCTAAGGATAAGTCCAGGACTGTCTGTCTGAAAACTTCCATAAATTCACCAGCCCCAACATCCCCCCCAACTTGTTTGATTGCAACCTCATAGACGTTTCCAGTTGAGTAAGACACCCACCATTTTTTGAAACACCAAGTAGGACATTATTGCCAAGATAAAACTGGTATCCACGTCTTTCAAAGGTAACCATGAAAGCCGCTTTCTCAGTGCTCAGGTACCACCTAGGAACTGATAGTGACCCGAGCCAGCTTCTTTAAGGGAGGTTTATTCGGCCAAAACATCCTCTTATTATTTGTACTTTCTAACAATTTGTCTAATATCTGCAGGGTAAGTCAGTTCTCTTTTGCATCAGGTTCGATATAGCATATCTGTATCTCTATATTAAAAGAAAAAGCTGAACGGTCGGGCGGTCGCAATCTTAAAGGTATCAGCATTTGTGAAGCGGTGAGAAAGGCGTTTACAAAGCTGTTGCTTAACCAGTTCACGAAGTGGACATGATTTTCTCTCCCAGAATGCACTCAAAAGCCGGGAGCACTCCATCCGTTTTTTGTGCATCTGCCTCAAGTTTTTGACACCTTTGATAGAGTAGTAATGCGCTCAATCATATATGGTCAACCATATATGATCAATTAATTATCGGGGTATTAAAGAACGCTTCTTATTCGGCGATATCTACACTGAACCTATAGCCATTGGAATTGTGTTAAACAGGGTGAGATGTTTGCTCTGAAGTAGTTCTCTATATATTTTTCCATGACTGAGTCCTTTTCTTTTTATCTAATGTAATGTTTGTGTTCTCATACATTTGCTCGGTTTAATGAAAAAGGTCAGATCTGGAATGCCGAGAATGCAGCCTTTCTTGTCCACGCCAAGGGAGATATGCATTACATACCGCAACATAAATATGGAGGTAAGATATAATGCTCAACTCTCGACCAAGTCTACAGTACAATATCTACGTCCAGGTTACCAGATTAAGTGTAATTGATTTCGTCTGTATATCTTAGTAGCATTCTGTCTTTAGATAGAGACTTTTATTTCGAAATATTTGTAAGGATCGAAAGGGTCAGCAAAGCTTTTGCTATGGCTTAAAGAACACGTGTTGTCAGACAAAGCCATTACTAAAAAAAAAAAAACTAAGTCAGAAACAACTTATCCATACTATCCTATTAGTCGGTTACGCGAACCACGTATTGCTGATATACCAAGACCCTTAAAATGTTCCAGCAATAATTTTTTAGGAGAATATTAAACGTCAATTGACAATTATTCACAGCAAGCATCACTCTCCTACATCAGACTGGTGCGTTTTTCTTTTAGATGTGTGCGTTATACGTGGTTAGATGCGCTGGGTTATACACCTAGTTACGATGGAAAATGGCAGGCTACCCAAATAGCAATTGTTGCATATGGAATTTCAAAATGGTAAACACTCGTGATACGAACAAACGAGAGGGTTAAAGATGTCATCAAGGATCGAAAATATCTCTACATCAAGGTAGAGGAGTACGAGAGGATGGCTGCGGATCGATCAGTTATACCAAAGCGTGTCTATTAAGTCTGACTGACATTTTAGTGATTGGCAGAAGCAGGCAGTTCCGAATATCCTAAACACAACATCAGCCTTACCATATGTGTGGAAAAGTAACCAGAACTTTTCTCTCGAGGGATGATCTACTGAGCCACATAAGTCAGTCAACCAGAGGATATGCTATTTTTATTAAAACCAGTGGTGCAACACACAGAAATCAAGTTTCTAGCCAAAAACCTCGCCTGAAATTTCGCCGCTTATGAAGACCAATTACCTCAAACTGTGTGGAAATGTGGATGTCTTTTTAACAAAGGTTCATGCCATGATGCCCCACATTTACAAAAAGGGATCTAAACTCAATCACGATGACTATATTGAGTTACTTTCAACTGTTATCCAGCGATAAGGTTTCGAGCAGCAACAAATTACGCAAGTGTCGAGTTGGAATATGACATAGATATATATAACTGTACGCCAATTTATGGTCTCGTATGTTATACTTGCAGCAAAACAATAGATACGGACTGCTGATCCATGATTTGACCATAACTGGGTATTGTAATCCTGTAAGAGTGGTGTGCGTCTGTAAAGAATTTGTGATAACCATACAATTTTTACAAATCCATTTAATAGCCAATTTTACTTCGAGTGAAATAGCGATACTTCCGTCATTTGGTGCATAAGCTTCTAAAATGAAGATAGAGTAATAAAAGAATATATGACAGCAACATTGGCAGAAAGCAGACATGTGATTATTACATACATGTTTACTTACTTCAGAATCTTGACATGTTTACATTGTATTATTTAGATTAGTCGGACTACCGTTGTCATTTACGATGTTATTCTCCCAACTTTTCGGCTGATATAAACTTCGACATTCTGAAGGTGCGTTTTATCGAACTCGCAATTTTTAAAGGAACCCTTTATTTAATCCATGTGGGTAACTTGCTCTCGTTCTGTCAGTCATTACCAGGTAGAATGTTTTAATCATAATCTTATTTTACGTATCACCCGTTATGCGGATTGAATGTTCAACCTCCAGATGACTCTCACATAGAACTGATTATACTTAGAAATATATTAATATTGCGCTGTGTGTTATTCAGTTTGTCAGGAAGGAACTAAGAAAGGTTAGAGGTTACATCAACATACACATCATGTGAATAAAATAAAAGATTAGAAAAGTAGTCGGAATAATCAAAATAATTGAAATTATCAATACTTATGTAAAACCAATTGTTGTTCACCTGTTCTTCTTTTTTACACTCTTTGATAAATAAGTACAATACATATGAACATAACAAATTGAAGGCGATTCTCAGAATTGTTGTAACTCGTTTGCCCTTGGTATATATGCGTAATATTCACGTGCGTGTCTAAGTAAAAGAACTGGTAATTTTATATTGCAAACTTAGTTTTCCTTTTTATAAGTCCTGAGTCTAAACGCATTGAATACTATCAAGTTAAAATTTAAAATAATCAAATTCAAATTAAGAAAGATCAACTAAAATTTAAAAAATAAATAATTTCAAATTAAAAAATGTGAACTACACATCAAAAAAATTGAAATAGAAATGGACAAAACTGAATTCAAAATTAAAATTTTATTACACCTTTTGAATCTCAAATTAACAAATTTGAACATTAAATTAAACTAAGCTCAACTTCAAATGAACGAAAAAGTGGACGTTAAATTAAATGAAAATACACATGCAAACATTAATAATGTTTTCATAACAATTCAGTTTTGTCTATTGTTAATTTATTTCTTTAAAATCGCAGTTGATCGTTTTAATTTCCAGGTGACATATTTTATGTGAATTTGATCTTTATTAATTAAAAGTATACATTTCTCAATTAACACTTAAAAAAAAGTTTTGTTTGAGCATTAGCCACTTTTTATTTTCATTGGATCTTTTTTGTAATTTGAAGATGAGCTTTCTTAATTTAAAGGTGTAGATGATTGAATCAATATTATCTGGAAATTAATCGCGAGAAATACAGAGTAAAACAATTGCTAGTAACGAGGACAAAGAAACAAAATACACAAAATAAAAAAAAAACAAGCAACTGGAATGTTCTTTCTGATTTGACATGTTCTTTTCTTAGATCTTATCCCGAAAATCCTTGTCCTTTATGTGAGTTCTAAAAAAATTGGACAATCAGTAGTTTTTATTGGTATCCATACAATTATTTTTTGATAACATGGTCCGAAAGTAGATGTGTTGTATTAAACAGAAAATAATTTCACCAGTCATACTCACATATATATATATATATATATATATATATATATATATATATATATGTATATATATATATACATATATATATACACATATATATATGTATATATATATATATATATATATATATATATATATTTTATGGGCACTATCGTATAATTTATCTTCATGATGTAATTTGGATCTTGTATATTGTCTATATTTCGCTGCCTCCCGATAACGGCAGTGTAAGACATAAGGTCGGTCTATACTGTGGGAGAATTAAACTCCCACAACATGGATATGAACAAAAATGCCATAGTCTAGAAATGTTTCCCTTTCACTGACTGAAAACAAAAAACGTGATGCCCATTGAATAAAACTCTGTAAGCTATTGCACAAGTAAGTGAGCTTTGAAAAAACACACTAGTCAACCAAAGGAATATATATATATATATATATATATATATATATATATATATATATATATATATATATATATATATATGTGTGTGTGTGTGTGTTAGCTGTCTAAGGAGATTGAGAGGACTTGATCGCGATCAATATATATATATATATATACATATATATATATATATATATATATATATATATATATATATATCCACGTAAAATACGGACTTCCGATTAAATATAATGTATCGACTTTCACTTAATATACTCGATAGAGATTTATATAGAGATGAATGTATTTATTTATAATATTACAAAAGTTCAAATCAACATAGTACTTTAGATTTCAAGCTTAGGCGGTAAAAAGCGTTAACAACATAGCGGATGAAACCCAAACAGCGTTGGGTAATTTAAACACAATAAATCCCCTTAGTCCGAACGCAGCTTAAAATCTAAAGTGCTATGTTTATCTGCTTCTGTAATATTTTAAATAAATACATGTTACGCTCTTGTGATAATTGAGCACTCTTATGGATTTATTTCTATCAAATGGACCGAATAATTATATACATATATATAGTCATGAAGATCGCCTTGATCTTAAACCGTTATAATGTACACTGCTCAGTGAAATAACTTGTCTACGAGTAACTATTATTATTCACCATTTTCATCATTCGTTTAATGTTTATTATTTTGGTCTACGAAATGTATTACAATAAAAAACGCAACAATTAAATATAGTAATAAACAGTTACGTTTATTACGTGTGCCCATATATATTTATATATATATATATATATATATATATATATATACATATATATATATATATATATATATATATACATATATATATATATATATATATATATATATAAATATATATATATTCTTTAAGTAACTTTTTTCTAAATAAACGTTGCTCAATTACGCGTGTAAGAGCAATCATTATCCCTGGAAATACTATACATTTCCATGAAATAACTTTTTTTCTAATAGGGCAATATAAATTAACGTTGTGGACAGAAAAATATAAGTGTCGCGCTGTCGACAGTTGAATGGCTACCAAGTTACGGATATGATAAAACCTATCTTGCGCGTTTTATATGTGCCATGCTCTCCCAGCAGAAACACGCGTTCAAATGACTATATCGTGAAGCTGTTTTATTCGTCTGACACGTGTAAGAAACTAAAAAAAATACCTATTAGATTGTGTTTCATAGACAATAAATTATGGAATGTATTGCAACCAAAAACATGTATGCATGGCGTAGCAATATTATTTATGTATGACGTTGCATTTTCGTGGAAACATTTCTTTACATACAAATCATTAATTAAAATGTATCTTCGAAGCTGGATAAATAGAACATCCAGAAAGTGATGAATAAGATTTGAACCTGTACAAATTCTACTTATATAACTGGTAGGTTTACAATTAAACCCACATAGACTTCAGGTGGTATCACTTTTTTTCTTGTAGATCTATTATTTTCTGCCTTGTAAACAAATAATGCAAGTTTATATATATATATATATATATATATATATATATATATATATATATATATATATATATATATATATATAACATATTACTATACATTAATCCAATTTGCCATCACGGAAAATACAGGAAATTCCGACCATTTGGCTAAATATATATTAGTGTATCCGGGCGGGATTTCCCGCATTTCCGTAAAAATACAGGTAACGAGTCAGATCGAATTTAACTATCGCGTTATTTGTAATAAAAAAATTGCGCTTACATAAGGGTTGAGAACTACACACACACACACACACATATATATATATATATATATATATATATATATATATATATGAATTATACAACGCTGATTTTTTTTTGGGGGGGATCTCATTTTTGCGTGACTCACATTCTTACTTAAACAAGTGTGGCTATAGCGGTTGTGAATATACAAAGGATACCACGAGGTAATCATGCGATACGTACAGGATCCGATTACCAAAGAAAATATTACCATTAACAAAAAAAGCAGCGTAAAACATAATATAGTGGTAGAAATAAATGATAATGTAAAATACACACATTATATATATATATATATATATATATATATATATATATATATACACCCCGCCAGGCTGTTATAAATTGGTTTATTCCTACTGCGGTATTCCAACATGGCAAAACTGTTAATAAATTGATCCTGATATTTTGGGCAATGGCATTTTCGGTATTGAGTAATGCCACACATTTTACAATCCGCAGGTCAATGCAGGTGCAACATTTTTTTTTTTATTGTGTCAGTGACTTGCACATTTTTTTTGTTTATTATTTTATTTTTTTTACTTTTTTATCTTATGTGTCTTGGCTCTTTCGTTTTTTATGTTCTACGCGAGTGAAAACGAATGAGTCACAGAAAAGATATCGTAGAGCAGGTGATAAATTATGCCGGGGAAGGAGGGGAACGGGTGTATGATGTTGGTGTAGATTTCAAAGGTTGTTTAGAGACAGACAGAGGAGGGGGATTCTGTATAAGGATTAGACGTCAGTTGAACTGATTATTGAGTTTTTTTAAATTTTATTATTATTATCATCATCATCATTATTATTATTATTATTATTATTATTATTATTATTATTATTATTATTATTATTATTATTATTATTAAACAGCATTAAAAATGTTATTATTATTTAACATTTATTTTCAATTTTTTTTTCTGAGTGATGCAATACATTCCCCAATATAAACATTTTCCGAAAAAAAAAGAAATTCTTTTTTATTTGTATTTTTATTCATTATTTATTTTTTCTCCTTTTTTCCATGTATTTATTTGTGTTTACATCTTCCACAACATCTCATTCACAACAGGTGTTCGCCTGTGCACGTATTGCATACACACGCACCCCTTCCCCATCCCACGTACTAAAAGTTCGTACTTTTTATTTATTGCTCTAACACTCGTTCATCATTCACCCACCATCACGCGCACATCTACTCACCCAATCTCTCCGTATGACTCCAGTCATTCAAATAAGTAAACAGACAGAAAAGAAAATATTAAAAAAAATAACAAATTAGATCCGCCCCCCCATCCCACACCGATCGTGTGAACAAACATCCGGTTACTAGGCTAAACAATTAATTCCCCATTTTCACGCACACACACATACGCGTACCAAAGCATGCCGAGTACACACACACACGAGGAGTGCATGTGTGTAGCCCCACGTGGAACTTTGCATACACACACAATAGTGCGAATACAAAGGCAGACTTTCACTCTCTCTAGCAATCTCGCTTCTTTGACAGACAGAACTCGCTTCACCAGTGACTGAACATCGTCAGAATGGTAACGCTGGAATACATTAGAAGTGTCAAGCATGGCCGGCTGGCTGCAGAAGTCCAATGCTCTGAAAAATAAAATAAAAGTAATTTAAGAACTTTGATTAAAATATTCAATATTTAACTAGCTTAAATGACATCATGTTAAAAGCCTTTGAAGGCTTTTAACATGATGTCATTTAACTTAGTTCGTAGTAGTACAGTAGTAGTAGTAGTAGTAGTAGTAGTAGTAGTAGTAGTAGTTGTAGTATCCGATGCAGTAGTAGTAACATTCGAATTTGACGTCCCCCATTTAATGATACACACTAATTTTTTCATGGAAATCGTTCCAGACAAAGCATAAGCCACTTGCGAGCTACAAAACACTACTTCAAGATAGAAACACGTCAACGATGAGACTCACATGGATAGATTCCGACCCAGAAAACAGCAATCATTCCCCCGTTGTCAGAAACATCGCTTATAGAATGTGAGGACATAAGGACAAAATAAAAAAAAAACGAGTTACGAGGCGCCGAAAGTAAATCCATGACCCACTTTCTACTCTTCTTGTAGCTAATAGAAATTGGTTTCATTGTAAAGTTCTTATTTAGTTGCCTCCCCACGAAGGCAGTATTAACAGCTAGGTCGTTTTTTGATGTGGGAAAATTCAACTATCAAAAAACGCGTAGAAATATGAAAGACGGGTATGTAAAAATAACGATGAGAACGGTAGTTTTCTACACGAGGCTAGAGGAAGCATAATGTTAGAGAGGTGGACAATTCTCAACAGAACAGAAGACAAACCAGAGATGGTTGTTGCAGTTTGGGGTCGAAGAACACACGATTACGTTAAACAGGTGCACTCTGGATGGAGAGAAAAATTAAAATTGCCCCAGTCTCAAACGATCTCTCGTTCACCAACCGATGACAAAAAAGGCAGACATCCAGCGTCAGAAGTGATACTACACTTTGCTCCGAGCCAGAAGTTGACAGGATAGACATGTTTATAATATATGGTGTCTCAATAAAAACGTGACCTATTTGGAGGTTTATAACTAGGCCAATATAAAGTATATTATTCCGTGTTTACCTCAGGGATAATAGGAAATAGAATATAATTTCAGTATCATCCAAACAGATGGCATTATCTTCAAGATTGGCGGGGTTATTCACCTCATATCGACGTGGTTCAGTCAGTTCTTTCTATCAGACAACGTTAACAGCAGTAAACTTGTTCTGTTTGTATCAAGCTCCATGCGAAGCCCTTCACATGCCACTGGCCTCTATTAAGTATATCCGGGGGTTACCATCTCGAAATATAACATAATGAGACGGATTATCTCGGTTTTAGAATAATGTTGAGGAGACAGTGACGGGCAATAAAAAGCGTTACATTATGATCTTTATGAATTCTGCAGGACACACGGCGAAAAGAGCAATGCTTTTAAAGAAAACATCACTATGGATGGGCTTTGTCATGGCTTTGCACGTATACTAATCAGCAGACGCCGCTTTCCAAAATGATAACCAAGGCCGCCGGATTTAATACTACAGTATATTTTTTTGGTTTCTTTTGATACCAGAACACTCCACAAACACTTCCAGTAAGCATCAATTAACAGATCCCTGACATGAAAATCAAAGAACATGTCAGGATAATCGACAACTTAGCTTGACGGCTCAACCTAACCAAGGCGGATATTTAAAATATGTGTTAAGTCTATACCAAGAGATACTGCATAACCATTCATTTTAATTATCATGGCTGCTTTTAATGAATCAACAGTTTGAATGTGTTTCTTGTAGGGCTCATTAGTTATCATCATGTAGATCGATCACAAATATACGGAGACATTGGGTAAATTTAAATTTTAAATAATAGCGCTATAAAATCAAGTTAGAATTTCAATAATGAAACGCACCAAATCACAATAACACATATATATATATAAAATATCAATTATTACCAAATATTACGTTATAGCACAAAATAATGTT
The DNA here is from genome assembly GCA_963556195.1 of Sepiola atlantica. Lineage (NCBI taxonomy): Eukaryota > Metazoa > Mollusca > Cephalopoda > Sepiida > Sepiolidae > Sepiola > Sepiola atlantica. The sequence continues at coordinate 57,532,385 of OY744540.1, read as the reverse complement.
TTTGTTCAATTACGCCAATCGTAAATACATTCAGGCAAGTTGTAACAAATTGTAATCGTGTCAGGTAATTTATTTTGCTAAACGCGGTATGCATATGAAACAAGTGTTAGGTCTTATAACAGAAGTTACTAAAAATTAATTTTGAATATGTTTTTTTTCTTTTTTATAGCAAAGATTAACTACACAATGCAGTTTCGCACATAGTCGAACGTCTATAAAATAAAAACCGGAAGTATACACTCGTTTATAGAAAATAAATATTAAGTCGCACCCCTTTCGTTGCAGTGAACCGAAGATGGCAGAAAGTTTTCTTATACAATAGCTTCTTTCTCGAACTGTACCAACATGCAGGAATGTAAATGTAATGTAAACTAACATTTCGCTGCACCAATCCCCACTCAAGATTGTCTTGTAAACAGTGCCTCTAATTCTCAGTAGCCCCTTACGTCTAAGCGGTGATGTGCCTTGTTGGAGGTGAATATAAGAAGAGAAATGCTCTATTATGTTACGAGAGCTCATGTCTCAAACTTCTCCACTATCCTTTGAAATATTAAAATCTAACAAATATTGAACTTAAATATGACTCTGTTGTAGGATGCAGGGAAATAGTCCTGAGTTAATATATTTTAAATAATGAATTACTCCAGTTCTATACCTTTTTCTTGCACATATATTCATATTATTCCCACAAAGTGAACAAAGTTATACAATGAATTGAACAAACAATTGATTTAAAATACGACCGTATATTTTAGAGTTAACGTTGGTTTTTGAATCATATTCGTGTTTTGGGTATATGTAATATGGAAATCATGTCTTACCATTGAATCAAATAATAGAGTAGATTGTTTGTGACAGGGCGGTTTCTTTTATTAGTCACATGCATTTCTTGTTCAACACATCAAACCACGGAAATCAGGTGAATAGACACGACCAAGATGGCGGTTCAAAATTATAATGTATGTTATCGACATAGTGGTTTTCTGTTTAGGAATATTTTTTTTAAATAAAGGTGTTACCACATATCAAGGCCCAAAGGCCGATCGAGAATAAATGTTAATTTCGTGGGAGGTGAGGCAACACCGTGATGATTAGTAATGATTGTGAAAATTGTGCAGAATTTGATTAGTTAAGACGACAGCTCAACAAAAATTAATTTGCATTAGACTTTAAAACGACCATGTTGTAGTCAGCTGAGAGGCTGTCCCGCAGTATTATGTTCAGCAGGCAGGCAGTTCTAGGAAAGAAAGTTTACTCATGAGAGTTTCGTTTATTTTAAGTTTGAGGGAAACAGAGATAGAGAGAGAGATAGAGAGGGGGGAGATAGGTAAACTATTGACACAGTGGTTGCAGCTAGATGAATTTTTGTTGTGAATGTTTTACAGTGGGTAGCATAGATGTAAGCGCAGTCGGGCACCTGCCATAGATGAGAATTGAATGATTTTTATTATTTGAATTATTCGGAGTACCGTTCTGATCTTAGGTGCTATTCTCACAACGATTGGCCTATAAATCCACCGAACTTGGAAACGTGGGTAATAAATAAGTGTTTTAAGTAACAATCAGTTTAAAATGTTAGCCTTGTGGAGATTGATGGTCTAATTTTTAGTATATATATATACTACCAACTAAGGATAAAATACAAAGTATTTACTTCATAATAGTACCCTGACAGTACTGCCGGAACAAGAATAATCTACCCCTTAGATAAATAAACAGTTCAGCTCCAATTCCGTATAGATTTTTGACTTCATCAACATGATACACTTGACGAAGATTGAAACTAGTGATCGATGATCTCTTCTCTTCTAGATAGACCCTATTTCAAAGAAGAGACGTTGCTACGTTTTCTACTCTCTCTTCATGTGCATGAAAGGAGCTTGACTGAACGTCAATCTCTGGTTCTGTCCTGTAAAACATTCATATCAATAGCTCGTTTCTGTTTCACAACTGCAAAGAAAAACATTCCTTTCTTAATCTGGGTTCCAAAAACCAAACGGAATTCGCATGAACAGAGTTTCTTCCATCTGTGAAACACATTCAAACGAGACTGCTTCCCTGCAACCTACACTCTTGTCATCTTTAAGTTCAATGTCAACAAATACAAGCCGTCTCTTCAATAATCAATATTTGTCTATTTCATTCATCGTTTTAAATCATCTCATAAAATTGTTCATAATTCAAGTGGCACCTAACCCATCTCTTGGCGGTGTGCTATGATATGTGATCAATTATTAGCATAAAAGCCGTTTTCTCTAAATAAGGTTGTAATACTCGTGAGTAACTTCACTATAATAAGAGCATTTTTTCTATATAGTTATCTATGCGTCCGACGCTGCAGCCAGTCTATTCTGATAACAGTCACATCTTATGGTTGTAGTCATTAGTGTTATATGGAGAGGATTAGATGCAACGTAGTGGCTACTATATTACGTTGCCACGTTACATGAAACTAAAAAGAAACACGTATCCGTACTTGTTCCGTTTAGGGAATTATTCTAGCATTTGTGAAAATAGTTCATCCCGTCGGCTTGTTTGCAAAGTAAAAGACTCGAAAAACAAAAAGAGTAAAGTTCGCCGCTTAATTTATTCAATGTTACACTGTCGACATTATTCTTTTCACACACTTTTCTATTGTCTGTACCGTTGGAAGGTGCGCTCAGGGTGTACTCGTGACCCAGCAACAATGTCTAGTCTGATGTTTTCTATCCACAGCTAGTATCTACACAAATTATTTTTTACTAAACCACAAATTACATTTGTTTACTTCTCTAATCAACAACTAAATCAAATTATTATCTTGGCCATTTGACAAAGTGTAGTATCTGTTCTGATACTAGATTGTATTGCTTCTGAAGGAAAATATTTTTAGACTGAATCAATTTAAAGTTTAAACACGATATTAGTGTGTGCCCCTTTTTGAAAGCTGTATATTTCTCACATTAAAAACCGACCTTGTGTGTAACTCTGCCCTCGAAGAGAAATAAGTTCGAATAACCGGTAATGCCACTTGTTTGTTTTGTTCGTCTAGCTTCGAACACTCCACCTTCTACTAGGAGCGTTTATGAAGAATACCAATTCACATGCGGTCCCCAGTCAGCATGTATATACCGGTTAGGGGAGATGACATACTGCAGCTAGGATTTCCGAATAGTCATCTATCTTTTACGTGCCGTGCTCAACGTTGCTTAACTTTGGTGATCTAACGAGACCCGGTGTGTCAATGTAAGTATGCCGTATAGAGGTGCAATAGGAACAGCTCACAATATTGTCAAAACATATTTGAATTCTATCGGCGAATTATAAACTGAATTCCACTTTCTATCAAGATTCTATCAGCGCACTTTTCGTGACTTCAGCTTTCGAGGCCACCAGGACTAATCTCGTTACTTAAATTACATTAGTTATTTCATCAAAGAAAGCATGATTGCAAACTCCCAACTTCTATACAGGGTGGGCTAAAATAAGGGTCCTATCTTTAAATTTGAATAACTTGAATTTGAATAACTTCCACAAAATAAAAGTTAAACTCACCAAACCTTATGTGTGTGTAGACTGACCCTTCCGAGATTTTTTGAAATAAACAAAACAAATTTTAGCCGAAAAACACTTCTTAAAACTTACAAAAACTAAAGTATTGTTTTTTACACTGTTTTGAGTTTTTTAAGCAAAAATAATGTTTTCTAAATGAGGGTACGCTCCTTAGGGCTAATACGGCTCATGCTTGCTTCGGAAGGGGTCCTTTACTTATTCTAAAAAAAAAATTTTTTTAAATCAATAAATAAAAAAGTTATGAATTTTTAAAAATAGGACCCTTATTTTTGCCCACCCTGTATAAACAATCTCTCATATATACAGAGATATAAGAAAATAAATTGTTATTACTTACTCTCAATTAATCTCAATGGATGAGTGTGCTTCTTGTTATCCTCGGTGATTACCTCCAAGAAGAAGGTAGTGTTGAAGTGGCGTTTTAAGACCCTCTCGATCGTAAGTGTAGTATGGAACTCTTCGCCATCGCTCTGCGTCAATAAAAGGAAACATATATATACACGGTTAAAATAAAATAGAGTTAGTACCTTGGTGTGAGTATCCAAAACTAGTGTTAGGATTAGTAAGGTTCTTTTTCTTATGGGATGGCAATTTTCAGGAGTGAGTGAAAGCAGAAACACAACACCGAGACGTGTAAAAATGACTTAATGTATACCAATGAGAGTATTAAATCAGAAATGCCGAATTCTAATTCGATCGCATACAATGCATTTATTTATACATTGATGTCGTTAAAAAAGTATGAAACAGATATTGCTTGCGAAACATGCGCAAGATAAATTATGTTACATTGATTCTCTATATTTTCTTGTCAAGGTATTGTGATTCAGTGTTAAAAAGGCGTAAGCGTTTATTAGTATGGCCATTAGAAAAGAACAAGATCACAAAATTAAGGCTTAACGAACGAAGAGACGCCAGTGATAACATATTAGTGTAAGCGTGTAAAGTGGGATGGGAGAAAGCAAATGCAAAAACAAAAAAAACGAAAATCAGAAAATATTCAGTTATAAAATCAGAAAATATTCAGTTATGTCATTAGATTAATATAGACAATTTTTAACTTGAAAAACACCCGTCCCAGTACGGGTAACATAATTTCCCCGAACTAAACACTTTTGAACAGCATTAGGTCTATTTAAAATAAAGATTGAAATCAAAGCATGATTATACTAAACTTTATGTCTAGAATACTTATTCCAATTTTTATCAAAATTTATTACACGATGTTAATTCAAGAAAATATTATGTTAAAAAAGTCTGCAGAAGATATTGCTTAAAAAGTATGTAATAACTATTGGTCATCTTCTGTGGAAATCTGAAATATTTTAATTTGTTAATGGGAGGTGTGTTCGCCTATTATGCCCAATAATATCCTTTAAAATACTTTTTAAAAACTCATATTATAAGAATATTTATTAATTGATGCCTTAAACGTTGTTTAATTTTCACAGAAGTCGAGAGTATCTTAATTTTTCCAAAGGACCTCCACTATCTCTGCATGCTACTGAATTTAACTAAACATAGTCAATATTTTAACCCCCACGCCTATTATAAAAATATTTATTAATTGATGCCTTAAACTTTGTTTAATTTTCACAGAAGTCGAGAGTATCTTAATTTTTCCAAAGGACCTCCACTATCTCTGCATGCTACTGAATTTAACTAAACATAGTCAATATTTTAACCCCCACGCCTATTATAAAAATATTTATTAATTGATGCCTTAAACTTTGTTTAATTTTCACAGAAGTCGAGAGTATCTTAATTTTTCCAAAGGACCTCCACTATCTCTGCATGCTACTGAATTTAACTAAACATAGTCAATATTTTAACCCCCACGCCTATTATAAAAATATTTATTAATTGATGCCTTAAACTTTGTTTAATTTTCACAGAAGTCGAGAGTATCTTAATTTTTCCAAAGAACCTCCACTATCACTGCATGCTACTGAATTAAACTAAACATAGTCAATATTTTAACCCCCACGCCTAATAGCTGTGTTCAAAAATTAATAACAAGTTGTTAATAAGTTTGTGAGTCAACCGTGTACATACAAATACATAAACATATAAACACAGGTAATTTTATAAAATAGTTGTTGTTTGTATTACATATTACAAACAAGGTATGTGAAGATTACATAATCGCTTTCTTGATTGAAAATTAATTTTTGAACGATCAACTTTTTTTAAATGTAAGCATTTACGATCATAGTTTAATTTTATGATGAGGTACTCCGAAAATATAAATGTTTAGATTCATCTCTATATTAATGTACTTGGGTTGTCACTTCACGAGTATATATGTGTGTTTCTCACGATTATGTGACTCACACTTTATTATTTACACATTATCGGATATTTATTGTTATGGTGGGCTCGTTATCCCGCCTATTTCGTGACTAGATGAACTCTTCCAGAAACTATGTACAAAAAAGCTTATGACGAAATCCCGAAGAAAGCTTTCGGTAACATAATTCTGTACTTCTATAAATGTCCACTATGGTAATTATACACCCGCCCTGTCTATTAATTATATGACCTTCAAGGTCACAACATTTATTGAAATGAAAATTAAAATAGTATAAAAAACAAGGTAATTTGAAAAATGTCATTTAAATAGCAAATGGAAGTCCGAAATAAAATCCATCTGAATGCACTTTTGGTTTTCGCAAACAACTTAGAAAATATGATCTGTTATGAACAAAAAAAGAGTATGTCTTAATCCCTGACCCTTCGAACTCCTTTCATACTCTCGAATTGAAATCTGTTTTAGTGTAAAAATAATTAACAAATGCTCATGTATTCAAAAATTGAAAGTTTGTAAAGCTATTTACATGAAATAAATTCATCAACATAAGACAGGAAAACAAATAACAGTAGCTCAGCAACATTATTTTAACAACGATTAGGTTTTATCGATCATTTAATTACGAAACGAAATCGTAATATTTAATTTCAAGTTTAAAATCCGATTTAAAAAATATTTCGGTAAAAAGCAGCATAGTTAAAAGTAGAAAGGCAAAATGAAAATAAATGTAAACAGAATCCCGGCCAACGGGAGAGACGTACAGCTACTCAACATAATAAAAATGAAGGCACGTGCGGCCGGGTAAATAAATATGCACATTTATTGTTATGAGTCAGTAATTTGATGCTTGTTACCTTAATAATTATTCATGTAACTTTAGGTTATAACAAAAAGAAAAAATAATCGTGCATGCAAATTTATTTTCATGAGCAAAGTGTAGGAGGCTTAGTCTTTACTGATAATTATAATAACAACAACAAATTATTTTCCTTTTCATAGAGATAAAATATATATGCGCTGGTTTATGATATTTTTGTGACTAAACTAAGACTTAATCTATGAGTTCACATATGTGTTATTTACAAATTCTGAAGAGAAAGAGGCGGGTTAAAATTCCAAGTACAACGTCGTCAATTGTATTGCTGTAAAATTTACTTGCGTATTTCCTGCTAAAGTAAGAACTTATTCGCCTATTTCATGTTTTCTTGTAAGTTTTACTTCGATTATTTTTATCATTTTAGCGTTAGATATCTCTAACCTGTAACAACTGTAGTAAATGCATTGTTATTAATGAAACGAAAGTACTTACTAGTGCACCGGGCAGCACCGAGTGTCCCTACTTGTGTTAAATAAATAGTTGGTTGAGTATGTATATTTAAATTAAAACATATTCTACTTAATAAAGACGTAATTTTTTTAATGTAATTTCTATTGTTTTTTTTACAGATTTAAGAACACAATTTGC
>OY744540.1:57505057-57520057 GCA_963556195.1 Sepiola atlantica | reverse complement strand
ATTCTTGACAGCGCTGTGAAAGCCTATTCACTGTCATTACAATGGTGTATTTAGTATGTGAGGGGGTACACACTTTAGTTATATTCCTGAAGTAAGAAATGTGTACTTAGTAACAACACTTCTCTTATACTTTGATTTAAACAGTACTTTTGCCTTTTTACACACATTTCAGTAATATATTTTTGTAAGTCAAAAGTCGGTGTAAAACTGGGTGTTGTCCAGGGGAAATTGATGTAAGAATGCAGTATTACATTTAAACCAGATAGTTCTGGGAAATGAATTACATTATGGTTATTTTTTAACACATTAAAACCAAGGGAGGCATCATCTGGGTAGAGTGGAGAGAGAGGGTGGAAAATAATGTGGACGACGAAATGAGAAAAAGATAGACAGACGGCTAAAGAGACACAGAGAGATTGAAGTTTGTATATAAAGATGCTACACGCACTATTTAATTACTTTATATTATCGCCCTGGGCAACGCCGGATATGCCTGCCAGTATATATGTACACGTGTAATGACAGTCCGGAAACGCATCTTTTCAGAGTCATAGGCAATTAAAACATATAATAATCAACAGTATTCATTGTAAATATCTAACACGTACAATATTCTTGATAGTGCACTGTTATGGGGCTGATAAACCTTATCGCACACACAGGTGTCGCATTGATCCTGTTCACTACCGCCATCTTAGATTTATTGTAGAATTATAATTTTAGCACAATACAGGCCTTTGGTATTTTTCTTTATTCATAAAAGCAATGTTATAAATGCGCCACGTATTGTATTATTTTTATAATATACGTGTATATACATTAACTACTATATATATATATCACAGTAATTTAAGATTCATAGACAGCTATTAAAATGCGACACGGGAAATCGAGAGTTTCAACAAAAAAAAATCACTGTGTTGTGGGTTGTTCGCTGATTAGAACTGGTTCTGCTTTCTTTTTTCTCTGGCACATTTTAACAATGAGGGGGCTGTCCCATGATAGCATGTCACTATAAAAGACACGTAGTATTCTTTTATTCCAAAACCCCTCGCCTAAAATATTAATTTAAACACACTGTATATATATATATATACGTATTATATATTTATATATATGTATACATTATATATATATATATATATATATATATATACATTATATATATATATATATATATATATATATATATATATATATATATATATACATATATATATATATATATATATATATATATATATATATATATATATATATATATATATATATATATATATATACATTGCGTGTATTTAGGCAGCATATTTTAACTTAGGAAAACATTATTAAATAACACGGAGTCTTTTTGCTTGATAATTTCTTTTTTTTGATTTTTTCAATTTTCCGAATTGGTCATTTAATGTTTCGGTCAAAATGCTGTATGTAAGTTCCATGGGTTTTTTATTCCATTTTTCTTCCTTTTTTGCGAGTACTTTCAAAAGTGTTATTTTATAATGCTTGCCTGAATAATACACACACACACACACACACACACACACACACACACACACATACACACACACACATATGTATATATATATATATATATATATATATATATATATATATATATATATATATCACATTGGTATGTATTGCCACTACCCAATTTTGTTGAATTAGATAATTCGCTCAGTAAATAAAATAAAGTGATAAAACTTCCCCTTTTTACGTGGTAATTTCTAGTTCGACTGTCTGAAATTATCATCTCCTACACTGATGATAGCAAATGCGTGAAACGCCGGCTTATATAGGTAAAAATATTTTATTCATATTTAATCGTAAGTAAGCCGATTTAAGCGACTATATCTTTATTTACTGGTGAAAAGATTCATTCTATACGAGTTTTTTCCGATACCATTCATACATAGAAGTTATACAAACATGTCCTGAATTTTCTAAAAAGATGATTCATCAGAAAAAAGATCAGAACATCATCGAAGGATTCAAGCAAAGATTGGTTTACACTATATAATGTACGGTTAAAGATTCCCCTTCATCTGATTATGAACACGTAATGTGTTTTTAAGCTGGTGTCTCCATAGAAATGTTTACAAATTTAAGTTAATGTTTTCGGATACGTTTTCAGTCTTTTTATTCTGATGAATCAAATATTTGGACAGTTCAGGAAAAGTTTGTATACCTTATTTGTCTGAATGGATAAGGAAACGACCGCACAAATAAACCTATTAACTGATGAATAACAAATATTGTTCCTGGAATTTGAATAGTGTTGTACATTTGTACATGCTCTGGAAGTAAATAATAATATCTACTTAAAAGTGTGACAACAATCATAAATACATATATTTATATTTATATATATTAATATATGTATATATATATATATGGGTAGATAAAATGATAAAACAATCCAACGGGATTACATTAAAAATGAACAGTTGAAGACCCATAAGCTCAACTGTTCGCCCGATATCATGTGGCTTTTTCAAGAGCGGGTGAAAAGTGTGCTAAAAAAGTATAAACGACGGGAAAGGCATATCATTGGGGAATATATATAGTGGTAGGGTTTGAATGGAGGGAAATATATGCAAATATGTAAAGTGTCAGAAATAAGTGTGAAAAATGTCAGGATATAATTATACATACATATATTTTTTTATATATATATATTGTGTGTGTGTGTCTTTAATATATATGTAATGAAATAAACAAATTTACGAGTAAGCTTATAAAAATACTCACGTAAGACGACCAAATTCGTTTCGTCCTTACCCACGCTCTGATATTCGCCTGAAATTTTCAATAGCTTTTCACAGATATATTCACCATCATTCTTTGGAGCAACACCTGAAGCATTACAAATATTCAAATAGAATCACACATGCAAAATGGGCATCAACATTTTCATTTATGAAAGAAAATAAAGTAGCATGAGATCCGATCAAGCAAGAAGAAGAATAGAAAATGAAATCAAATCAACTCATGTGGATAGCTTATTTCATTTTCATAACAAAGATGTTTCTCAGTTTGAGGAAAAATTAAAATAATGAGCAGTGGGAATAAAAAGTTGATATATACAAAGTAAGAAATACAAACATAATTTTTTTTAGATGTTTATTAGGTTGAGAAATCAGAATTTTAAAGCTGCAATATGTAAATCTTATAAATCTATAGATACGTAATGCTATAAATGGTAGCTCTACGATATAATGTTTGCAATTTTCTAAAAAATAACTATCGTATCTAATGCATACACTATTGTGCCATTTCAGTGTCTCAATTGTATCATATCATAGGGGGAATCGGCTACAATTTATTTCTATAAAAGTCAGAGGAAATGTTGCTTTGTAAAGATTATAAAACAACTAATTGATTAAGTATGAGATGTCAAATAATGTGTAAAAGGGATGCTAGAAGAGCCATTTCCGCAGTTGTCTGAAGAATTACATCGTGGAATTAAATAAGTGTTTTTAGCTTAACAGCAATCAGTACTATATTATACACTATGGATATATACTTATAGTAGTTATTTCTTTGTAAAGTTCATCGAAAATTAGTGATGTTGTGTAATGTTTTCTTTTTCTGTGGGGTCTTTAAAACTAGGGGAATATGTATAGTTTATGTAATCTGATAATTGAATTAAATGAACTTTCTTGTGGTGTCACCGCAACAGAACATCTACATCCCCACTGTTCACTGTCAACTGCTCGCTTTTCAATGCTTACTACTTACTGTTTACTGCCCAGACATCAACTGAGCTCTTCAATATCAAAAGATTAGTTTTATACTAATAAGGGCACCCCATATTCAAATTACTTACTAAAACCCACCACATATGTCAATAGACTCCAAACAGCAAACCTGCAAAGCGGTGATAATTCAATTATCAGATATTGTCATACCCCATATAATAAAGCTCATTTATCATCACATAATCCCGTGCCCAAATCGGTACATTACGTTATCTCCAACTGCCTCCATTGTTATTCCCTCATCTTTGGCGCTTACATTTCCATCGTTTACATGGAACACGAGCCTTACATCCAAAATATACCGCGGCATCTGTCGACGCTCTAGTTGTTAGAGGATTGCACTCCAGTAATTACTCCTCTTTCTCATTGTGTCGTAAACCTCTTCTTTGATCCTGATTTTGGCTGCCCTCTGCTCTTCGATTTATGGGGATTCATCTCTTGGTTGTCTCTATTCATAATTAAAAATTGATTTATGCGGCACTGTCTGCTCTCTCTGTCTGACATCTGGGTCCATGTTGTATATAAATGAAATATTTCTCATCACTAAAATATAATACGACTATAGAGTTCCATACGCGGACTTAAAGTCAGGTAGATTATGTTATACTGATTGGATTTGAAACATTTATTCCGGAATTACTCGAAGATTGTATCGTTTTGCAATTAAATTATTAATCGAACCACATTATTAGTAAACAATAATTCCTGTTCTTCGTGTAGTATTATTGTAATTGCTATAAATAAGTTCAGTGGGTTTAAATAGCTAACAAAACGTTCACTTTTTTCATACATGACGATTTGCTAAATATTTTAAAGCCAGTATGAATTAATTTTTACTGTACACTATCTTGCGAATTCATTTCAGATTTCGAAAGGGTCAGGAAGTACTTTATTTTTTTCTCCACCATTAAAAATGCTTTTAAATAGATACATTGTCAGTTTAATGATAAAGTATATTACGAGAAAATTAAAAATGATGACTGGAATTAGATTATTTATTCGGACGGTTTATGACGAGCATGTGTTTGATTTCAAAACGACTATGTAGTCGGCAAGGAAGCATTCCCGTAGTAATATGTTCCACTGATGGGAAGTTCTTAGTAAGAAACTATGTTCATGTGACCTCCACTTGATACTATGCACATGGAAGAAGAAAGGAAATTGCTTTTCATTTGTAGTAGACAAGTTCTTGCTGTGAATGTCTGATGAGAAGAGATCAAAGATTAGAGCTCAGCCGAGTATCTTCCTTTTATGACATCACGTTACATATTTTTATCTAAACATAACAGATAATAAAATCATTATTTTCTTTGTCTATGTGAAAATTAATTAAAATAAAATAGCCTGATAGCCTGACAGAGTTGCCCTCTGCAAACTGCAAGTCACTTATATGCAATGCGACTTGTCTTGACACTTTTGCGCCCTCGTCAGTGATAGAATCACCAATAAACTATGGATAGGAATCAGCGTCAGCCGAGAGCCAAAGCGTTCAAATATGCTGGTCTTCTCGACAGATTTGTGTTTCAACTGATTGCAGTGGAAATGAGTGAAGTGATAGGCCTCGCCACGCGCGACTTCCTCGGAAATCTTGGTCTTTTCATGACGGGACACAACGGAGACAATCGTAAATTGACTTAGCTTCATGAGCGCCTCTAATTCGCCATTATTTGTGGAAACACCTTGATCATTGTCTCGGCCTGGCAAGGACATTCAATGAAACTTCATAATGCGTACATGTTGGTTTTGAAAAAAGGGATTTCGTTAATTCATTATTATTTCACTTCCTATTTTAATTTTCAATATTTTATTTGTATTTCAGTATTAATTATTTTAATTAAATGTGTTAAATAAATACCTGCTGATATCGAAAAAAAAACAATTTAAACGTTATATTTTAACAAAATGCCATTATCTATAAAAAATAATGATGTCAAGAGACAGAAAATGTATTGTCCTAATCAAATACTGCTAGTCTCTGAAATTCCATATGAACAAACAATAGTCGACATTGAATTGGTAAATCATAATGGTTATTGAGAATTGTGCAAAATTAAATCTAAAACGTTACCGTTTCGTCTTGCTTTTACAAATGGTTGTTCAAGTACAAATTTATTTCGAATATAAATATTTTGAAATAGTATTTTTCCTGTTCGTGTGAGTAGTTTTCGTTATTTCATTTCTGAGTAGAATATATAATCAATTAATCGTAAATTAAGTCACGTAAAGCAAGAACCACACAGAAAAATGGAAAATGGTAACTGTTACACCGGCCGTTTTTACACAGGAGAAACTACACCGGTTATCACTATAAATAGTGCGAGTCACCAGAAGACAAAGCACAGTCTTGTAACTGTCTAGCCAAGTGCTAGTCACTTTCTTACTTGGTTAATACACTTGTTAAACAAACCCTCGACTTGGCTTCCTTTATTTATTATGTACTGTTGGACAACTTCACAACAGTAACAAATATATTTTTAACCAAGGGAAGACAAAAAAATGACAATGTATTTTGAATTTTATCGTTAGAACTGCATCTTAATATTTCTCGGAATAGATATGGGTATTATAAGGAACGCATTTGAATATAGTTATGAGTAACATTTTTATATTTGTTAGAAATGATTTCTTATCTTTTTTAAAAAGAGATCTAAATATTTTGAGAGAAACATCTGAATATTTTTAAAAATGGATTTAAATAGTTTTAGAAATGGATATTTATATGATTTTTTAGAAATAAAAATTCTTATTAAAAATGGATGTTAATATTATCATAAAGGGAACTTAATATTGTTCTAAAAATCAATTTATTTAAAAATGGTCGAAATTGTTTTCAAAATGGATCTAAATAGTTTTAGAAAATGATTTTTATATCTTTCATACATTGATCTTTATATTAAAACAAATGAACCTTATATATTTAGTAAATGTTTTTCATATTGATCTACAAAGAAAGATTATTTTGTTTAAAATGGCGCTCGATTGGTTTTCATGAATCCTATTTAATACTGGAATAAATTGATTTTAATAGTTTAAGAAAAACATCGATATTTTTATAGAAATGGATCATAATATTTAAAAGTATGCATCTATAGTAATGAATGTTAACATTTTATTAGATGTATCTTTCTTTGTTATGAAATATAAAAGTGATTTGAAAATAATACTTACTTAAAATGGTAAGGTTTGATACCATCACTTCGGTTTTGTAAAATACCGCGGATACGGAATAGTTCGTGTCGACGGCGCCATCTCTAGTAACTAACACCTCACCTGATTTGCGTGACCATCTGATCTCGGTGTTCAGGATATCTGAGTATTTAACGGTAGCTGTGCATTCCAACATGTAGGATTCACCTTCTTTGACTTTGTTCGGGTGCGACTTTATCTTTACATCCGCGGAGGCTGCAAATCAAACAAAAATATAAAAAGTATTTACTTACACATTATATATATATATATATATATATATATATATATATATATATATATATACGAGATAAGTGTGAGCCTTTGGGTTACCCCTTTAGCTCAAGTTAGATTGTTAAATCAAGATAGAGTCAATTTGCAAAAGCAGTTAAATATAAACAATAGAAAATAATAAATGCAAAATTAGTCGCATTCTGCTCGCTATGTGTTGCCCCCTCTCTCTTTCTCCTCATCATGTAGTTAAAAAGTGTTACTGCTTATAGTTTTATTCATTTTTTTTCACATGAAATATTCTAATTTCGTTTATATTTCCTTGCCTTCGACTGTTGATAAAAGAGAGAGAGATAGATAGAGAGAGGGTGGAAAGATAGAACGACGAACTGGAGAATGATGGATTGCATAGTATAAGATAATCACCTATGATCAATCAACTTACAGTTAGAGAAGCTGAGAGTGCTAAATAGAAACATAGTAAGATATGGGTCACGCAGTGAGTTGTGAGAATAATTCAAATAATTGAGTTCATCTTGAATGCAGTCTATCTCGGAAAGAATGCCTCGAAATCAGTACTGAGAAAAAAAGTGATTTTTGTTATTTGTTTCCTTGACTTATATTTTCGTTGGTCTTTTTGTCGAGCAAAGCCATACTCAGGAGTGAACGTATATGAATATCAGACTTTCCCTCTCGTAATATAGAATGGAACCAATTGAAATACGTTTCTCTTATTTTCCAACGATGCGCTTAACTGTGTCACTTGACTTTCAAATCCTCTCCGCATCATCACTTTGTTTGTACCCTCTTAACAACAGCTGCACTCCGAGCAGTTTGGGGGCTGCCAGAACGCTGATCACTCTCCGCTGATGTGCGGCCATTTTTGAACCGGTTGAACCACTCCTAAATTTGTGTTACGCCAATCGCATTTTCTCCAAACACCTGCTGCATCTAACGCAACGGCGGAGATCAACACCGTTGCAACAGAAAAAATTCCAGAGGTGTTTCCGGCAGTGGATGCATCGGTGGGCTAAGTGTGTGCAAGCACAAGAGGTCTACTTTGAAGAGGATTTGGGTACCACTGCCGTCAAGTATTTGGAATAATTTTTTCTGGCCTAACGTCGGATACATTTAGGACTTTGTGTGTATATATATATATATATATATATATATATATATATATTTATATATATAGGCGTTTACGCTAGGCGATGATTTAATATCATGGAATTATTCTTTTTTATTCAATATTGTATAATGTATACTATAAGCTATTTATTAGAGAAGAAATGAGAATTGTGAATATTAATGTGTCGATGGGGGATTCTTGTTTTACAGAAACGAATCACAGTGCCAATGGACGCTGTCTGTAAATAAGAAAATGCACTAAGCTAAATAACAAATAAGTATTTCGGGAATTATGAACTAGTAAATATAACTAGAAAGATAAATGAGAATAGATAAAGACTATTGTTGTCACATCTTGGCTGGTACAGCAACCACTCGTCTCTTTCTCATAGACAGGGTTCATAAAAGGGTCTTTAACCACATATGTCCCGCACTTTCTACGAAGCTCAAGTTCTTGCCCCATCGCTGTCATGTTGGATCCCTGTGCTTGTTTTGCTAGTATTTCCAGGGAATGTGTTCCGACGACCTTACTGCAATTGAAATGGTATGTTTAGTCGTATGGACGATTTGGGGAAAGATCAATGGACAACAACAAAAGAGATGGGCCGACAAAAGAAGGATCGATATTTGTATGTATCCCTTACAGCTCACATATTGCCCCAAGGGAGAAGCGGCGAAATTTCGAACTCAATAATATAGCGACTGTCTCTTGAGTATAACGAAACAATATAATCCCCAGGCTAACCTTAGTAGCAGCAAATGTTGACAACATTCACTGTAGAAGTCCCC
Source organism: Sepiola atlantica (assembly GCA_963556195.1). Taxonomy (NCBI): domain Eukaryota; kingdom Metazoa; phylum Mollusca; class Cephalopoda; order Sepiida; family Sepiolidae; genus Sepiola; species Sepiola atlantica. The sequence continues at coordinate 57,510,965 of OY744540.1, read as the reverse complement.
GTATGCCATATTATTTTCTACCTAATCACCGGAGAGCTTACCGTTACAATTCCTCCGCAGCTCTCTATCTCCCAGACTGTACCAACATGCAGACATTAAAGTTTAAGGTAAACAACATCCTACTAAAGATACCCCTATAAATCTGGCCCCTAATCCCAGTAGCACTCTACGCATCAGTGACAATATGCCTTGTTTGTGGTGAATTAAAGTTTAAAAAAAAAATATTTTCCTATTGGAACAATGACGATTCTTTGGGTGGGAATAAGAAAACAATCTGGGTAAAGGTCTATGATGGCGTTACGCAACATAATGTGATAAAAAATGAAAATGGTTTTATATTTTGTCTTTAAATGTTATCACATGAGGAACCTTTTGAAGTAAACAATCAATGTATTATTACGTAGTAATAGAAAAAAAGACGTAGTAATACATGTTTCGTCAAAAAAACAGACAATAGCGTCTATTTTATAGCTGTTCAGACTTTATTCTTAGCAGAATATTTACACAAATAACACGTGTTTTTCTTCCGATTACATGGGTAATATTACTCATATTGGTTTTTACTCAAAATGGTTAATCATTTAATATTATTTAAGAAAACAACAAAATAAAACAATTGTCATCGCCTATACACAAGTGTTTATCGTGCGGGACGCTATCCTAAACCATTAGCTAAACCTGGCAAATTGTGTCAAACAGTACCTTTCACTTATTCACGTATTAACAAAGAAAATAAACTGGTTGAATTGTTCAGACTTTTTTTTTAAATAATTGCGTTGCCGTTTTCCGAAACAGGTCGGGTGGCGATGGCATCTCAATATTCTCAAAAACTGACACTCATACAAAGTTGACACTTCCAACATTTTTCGTAAAATAAGCTGATGGTTAATGAATCAGAGTTTATTCACGCTGGTTTTATCTTAAGTTTTGAAAGTATAATATTAAAATAAACCGATATTTCTGGCGCCAACAGAAATAGAATAAACGTCATTGACTGTTATATTATTTAAACTTGTGATTTCCCTTAATTTAGTTGAATATTGTAAATGCTTATACTTATTTGAGAATGTGACCAGAAAACCTTCTCATAATATAAACAAAACTTCTTAGAGAAATCTTAAATAAGTAAACGATAACGCATCAAAAATTGCTTATTTTGATGAAACAGAAAAACAGTATTATTAGACAATACAAGAATAATAAATAAAATTATTTATAATATAATATCTCCAATATTAACATACATATAGTATTACTCGTAACAAGGCTCATTGTTGTGACAAGATGTTAATGTATGGTACCCCGGACTAAAGTAAACTTTAACTTCTACCCTACGTGATTGTCTACACTGCTATTGAGGCAGCAATACAACAAAGAATAAGAATATTCCTATCATGTATTTAACTAACATAATCAGCTTCGGCATAGTTTTCTGGCAAAGTGACAAAACTTAGCAAAATTGCTTTTCATCCTTCTAGTGTATAGTACTCTTATTCTTTGCTACTTTAAACACAAGATTTATGATACATATTTCCAATATACACACGCATATATGTTTCATCTTTACCAAGGCTAATCAGTATGGTTGCATATAGTTGCATATATATATATATATATATATATATATTTTATTTTTTTTGATTTTATTCCAAAAATATATATGTTGCTCTGAATTTTCATTGAGCACTCTCATAAACCCGGTTTCAACTTCCTTCGGATTCATACCCCCTGGATATTTGTAACAAGTTAATTATATATATATATATATATATATATATATATATATATATATATATATATATATATATATATATATATATGAGTTAAATGTATTTATAATTGCTCTATCTCGTATATTGAGCTTAAATAATTGCACTATAGGTTCAATTTTTTAAAGTATACTTTTAGTCTCATATTATATATATATATATATATATATATATATATATATATATATATATATATATATATGTGTGCGTGTGTGTGTGTGTGTGAGTGTACTACACTTACCCGTGACCCAATGTTGGGAAATATGCAACGCTAGTGTATATATATATATATATATATATATATATATATATATATATATATATATATATATATGAAATAAAATATGTATAAGGAAATATGGTGTGCAGGTTTTTCTTAATAAAAAAATGTGTATTTTGACTGAGGTTTGAAGGTGGGTATCACAACATCTTTAGCAATTGACATGATTTGTAGTGAATATAAATCGTAAATATAGGTTTAAAATAAAACGAAATTCAATGCACTACAATATATTTGCTCAGGTTCTGGGTGCGACAGCAGACTCACCTTTTATAAATAACTCAATGCACTCTTCCGAATAAAACATGGTATCGTTCACTGAAATCAAATCAAGCTTCATCAGATTGGGCATTGGAAATTCGGAGCTACACTTGTTAGTGATTCAATTGGGTGTGCTGTATTTCCGGTTTAGGAATTTATGGGTATATCTGGCGAAAAGGTGCGTAGATATGGTTGAATAACTTATTTTTCTAGTATCGGGTAAAGGTAAAGGAGTCCATTACTGAATTTGGGTTGACATACTTTCAATAATGTGTTGATATCCATACATAAAATACCAACTAAAATTATTCACATATTAAACTGAGATACATAGAATGTATAGCAATAGTAATAATTATATTTTTATTAGTAAAATAATAATAATAAAATACTAATAATTCACTAATACAATAATAATAATAATAATGAAATAATAATAATAAATAATTATAATAATTAAATAATAATAATAAAAAAATAATAATAAAATAATAATAATAAAATAATATTTATAATAACACAATAATAATAATAATAATAAGAAGAAGAAGAATCCACTTTACAATAAATACAAATATGTATTTATTTGTATATACTATATATTCTTAGCTTTATTTACTGAATATTAAGCTGTGACCTTTTGAAAGCTGATGTTATGGCTTCATAGGTACCACTTTATGGGGTTTGTATATGATCTCATTTGAAGTCATATGTATGCCCGTATTTCGCTATTCTCTGATAAATTAATATATGTATATAAATAAATATATGTATAAATAATAAATATAGTTCTATTAAGTCATGCAAATGTGTGTAAGTAAAACAATCGTTTTCTAACCCCGAACGAAACAATAATGAAAAGCGAGAAAGCAAATAATCAGACAACCACTTTACATTTACCCCGCTGCCTAAAATAAATTCGTGAATATATTCTCTACTCTATCAATCACAGTGACGGTGGGTATTCTTTCTTCATATAATCAGGAATGATAATAATAATTTATACATGAAAAATTAAATTACTGACGTTATTCTATGATTTTGTATCAACATGTTAGTAAGATACATTGAAAAATGGTGAGTGAAATACCTATTTTCATTATCATGAAAACATGATCAAGTAACGGTGGTATTTATTGAAGACACACAAGGATACGCGGTAGTCTTGGATGACAAAATAATAGAGTTAAAATGTGTGGGTAACTTCTCACTTTTTAAACTTAACGTTCTTTTTATCTCTCTCTATCATTCCACGTCCCCGTTACGCAACTTTTTGAACACACCTCTCCCACTGATTATATATCTATGTATATGTGCTAACAGTGGTTTAAAAGAAGAGAAAAGAAAACAATGCAAAATAGAAATATATACAGTCATTAGTGTCAGACTTGTTGTTTAACTTAGTTTCATTGTTGTTTTGCAACAACTACTCGTATGGATGAAACAAAGTAATTTCCCCATTCCCACATGTACGAAATTTGTCTGTTGACACCCCAAATGAGTAGATGTAACAATGTTGTTTACAATAATCAGTCAGGGGTTGTACCGAATCAAATGCAGTAAAGGCGGGAAGTTATTTTAGGTTCTATGTTATAGCCGAGCACACGCAGATCGAAATACGACATTCGTTTGTATAATAGTGCTGAACCTACCCGTTATTGCCAAACATGCATTAATTCCATTAAAACAAAGCTCACATTCTAATTATGCTCTTTAAGTTACAAAGATTAATTATTTTTCATAATATAATATCTCCATTGTGATATAATATTACAAAATATATATTGTATTAATAAAATAAAATGTTGTATCAGTCAAAAAGGTGGAAACTGCAAAACTCTCATGACACCGTTATATATCTTAATTTACTTCAGTTCGTATTCATCCGTTACATCTCTGCATTGTATTGGCTTCTATAAATTATTGTTTATACATGCACACTAAACAATGCTGAAAGCAAACTGCATTAAGCTTTTATTAATCTTATGTTTTGAGACTTATAGATCAATATTCAAAAGTGTTTTCATTGTAATAATCTTCATTGCCGAACTAATCATCTTTGAAAAGAAACTGAAGCAAATCACATATTTTAGTGTAAAGAACATGTAGCACTGACATGAAGGAAGAACATCGCTAGTCTGAATCAGAGTAGAATTATATAGACACATTGCTATTATTGGTCAACATTGAACACGCGACAAGCCAATTTTATATATTAGAACAACTAACGTCTTCATAACTTTTATAGTTGACTTCAGTTGTCGAATTGTAGAGTAGACCAAACCACTTTATTTGGCTTCAGCTGAGCATTTATGTAAATAGACATTTTAACTGAAATTGTACTACCGTTTAGTATCTGCACATCTTACATTTACACTGTGGTCATGTGTCAGTTAATGTGGCTGAGCTTAGAAGTACCACTTCTTCACGGGCCACCGAATCTAAACGGGTGACGTTGGTTAAGCACATACAAAATCAGCATCAACCAACGTCTCAGCAAGCTATGTCAATGTACTGTCGGAACCATAAAACACTTAAACCGGGGATTTTGGAAATTATTTGGCTTATTCGGACGACTATTCTTACCTTGGTTGTAATATTCAGAAGGTGTTCACCAATGTACCCTCAGAGCTTCTTAAGGTGCATATTTTCGAAAATTCTACCCTTCTTGTCGAACTTAGAAATATGTGTCTTACTCGAGCACTTATAGGGAATTTCAAACTATACTATTCATCTTATCAAAACCTGAAGAAGTCTGGACGTTACATCAGCTGAATCGGTGTGAATATAAACATAAGGATTATAAGAGATTTTCAGATAAACCAAATAAACAAAATATTAATCCTCATTTCGACATTCAAAAATAGAATTTGAAGAACCGTTCAAAATTGTTTTGTTTTGTTTTATTACAAGAACACATCAAATGTCGAAATACTGTGAACACTCGTTTATAAGAAAAGATAATAAATAGATAAATAAATATGGTATACCACACAGTAGTCAGAAACGTTTGCAAGCAGAGGATTTAACTGGTTTGGCATTTTGTTGAACTCGATTATATTAGAAGACTAGTTTCATGTTGCAAAACATCGTTATTTAATGATCTCGTGCGTTACCCCTTGTAGACGATTGCGTTTAAAACGTTACTTTAAAAAGACGACCTATTCAACACAATGTAAATAAAACATAGTTTCATACTTTTCCTGAACGAACTGTGAGTTAATTTAAAAATAATTTAAAAAATAAAAGATCCGACTGGGTTTACATTTTATCAGCCTATTTTATCGTCCGTGTCAGTAACAGCTTTGTTTGAGATGTAAATTATCTCTGCGTCAAATGTTATGTAAGCATTTAACATTTCTTTTTTATGTACGCATTTGGCGGTTTTCAAATTAGCTATTCGCCGTTTGAGACTTTAAAGTAATCGTCGAATGAACGCATTTCTCTTTTGCTCAGTCGTGTAAGTCAGGCACACTGACACAGATACGATAGGGGGTCAAAGAATACGTGTGGAAACATGTTTGGTTGAACCGTGCGTACGCGTAGTTAACTAAGCTGGCTTTTATTCGTGTGTACACCTTTCTATGCTATGTTGCTT
>OY744540.1:57477557-57502557 GCA_963556195.1 Sepiola atlantica | reverse complement strand
CAAAGCAGCAGCACATTAGATACTTCCCTCCCTCTCTATTTCTCTCTTAAGAAACTTTTTTATCCCTCATCGCCTGCGGCTAGCTATCGTCACAGGCTAATTGGCAAATACATTTTTCTGCTCTTTTTCCCGATAAGAAATCAGTTCTAGTTTCCTACCCACAAGGCGATTTGGTACAAGATTAATGTATTTCTGCTTCGAATTGGCTAGAGAAGTCAAGTTTAACCATTAGCTGCTTTCAGTCGGTCTATTATCGAACCTGGCGCGGTTTTCTCACTTTGTCTTCGTCTTTTCGCTCGATTTTTTTCTTCACTTCCAGTCTATGATAAATGAACTACCTGTTTTTTGTCTACGCAGAATGAATAATGAGATCACAATATTTTATTTACCTGGAGAACTTGTAATTAATATTGAAAATTAAATAGTTTTACAAAGAAATATTCGACTAAAACAATTTGATTAATGTTTTTCCTGATTTCTAAAGTTTTCTCATTTTAATTATTTCATTATTCTACTGATCGATGAGAGTTAACGATTTTCTCTTTCGTCTTTCTTTCTTTCTTTTCTTGTATCCAAAATGTGTTGACATTTTTAACCAACACCTTTTTTCACGCTGATATATTAACGGTCTTAATTCATGTAGTTTTGAAATTAGTAAGATGTCACTACCCAGAAATACGCGAATTAAACACGTTGTGATGTGAAAAATTACAAGAAAGCAAGAATGTAAAAATATTTTGTTTAATAATCGATGAAAGTATATCCGTAACGGGAAGGTAAAATACATTACGCGAACAGAACAGTTTCGCACAAGTTGGTTTTAATTAAGAAGAGTTAAAGAAAGATTTAACTCTATTGAATTTCATCTCTAGAATCCTTATTCGAATTCAAACTTTAATTAATATAATTAACCACTAAAACCTTATTAAACCACTAAAATCAAACATTTTGAGAAATATTTTTAACTTATGTCTAGTAACTATTGTTGACATTTCAGAAGCATGGAAGTTTCATAATTTTCACGAAAACTTATCAGGCATTTTTAACCCCTGTGCAAAAAAAACTGAATGAAAGTAAATATAGCAATAATTGGAACTCCTTTTATCTTACAGCTCTGTTCCGAAATGCATGATACTAAGTTAATATATTTATAAACATATACAATACCTATACTACTTGCTCAGCGTTTTGCCTTAAACTCTACTTCAGACTCCGCCAACCACCCCCTCCCTAAATTATATTGCGGACCTAAGCCAAACATTAAAATGTGGTGATCACCCCATCTCAGGTCAGGAACATCATAAAAGCAATTTAATAGTAATAAAGAAATGATCTACAGAACTGGTCCTTGTCCTCTCCTAACTCTACAACAAATGTCTTGCTGAATCTTGCTTCCCTGATAGCTGGAAAATTTGCCTCTTTTGTACCAGTCTTCAATAATTCTGGGGATAGAAGTGATCTTCAGAACTACTGCCCAATCAGTCTACTTCCGATATTTGCTAAAATATTTGAATCTTAAATCAATCTAGCGATAGTCCGGCACCTAGTTAAAACTTAACTTCGTTCTATCCGCTAGTATGGATTTAGACAAGAACAATATACTGTCAATATACTAAAAGTGATATCTGAACGCATACACTATACACTAGACTAGGCAGGTGAAGCTAGGGAAGGAGCGTTTCTTATATGCAAGGCATTTGACAAAGTATGGCACAAAGGGCTGCTCCTAAACATTATTTCATATGGTATTACTGGATAAATATTGAATATAATTATATCCTTTCTAACCAAAAGAAAGACCCAGGTTGTCCTCGATGGCCGTTCATCTAAGAATTATGACATAAATGCTAGTGTGCCCCGGAATCTATACTTGGACCTTTATTGTTCCTGATTTTCATTAACGACCTTCTGGATGACATAGAAACTAAGATAAATATATATGCTGACGACACAACGCTCTAGTCACGCCATGTGGGCAAAAGTAGTGGATTGGGTTTATAAATGGTTGGTAACTTTAAATGCCGCAGAGACAAAGCTACTTTCCTTAAATAACTAAGAGAAACATGTTCTACGTCGATTGTCATGGGCAATAAAACCCTACCTGAGAGTCCAACATTCAAACTCCTCGGCCTAACATTCACAGGTAACATAGAATTGGAACACATACATTGAAGACATACCAATTGTGCTGCAAAGAAGGTAGTATCCCTCTACCGTGCTAGTAAACTCCTCATACACTGACATTATCCTGTATCTCTAGAAAGCCACCATCCGCCCATGCATGGAGTATTGTTGTCATATCTGGGCTAGTGCATCATCCACTAGTCTCTCCATCTTAGTCAAGGCATAAAAAAAGAGTCGCCAACTTAATAAATCCATCAGTATCAACCAAGATCCATCCCCTGTCATATGAACGTTATGCCACATCCTTGTGATTGGTTTACAATACTTCAGCAGTGTCAGTTTATAACATTTACTATAAATATAATGTTACTATAACATAACGTAAACCAGTAACTTTCACTTCCTGGCTTTCTTTTATATAGATATTCATAAGTCATGATTATCGTGTTCTCTACTTTAAAACAAACATTAACGACATCAGATGATAAGACACATTTAGTCTATACAATCTCCCTTTTCTCTTTTTTTCTTTCCTATACCATATCGCTTATATATATATATATATATATATATATATATATATATATATATATATATATATATATATATATATATATATATATAAATGGAGTTGTTTGAAGGGTATAAAGTAAAACACAAATGAAAAGAGTGATGTGGTCAGTTTCCATACACACCAACGAACGTGTTTAGAAAAAAGTAATCATGTTATATATATATATATATATATACATATATATATATATATGCATACATAGACACATAGAGATTTAGATAGATATATATGTATATATATAAATATTAGTGTTTCCTTAAATATATATATATATATATATATACATATATATATATATATATATATATATATATATATATATATATATATATATATATATATATATATATATATATGTATATATATGTTGCATTTCCCCGTTACTAGACATTATGTTCATTCTTCTATTTGGGTCGTGATTGCTTTTAATTTTTTTTATTTATTCTCTTCATCGAGTCTAGATAATCTTTTACAAACACGAAGAAAAGGCAGGCTAACATCAATAGGTCTCAGACTCTCATCGACCCTATTCAACACCTTTTAATTCAGGCAACGTCTATAAATAGTCGTATAGACGAGGTGCACTCCCAACTGCATGACACAGATGAAATAAAAACGCAGACAGCACGCAATCCAAACAGTGGTAAAAGTTTTTCGAAATTCATAAATACTTACAGGAAATCTATGGACAACGTTGAATGCAGACATGTATTAGTAAGCAGACTATATAGTGGAAAAATATATTAATAAATATAAGCAGACCAAGTTATTGCACGCATTCATATGATCGTTTTTCTTCACTTTAGAAAAATCATTATTTTTGCAATATGCTTCCATACATATACACACATACAATTCATACATTCAGAACATGTATATGATATACTATCAGAGCCCGTGACGCGGCGTTACCTGAGAAAATTAGGAAAAATCACAAGGCGCAAAAGTTAATTTACAAGGAAAACTTTTCTTCCAACTAAAAAGCTAACCTATTTTCTATAATATAAAAATATTCGTAAATATTACTATGAAAAGCAAATTGGTATAGGAAACAATAAAAAGGAATATTGAAGTAAATAGATGTTTTTTTTTTAAACGTGGCGCGATCGCATACTCATGATAAGTAAGTCAGAAAGCAGTAAGAAGAGTTTTGCAAAACACCGAATTCTGTACATATTCCATCTATTTTTGAGACATCCCCATAATATATATATATATATATATATATATATATATATATATTTATAGGTACAAAGTTTTAATAAAAAGTGAATAATGTTGGACACACTGCCATTATTATTTATGAGGATTGTTTTCATGAGTTATATTACAAAAGAGGAAAAAAGAAACAGGAGAATGGGAAACAAAGATGAATCACTTCGTAAACTTTTTTTTCTCAATGCTCCTTTGGAAAAGGAGAAAACATCCTAATAGAGATAGAAAAAAGTTTACGAACTGATTCATCTTTGTTCCTCTTTCTCCTGTTTCCTTTTTCCTCTTTTGCAATACAAATCATAAAAAAAATCCTCATAGATAATAATGGCAATGTGTCCAAAATTACTTCACTGTATATATATATATATATATATATATATATATATATATATGATTATTTTTATTTAAACAGACATGTACAAAATCTGCGACAGTGCCATGTTGATGATTTCGATAAACATCTGTTATATAAGCTGAGATCTCATAAGGCAGATTTAATATCTGATCTTAGCCTTAGATAATATTTGGAAAGAATGAAATGGGGAGAAAATCAAAATAAATGTTAAATTAAGATTTGGAAGGTCACGTGATCGGGAGCATTAAACATCCAAATCAAAAATAATATAGAGTAAAATATATAACACATAAAATATAATATAAAATGAAATGAAACAAAATAAAATAAAAGAAATGAAAACGTAATAAAAAGAAAGATAGGAAGAAAGACGAAGAAATAGAAAGAACAATGAATAGATAGATAGATAGATAGATAGATAGATAGATAGATAGATAGATAGATAGAGATGAAATAAAATAAAATAATATGGTACAGGTTAAAATAAGAAATAAAATAATTTATGATAGAGAAAAGGGAGGGGAGAAGGATGTTGGTGATAGAGAAAGGGAGAAGGTAATTTCATGTATATATATATATATATATATATATATATATATATATATATATATATATATACTACTGAAGAGCAGAACAACATTGGTACTGTCGGTTTCAAGTCCGAACAAAGCGGACTCTCTTCAGCCTTGGTTTATTAAAGTCTCTCCATATCATAGGTCATTACAGATGAAGTGTGTACGGTAACAAGCACAATGAATACAAGCTAAAACATAGTACTAAAAGTGTTGCTATCATATTCATTAGCTCTATTCAACATAGATAAGATGGTCTGTTTGCTCGTCATCGCATTCTGTGGCGTTTTAATCAGTCTCTTCGTCTTCGAAATAAAAACTCTACCGGGAAACATCAAAGAAAATCCAAGTTGAAATAGTTTCATAAAAAAAAAATAATTTTCTTTTTAAACATGTTGATTAAATTATGAAACAGATGTTTTACTTTTTTTTTAATCTTTATTATTTTCTTCCTCGAGTTGTGTTTCTATTTTTTTATCGAACGGATTCATTGTTTCTCTTACTATGAATTGTAAACCGACTTTCGTTTCATACAGAAAAATGCATATAAAAATAATTTAATTAAATTAAAATAAAAAATGCAAATGTCACATTATTAGAAATAGAAAACCATACCGCACATTAGTCATATATTTTTTTTTTATTTCTTCAACAAATTCCTTCATATATGATATTTATTTTATGATTTTCTAACACGCAAAATTGCAATGCGCCCCACGATAGCTGTCCATATCTATATTAATTGTTTATACAGCTTTATACTAACAGGATTTCTCAGATTATATATACTATAAGATATATATCAAAATAAGGAGATATAAAGCTATTATAAAATCGTATAATGACCACAGTACATAAAATACACTACCAAACTAAAATCGGAAAATCTGGAAAGATGGTATCATCACTAAAAAAGCTATACTATACTGCACTTAAAAGAGAGAGGTGATGCCTGTGAAGTATTATAAAGAACGAACACATACTGCCTTTCCGAATAGAGAAAGTAATTCTTGGGAGGATGTTCTCATGTAAACAAAACCGATACTAAACCACTCCTCCCGAGTAGTTGAAAATGCCAGGAAAGTGTAATTGCAATAAAAGAGAAACTGCACTACCCGCACTGAATTAAACATTTAAATATACTACAATAAGACACAGATATAGAATTAATAGTATAGTTTGCGCTTCAGGCAGACAGAGACTAACAAATTTCCATCAGATATATATATATATATATATATATATATATATATATATAGAGAGAGAGAGAGAGAGAGAGAGGGGGGAGAGACAATAAAAGAGAGAGAGAGTAATATAGAGAAATAGATGAAAAAATACATATATATATATATATATATACTAAATTACCCGTGATATGCTATGTTGATGTAATTCAGAAAGTCATTAACATTGCACTATATGTCAATACATTCTTAGATAACTAAAATAAATAATTATCTACTATATTATTTTGCTATCTGATTTATATACGTGTTTTTGTGTGTACGAAAATATATTAGCTAGAAGAAGAGAGGCAATATTTCCTTCAATGCTTAAAGAGGCATGAAGTCATATTAGTGAGCGCTTGCATCAACATAAAGAGAGAGGGTGATGAGCTAAATATATAGATTGCTAAGAGAAAGATAGCTTACCTGTTACGTTTACTATACATTATTTCTAAGTAGAACAACTTTCAAACATGTCGCACTCACTAAATCAGTAAATAAACCTAATGCTTTTTCTCAATTAAGCGAAAATGCTGTAAGGTAAAAACAATAAAAGTGCTTTAAAATAGTAGAATTTTTCTCAATCATATTTAGTTATTGTTAGTAAATTACGTATTAAAAACTTTATTGAAATTGACATTTGAACGGCTTCATCCAGTGCTTGTTATTTAGTAATGTAACAAACCATACCACACATGATATATAGAATTAGAGCTGATTTAGCTTACTTTTCAGATTACCTGTAGATGTATTTGCTTAACTATAATCGTAAATACTTATAACGACATTTTTTATATCGACATATACATATAAACTATATATATATATATATATATATATATATATATATATATATATATATATATATATACATATATATATATATCTGTCTTCCTCTTTCTCTCTCTCTTTGTCTCTCTGTCTCTCTCTCTCTATATATATATGTGTGTGTATTTGTGTATGTACGTGTGTGTTTGTGCATGTGTGTCTGTGTGTCTGTGTGTGTGCGTCATCCTATTAGTTAACATTTTTTCAAACATATCCAAAGAAGAAATTTAACCTGTTTAACCGGTGATTTCTAGGACTTGCTTTTCTTAAACTACGCTCTGTGTAATATTATAAAATATACCTGTTTGTTTGTTTTTGTTATTAACCATATCATAGCAACTAGGGGACGCAGCCGTCTTGTCTTTAACTCTACACTTATAATATTGACGGTTTCCTTGTAAGAGTCGTATTCATTAATGTAATTAAGCTGATGTATGCGAGATACCAACGAAATAAAATAAACAAAGATGTATGATTTAAACACAACCATTATGTCCATTTTGAGTAATATTTAACATTTACGTACCGACATATGATATATTCATGGCAAGTAAGCTTAACTCAAACATATTTTACATGCCTGAAACTATTACTCAGACAATATACATAATAATGAATATGAATATAAATTCATCAAAATATATGTATATATATATATATATATATATATATATATATATATATATATATATATATATATATATATATATACATATATATATACATATACACATATATACATATGTTCATATACATATTTATATATATATATATACACACATATACATATACATATCTACCTATGTACATATACATATATATATACATATACATATGTACATATGCACATATGTACATATACATATATATGCATATAGATATATACATATATATATATATTACATGTACACATATAAATGCACATCTATATATAGAGATATATACATATACATATATATACATATGCATATATATATATATATATGTATATACATATATATACATATAGATATAAATATACATGTATATATACATATACGCATATACATATATATATACATATATATATACATACATATATACATACATATATACATACGTGTCTATATATATATATATACATATATATATATATATATATATATATATATATATATATATATATATTATACGAAATCTAATCAAATCAACATTAGTTTCCCTAACGCATGTTGTCTATGTAGATGTTATAATCTACATAGACAACATGCGTTAGGGAAACACAAAATACATTTTAAAATATTCCTTTGTCTGTAGAAATTCGTTTACAAAAAATATTTTAATAATTATGATTATCATTATATAGACATATACTCAATAAATCACTCATATTTTTATACAGTTTCATTCTATTTCTGTCACTCTCTTTGATTCTGTATTGTTTCACATGCGTAATTCTTATTTTATAACGAGTTTTTTTAAATCGCGATTCTCTCACTCTATATCCCTGTTTCTCTCTCTTCTCTCTCTCTCTTCTCTCTCTCTCTCTCTTACTCTCTCTCTCTCTCTTTCTCTGTTTGTTTGTTTATTTACTATCGAACTTTATTAAACTTACCATGAAGCAGAGTATTGAAACAGTTCATTATAAACAATAGAAATATTACAACTATTAATAATATTTCACTGTTTTCAAGACGGAACCAGAGCGATCATTAGAAAGCAAAAGAGAGGGATAATGCTAACTGAAAAACTACTTTTTATTTTTGTATGTCTTTATTATTTTACAGCTGTATTGGATTTGCAAACTCACGTTATCCTGTTTGAACGAATCTAACCCGAGCTTAATGGCTGGGAGAACAGGTCACATATTTCTATGTACATACTTACTACCAGTGACTTTTCTCTTTGCTTTTTTTATTTACCTACAACTTATATAATTAAATGGATTTGAAAAGAATTGCCCTGTTTATAAACAATATCATGTCTTCAAGTTACATACTGTTGATGATTAGTATTGTGGTCCTTGACTAACACTGAGATACATAGAAACGTAAAGAAACTCATTACGCCGCTTCTATTTTTATAATAGAAATTTGTGAGCACGGTACAATCAATATGGCTAAGAAAGCGTATCGTCGTACACAGTGGCCTATGTACGACCTAAGCCATCACGACGTGTATACGATTGTGTCAACCTACTTATATAATTAGGATATTGAAATAGATGTAAACAGGAGGAATCTTCAAAGAATTGTTTTTTCTTGTTTTGTCTGGCTTCTTGAAGTGAAACTGTTGCTTGAGAAGATGATGAATGCGTCCGACACGGCTATTCAGAAGAGGGCACACGCAGATGCAGCTTTAGAGATGATGCCGTCACACGCAGCCGGTGGCATCGCACTTGTTTGCAGTATTGGAATAGAATGAATAAAAACAACAATAACATTACGAAAGGATAAACAATGCGTGGATGACAATGAATAAATAAATAAATAGCCTGAAAATTCAATACTGCGCGAAATAACAGTATTTCTCTCTGAACCCGCATATACACAAACAACTTATTGAAAGTTATAGTCGGTGTCTGTCTGTAACGTAAACTACGTCAGGTCTATGAATCCGGTTTTAAATGAAGTGGCTGCCGTGTGTAACAATGCAATCATATGTTATATGGCCTATCCTGATTGAACTTGAGTTACTCTTTTGATAATATTAGTGTGACGACCTGATATTGCCCGGAACAGTAGCAACTGAATAGATGAGTTAAAAGTGTGCGCAACACCGCTCTTCATCTATCCCCATTATATTCTCCATCTGTCCCTCATCGTCTATCTCTCTCTTTCCCCAATCCCGAAGATCAATAATCCGAATGTTAGTTCCAGTTTCACACTAAATGTGTCTAGAACAATAAGTTAAAATGTTTACACTGAACGCTTGGCTAATTTTGTTTCTGGTGACATTCAAAAAAATAATACAATAAAACGTGCCATATTCTACCTTTAATATGTTCATGATGTGGGTGTTTCTTGTGTAGTTTCTGACTGTTAGCTGAACACGCACCTATACACTAATAGACAATTGCCCTTTATATAAAATAGTATTAATATCGTGAAGCGCGAGAGTTAGTTGTGTAGAAATAAAGAACGGTAACTCTCGTATTTCTTCTGCGATGATCTCTGCAATCTCGAGGTGCCGTTTTTGAGTCTTAAATACATGCGCTGCTTCGTCGATGATTATGTGATGCCGGCTTCTAGCTCTGTCTAGCCTTTACGGTTGGCGAAAATGAAAGCCATGTTAAAATTATTAAAAAATAACCTTTAATGGTTCGAATTTAAATATCTGTGAGGATCTGACGTCATATGTTTTAGAAATGTGACTGATTTCGGTCAGCGACGGAAAAACATCTCTATTGTAAGTGTTTCACTTGTTTTCATTATAAGTAAGTTATTAGAAATCAATGAGTGGGGTTTATAGACGTTACACTGAAGTAGAATTGAAAAAAAAAACTTAATATGATGAGTATTTTATGTACAGCTGTAATCGCAACTAGTCCAATTTTGTTTAGTTTATGACATCATACTTTTAGAAATATTATTTTCATGTGAAACATTCACGATAATTTCTTCATTTATAATTATCTGCCAGTGATTTAGTAAGCTCAATATATTGAATAGAGCAATAAAATGAAAAGATGAAAGATGAAAATAAACGTTGAACAAATACACCATTTATTAAATCATCAAAGAGGGGTCTGGCTATCCTTAATCCATGGATTTTCAAACATTAATTCTTTTCATCAGAGGATAAATATCGGTAATGTGAAAATGCTGTTAAAGTTAAAGAACTGGGAAAAATAATTCTCAACTACTCTAAAGTTCAGATGTTGTCCATAAAAAGGCTAAGTATTCAATAACAATCAGATTGCTATGGAATACTCAGCCCAAACAGCAGTTTTGTTGGATTTGACTCTCTTAATTTTAGGAATCATTTTTGCCAAAAAAGTGTTGTGTGTATATATATATATATATATATATATATATATATATATTTATTAATTTTAAAATTGTTATCTTACCGGTAATATTTACATTACAAATGTTTGTCCTCGGATTAAAAGAATTGAACTTTGAAAATCTATGGATTAAAGATAATGAGACCCACTCTTGCTTGTGAACTTCTGATATTTTAATATATATTGTATGTGTACAATTTTTGTTTTCATCATTCATTTTCTATATATAACGTTATATATTTGTGCGTGTGTGTGTGTTTCGGGGAGCCAATTCCCCATTGTCTCAATGTTTGACATAACAAAGAGAAGCAACTCAAAACTTATCTCTTATTGCCCAAGCTTATTAAACACTTCTAATTGTACAAGCATACTAGTATAATATTGTTATATAACAAGGCAGAGTGTAGTTGATGTGTGTACGCGCTATGCTTCAAAAGCATATATGTGAAAGTGACGTCGCCTAAATTTCTAGTTAAGCTGCGTAGAATTTTAAAAATAGCACGAGAGAGTTATACTCCCACCCAATTGTGTCACATGTCTGACAAAAAAATGTCCGAGTTGGATCATAATTGTCAAAGACTGGACGGTGTATATTCCTGAAACCCTGAAAAATAAAGAGATATAAATACCACTTTTATATAAATTAGTCATAGAAGGCTATTACAACTAAACAAATGGAAGTATGTCAGGGTTCAGAAAGAAAGATAGAAGGTTACCAGTTCATATACGTTTCATGGGATTTAAAACACTTAACATTTGATGAAGAGGTGTTATCTCGAATATATTATAACACCATGTCATTGTGTAAAAGTTAAGACTATAAAAGGAAGATTTACTATTAATAAAAATAAAGAAAATGAATTCGCTTTTACCTCTATTTAAAATACCAAAATATGTACATTGTAATAGCCCTCAATGACTCTTTATATACACATTTAACTCAATGCGACAAGCGAACATCTTATTATTAATCAATTATGTTAAACTTTTTAGTGACGTATTCAACCCGGAAGAAAGGGTATTGACTTCAGTAACAGCGTATTTAAACACTGTTGATGCTGTCACAAGTTTGGCCAATATAAATGCTGGAATGTGGCCTTGTCCAGTATTTAATAATACACACTTTGCAATGTTTTATGAAGATAATAAAAATCCTGGACATAAATAACACATATGTTATAAACTTAGGATGAAGATTAACCTAATCATCATGATACAAGAGAAGAGAGCGATGTGATGAGGATGATGATGAAACCCACTTAACTGACAGGTGTAATAGAGTTATGATTCTCTGGTCGACCTCCAGGTGATGTAGCGTCAATTAATCATCACCAGGCGACCAGACGGGCGGAAGAGACTGTTAGAATATCGCGAAAATACTGGAGAGATCTTATTTTTTTATGTGTCAAACTCACTTTTCTACGAACTAAAAAAAAGCTGTCTTTAAAAAAAGTTACACAGGAAAGACAGAGACATTTTAACTCACTCTCACTCTCTTTCTCTATCTCTCTCTCTCTCTCTCTCTCTCTATCATTCTCCATATATATATATATATATATATATATATATATATATATATTATATATATGTGCGTGTCTGCATGTGTATTTATTTATTTACAAACATTATACATAAACTACTCAGCAAATGCTCAGAGTTGTAGCCAACTTGAAACGTTTTATAAATGATAAAAAAGTGAACGTATTTCCTCTCAATAAAAGGGCGAAGACGCATCTTTATGATCGTAAAATTATATATATATTATATATATATATATATATATATATATATATATATATATGTATATATATATATATATATGTGTATATATATTATGAATTACAAATCTGGTATGTAATAGAGCTAGACATATACATAGACAACTTGATATTTTCCTCATGCGATCGAATAGACGTATTGTGCCTAAATTACTGTATACACGTTGACATAAAATGAATATTTAGGAAGTTTAAGAGTAAGACAAACGGGAAAAAAATAAAACCTTAAATGCCATAAAATCATTTCACGGAGGAAATTGTCTGCGACATTTATTGTGCTACGGAGCAGTTTATGATAGTAATTATTATGCTAAAACCTCCCATTTTCTCAATAATCTGATTATATACCGACTAAGAGATTCAAGATAGCATACATAGAAAACAGAGAAATCAAATTATATATATATATATATATATATATATATATATATATATATATATATATATATATATATATATATAAATAAACAAAACAGAACGCCACTGTAGACGTAAGGGTCTTCTGAGAAAAAGGGTGAGAGTTTTATTTCGGGGGGGGGGGCGGTCAACCTACATTTAGAGCTGTGCAGTGAGATGTTTGTTTACATTAGTTTTAAATTTTGGCATGTCAGTTTCGTCAAGAAAACAAGGAGCGGGGAGGGAGTTCCAGAGTCCAGCAGCGCGAGAAAAGAGGGTTTTGGAGTATAAGGCTCTCCGGCATCTGGGGACCTCCACGGTGAATGGATGGGATTTGACAGATTGTCGGGTTGGTCTAATGAATTTGCGTCGTGGGGGCACCAGAGGAGTAAGTTCATCAGAGCACAATCCATTGAAGTACTTGTAAAACAGGCACAAAGAAAGCAACATTGCGGCGATCGGACATGGGCTGGAGCTTGGTGGATAGTGAGGGACCTATTAAGTGTGCGACTCTTTTTTGTACATTTTTAAGAAGGAGAGACTAGTGGATGATGCCCCAGCCACGATGTAGCAACAATACTCCATGCATGGGCGGATGGTGACTTTGTAGAGATATAGGTTAATGTTAGGTGTGAGGAGTTTACTAGCACAGTATCGGGAGCTCATCTTCTTTGCAGCAGCCCTGGCAATATCTTTAATGTATTTGTTCTAATTTCTGTTATCTGTGAAAGTCAGGCCAAAGAGTTTGAATGTTGAACTCTCAGGTAGGGTGTTATTTGCCATGACGATCGGTTGTAGTTATTGAAGGAAAGTAGCTTTTTCTTTCCGGCATTAAAAGTTACTATCCATTATTGACCCGAATATACATATATAAATATAGTGGGGCAGGCATATAGACTTATAGATATATCGAAACGCACATCATGATTCATTGACATAAACGTACGCACATATATATATATATGTGTGTATATATGTATGTATCGACAAAAGATTGATAAACCACAAAATTAAACATAAAAAATCACATAAATACCATCGAGCGAGTAATTAAAAACACAGAAAGAGAGAGACAGAGACATAGATAGAGACTATATTTAATAGTTTTTTAGAAAAAAATACAGATCTACTGTAGCTGACGTGCTAGATGATTCTATCAATGGGCTATCATCTAACGCCGATATTTAGGAATTTTCAACGGAAATATCTGAAAAAAATTCAACTACCATTAAAATATATTTTACAGACAGAATGAAAATTGTTTGCGACATTTATTGTGTTATCCAGGAACGTACGATAGCAATGTTTACGAAAAATAATCCTGTTTTTATTTCCAATAAATCGATTACATACAGTCTTAGAGATTGATAGATATGATAAGCGTACATATATTGATCTATCTATCCATCTATCTATCTATCTATCTATATATATATATATATATATATATATATATATATATATATATATATATATATAAAATATTTGTTATTGTTTATATTTTTATCTATGGACGTATACGTTTCGTCTCTTTTCAATCAAGACTCATCAGCACAGAAGTACGACTATTCACCACCGGTCACACGATTCGAAACCCTGAACTACAAGTATTTTTTCAACCTACAGTCCAACGTCGCTAACCGCTAGGCCAGTCCTGAACAGCTTATAAACAATGATAATTTTAACACATTAACGGCGGCGAAAGCGTACAGGCATTCAAACTTCTATAAGTGAAGGAACGATGCATAAAGCAAGTGACGCTACGCTGTGTTACTACTACCATTTTACGGTGCTCTACTTTTTAACGAGGAGCTTCAAATATAAAATATTTGTTATTGTTTATATTTTTATCTATGGACGTATACATTTCGTCTCTTTTCAATCAAGACTCATCAGCATAGAAGTACGATTATTCACCACCGGTCACACGATTCGAATATATATATATATATATATATATATATATATATATATAGTAAGATATATTTTTTTAAATATGGGAATTAAGCTACGCAGTGGCTTCTTTATTTCATTACCGTAAACTGTATTTCAGCCTGACGATTCCCTACGGAGATGAAATACGGAAGGTTCCGTTTATTGTCAAAAATATGTGTTCATAACTTACTACCTAGCCCTACTCACGTAGTAAGCACTGTTGAAGTAAATACTTAAAATCGATACATAATATACTATGTCGCCTTATAACGTCTTCTGAAACTCTAATATAAGATACATTTAAATACATACAAATATACATGAAAAGTGATAACATGTCGAAACGCCAATATAAATATATATGTTATCATACTAAAGCCAGGTAAAGCAACGATTGATACCTTAATGACTTCCTCCCATATATTTTAATGACATAACACATATATGAAAATATTACTCTATTTATCCGGAATTCGCAATTTACTGAACTATCTCTTAAAAAGTATGTTATAACTGTATCTTGCTTGACATCCACCGCTATAGTTTTATATAGGTTATAACTTGCCTTTTGCCACACTTTTGTTATGACGATTTATGTTAATTTATCGTCACAGGTAATGAAAGTAACTGTACAACAGAATAGTTTAATAGTTTATTATCTAACATATTTAAACAGTTGCTGAACTGAAAATGGAGATTAACAGAAAAAAGTTTTAACGAACTTATTTAGGAATTAGGTATTTCATTTTTAGAATTTAATTAACGTGGAAAAATAACTTGTTCTTGATTCTAAGATCAAAACCGATGTCACTACTCACCCCCCACACACACACATATATATATATATATATATATATATATATATATATATATATATATATATATATATATATATATATATATATATATATATATATTGTTAATATATTACATTCAAGTTTCAGTAAGGAACATCCGTGTAATCATATTAATTTAAGGTTGTCGCGAGCAGAAAACTAACCTATATATGCATGTATATATATATATATATATATATATATATATATATATATATATATATATATATAAATATATATATATATATATATATATATATATATATTTATATATATTTACATATGCATATATATATATATATATATATATATATATATATATGTGTGTGTGTGTGTGTGTGTGTGAGTGTGGGTCTGGTGTGTGTTTTTAAAACACCCGGCATAAAGATGTAAATATGTCCCCCGAGAATGAAACGCGGGAGCCTCTGTGTAGCTTAATTGCCATAAATATATTGTCATAGCTTACAAAGTATATATATATATATATATATATATATATATATATATATATATATATATATATATATTTATATATGTATATATATGTATATATATATATATATATATATATATATATATATATATATATATATATATATATATATATGTATATGTATATAGGACAATTTATGTCAGCATATTTTTGTGTTGATCCTTTCTTATTTCCTAATTTGTTTCCCGTGTTTCTTCTTGTTTTTTTTCTGTTTTCAAGCGAGAACTGGTCGATGCATCGTATTGGCTAATATGCCTAGTACTTTCGTTCGTTGCTATCTTCAGTGTAATTTATGGCGTAAAAAATGTGTTTAGATATCTATCAGTAGTTTGGGCGGGAATCATGTGCAAGTTACAGTATTAATAAACTACTTCTGTTAGTAGTATTGGTATTTTAATATTGGTGAAATGTATTATGTTGATGGTTGGCTTTTTTGTTGAAATTTGAAGGGATCTTAATGTGTCACCTTTGTTCGTTAGTTGTGTTTTTTTAATTGAAAATGTTTATTTACGAAGAGTCATCAACATTGAGAGCGGTGTAAGAAGATGTGGGTAGACACACACACACACCCACACACATATATATATATATATATATATATATATATATATATATATATATATATATATGTATATATATATATGAAAATATAATTTAGATTAAATCCAACCCAATGTTAAGGATAGGTTTAATAAGGCAATAACAAATTAATTATAATTAGATCAAGCCACGGGCCTTGCTATAATATCGTTTTTATTTTTAGAAAGATTGAGTTCTATATTTAGTTTCCTCCTGACGAGAGCAAAGTTAGACACAAGGGCTGCTTATGATGTTGAGGAAATACAGCTCTAAAAAATCGGCTCATGCCTAGAATCTTAATTCGAATTTTGATCAAAATCCATTGTATGATTATAATTCTTGAAAATGTATTAAAAAAGCTTAAGCTTGAAGTGGCGTGAAAGAAATTGAAATTAGAAAGTCTTCTATTAATTCCTGTAAAATTTACTACAAAATATAAATATCTGAATTCTCAAATCGGTAATGATACTGATTTTATGCCCCCCTTAACTACAAGTGTATACTGATGTCTACCCATGTACACATGCGTTGTCACTATTGAAGTAAATACGTAATGTATTATGTTATATATATATATATATATATATATATATATATATATATATACTGACTTCAAGGGCGCCTTTTTGCAACGTTTGTAAATTCTCCTATTTCTCCAGTTTTCTTTTATTAGTAAGGTTTTGTAACCAGAATATTATTCGACGAAGAATCAAAAACGTTCGAGATACAAGTAAAACATTATTTTGTTCATGTATACACTAAATAATCATTAGTAAAATTGAAAAAAATAAAAACAAGTATAATTATATGAATAATGCTGTTATTTTTAACAATGTTTGCTTAAATAAGACAATGCTGCCTATAGACAAGCACATAACTATATATATATATAAATATATATATATATATATATATATATCAAATATATATAAATTATAACGATGAATTTAACACTTAATGAAAGATAACGAGCAAGTTATGCAGTTTGAATTGTTTTTCATGAGTTGATTACGTGTTCAATTTCAGAATATAATAATTGTTTTCTTCCTGCTTTCTGCAGCCGCTTTACAAGTGTAATCGTCTAAAAAGGTTTATATTTTCATACAAAACACACACCCAGCAATATATATATATATATATATATATATTATATATATATATATATATATATAATATATATATATATATATATATATATATATATATATATATATACTATATATGTGTGTGTGTATGTGTGTAGCATGATATATGTTATAGATATATTGCTGAATAGCTTATATTACGCTTACCCAAAAATCCAGTGTACTTAATTTACAACAAACACTCTATCATTTTCCTGAGACATGAAACCAATATTTTCGAAGTTGCCGAAGAATGTATTTAGGATAACAATATCGGAATAAAATAGAAATATATTTTATGGATGGCGTGAAAATTGTCTGCGACATTTATTAGTATATCGATTGTTACGTAGAGTATAAAAAAGTTAATATAGGCATGTATATGTGTATATACATATATTTATATATATATATATATATATATATATATATATATATATATATATATATATATATATTCAAATTGCTTGATGCCTAAAGAAAAACTGATGATCAATGATGCATATAATTAAATAAAAACAGCAGAATGCAAATTAAAACATAGAAAAAATAACATGTTGTTCCTTCTTTAGTATCTTATTGAAAGTTTATCGACAAGGGAAATTGCTTTTCTATGTTCTCTATCCAGAAAATAAATTATAACAGTTACCTATATAACTATACATTTCTCTTTTTCTATAGCTCTCTATGCCCCTTTTATCTATCTGTAACATCTACGACATACATACACTCACACACCCACATATATATGTATAATATATAACATGTACACTTTATGTGATATCTCCTTTATTTATTCACTGATTGCCCTTATTTTACAGGACATGTACGAATAAACGACAGTGAGTACACCAAGACCTCAGTGGAAGCTGGAACAAAGAATACACTGTGTAAAATGTTACTACAAGTCAGGCTCGTTTAAGAAAACTCAGGGCAGTTTCATGCATCAGTTCGAATGTGAAAAGGCTCCATCCAAAAGCAGAATTCAGAACTGGGTGGACCGCTTCGAGAAGTATGGGACCGTGGAGAACTTCAACGCTGCCAGTGAGAACCGTCCAAACAACTCGGGACGTCCAAAGAAGCAGACAGCCGAGCTGGTCGAAAGTGTGAGAGAGTCTCTCCAGGAGAGTCCGAAACGCTCTGTGCGTAAGCTAAGTCAGTCCCTCGGTATCTCCCGTGAGACTTGCAGGGTAGTGCTCGTGAACGATATCAGGGCTTACCCATACAGAATACAGACGCTGCAAACCCTTACAACCTCAGACAAGCAGCAGAGCTGCGCTATTGCAGTCAACATCCTTGATAAGATGGAGGAGACAGCAGGTTTCCTTAACCTCCTTTGGACCTCAGATGAAGCTCACTTCCATCTTGCCGGAAAGGCGAACTCCAAGACAAATGTCTCTTGGGGGTCCTCCAGACCCAATGACGTAGCCACCAAGCCCCTGCACTCTCCTAATTGCACGGTGTGGGCTGTAATCTCGGTCAGAGGCATCATCGGACCAATCTTCATCGAAGAATCTGACGCAGCAGTGACAGTCACCTAGGAGCGGTATGTGGAGGTCCTCAACACCTTTATAAGTGAGCTTCAGACCCTCTACCCGTCGCTCATGAGCAAGTACTGGTTCAAGCAAGGCGGAGCAATTTCTCACACCTCAAACCTGTCCCGAGATTGGCTGAAAGAGAATTTCGGAGGCCGAGTGATCAGTTTCAAGACTAATATAAGTGGCCACCTCATAGCCCGAGCCTAAGCCCCCCAGATGTTTTCCTTTGGGGCTATATTAAGGACAGAGTGTACGCAGGGAAACCCAGAGCAATCACGGAACTCAAGGAAGCCATCAGGGAGATGATGAGAGCCATTCTCAATTCAGTCTGTAAAAACGTCATGGACAACTTCATTCTGGGCCTCAAGAAATACACGGAGCTAAATGGTGACCATCAAAAACACATGCTGTAGAACTGAAAAAAAAGGCCAAATACCCTAGGGTTTTGATGTGATGTTTTGAATATGATAAACTAGTTATGACCATTTATACGAAACACTAAGAAATGGGGCCTTATTAGA
This sequence comes from Sepiola atlantica, assembly GCA_963556195.1. Lineage (NCBI taxonomy): Eukaryota > Metazoa > Mollusca > Cephalopoda > Sepiida > Sepiolidae > Sepiola > Sepiola atlantica. The sequence goes on along the minus strand of OY744540.1, from coordinate 57,482,475 downwards.
TGTCGGGCCTTTTTTGGGGGGTCACCCTGTATATGTAAAATATATATGATCTATATATATATATACATATGTATTTCTTATATATATATATATATATATATATATATAACATATATATAACCTATGTATATATATATATATATATATATAACCTATATATATATAAGTGTATATATAACCTATATATATATATATATATAAGTATATATATATATGATATATATATATATATATGTCTGATATGAATAACCTATATATATAACATATAACCTATATATATATATATATATATATATATATATATATATATTTGTGTTATAATGAAATAGTTCCAGGAGGAAATCCGTGTCATTATACTTTATTTCATATATATATATATATATATATATATATATATATATATATATATATATATATATATATATATATATATAACCTACATATATATATATAATTATATATATATATATGTATGTATATATATATAATTATATATATATATATAAATATATATTTATATAACCTACATATATATATAATTATATATATATGTATGTATATATATATAATTATATATATATATATATATATATATATATATATATATATATAAATATATATATATATATATATGGAGAGTGAAAGTACATACACGATTAAAACTGTTTTCAAAATATTGAAACTGTCACGCCGTAAAGTTTCGTATTTCAACACTCGCGTATACACGAAAATCATATTTTACATTGTATGATATCTGCATTAGTAAATGTAGATTTCATATATAAGTTTTTTTATTTCGTAATGGTTTAATTTTGAAATCGTCATGCATTTGCATTCGTATTTGGTACTGGACGAAATAGTTTTTTTTTTGTATTTGATTACAATAAAGAACGCAATAGCATTACCAAAGAAGTTCAAAACAGAACACACATCCCTCTGCAATCTTTATTAGTTTTAAATATTGAATATATAGTTGCCTCTTTCTCACCCCATCGCTTCTCTTTCTATTCTGCCCCCTCTGCATTTGTGCTTTTTTTTTCAGGTTTCAACAATACCGGTTTCCGTTAATTTAAAAGAAGAGTAAAATTATTTGCACAGCCGCTGTGAAAAAGAGAACAAGACTATAAGAAGTATAGAGCACACGCAGGAGTCTTGTAAGGTTCTCCACTTCCCTTGATGTTTCTTTAGTCGATTTGTTTGACTATGAACTAGATAAGCAAGCTGTTCAAGTAGGACGTCGGCTGTACGATTATTTGACACCGGGAACACGACAGCAGAAGTTTTAAGAGCGTCATTAACGGACTGGAGAGAAGTTAGACACGCCTGGTGACATGTTGGTCGAAACTAAAACGATTGACCAGCTTGTCGTTCAAATATTTGCTTTTTTTCTTTCGTTAAATATTTCTTCATTTATTGCTTCCTTATTCTATCTCTTCAAACCAAAGTCAATATACACCTTAAAGTTTAAAGATAGTATCTGTTCCTTACTTTGTTCTACTTGAAAACATATTATATTACTTTCTGTCTCCCTTTCTTTCATGATTCCATCCGGGTGATAAATTTTGTCAGATGTTGACACACACAAACAATAAACAAAAAACAAAGCAGCATACAACTTAAGTTATTTAAACCGGTCTCTCGGAAGATGTTAGGGAATATTTAATTTAAAGGCAGTCCCAGTCGCATCCATATCCCGGCAAGAGGAGATACCGACGTTAGTTTTTTGCAGTTCTTGCATGAAGAGGTCGATGCCCTCTCACAGACAGCGCTAGGTATTCACAATTGGTTTCCCTATAAGGTACTAGTCAGGCTCAACGCCGCGTTACGGCAGTGATCCAAACCGAATTGTCGACGTGATTATGCCGTGATTTGACACAGACATGACTAGACATTTTATCGCCCACCCTTGACACCACTTTACTACGTGGATACCTACATTTTCTAACTATTCATACTTTTTTCTGTCTACTCTATTTCCAATACTTATCAACTACTCAAGATTTCCTCGGTCGGACTGTAAAACCTGTTTCTAGTGATCTTACAACCAGACGATCAATACCAAGCTACAAATACAACTAATATCACATATTGTATTGGGCCGTTTGTTGTCACTTTCATCGACCAAATACTGGACGACGATAAGAGATCGAATGTGGAATTCAGAATACGTAACACAATACTCTGGATTTTTTGTTTTGCTATTTCTTATTAGGTGACCGCTAAAATGTATCTCGTAGAGTCGTAAATCAAATTAACATCACTTATATGGAACGAATATACGTAAGTCTATACGTCTATTATCCTGTCAGTGTGACTCATGGACGTCCAAGATTTATTTTTTCATCGCAATTCAGTGATTAGCAAACCTGTATATGACGTGTGCAATTTGAATAACTGAAACTCCTCTCTTACCACTGCGGTGGCTTTGGCGTGATGAAAAATTGATATATTCAATTCAATTCAATTCAATTCAGTTCAATTAATTTGGCAAAAGATAAACAATCAGTTGGGAAAGAGTGGCAGATATTTACACATAAAAAGATACAGTAGCCCAGATCTTGTCTAAATTCATATTGAATTGTAGCGTTGTGGGTGCATTTATTACATATTTTGGGAGTCTATTCCCAGGTCCAGAGAACCTTATTGAGAATGCAGCCTTTATCCGGTTCAATGGAAATCGGCGGTGAACTAGTTCTTTTTTGTTGTGTCCGCGTATACATCTATCTGGTGCATACAATCTGGAGGGTTAAAGTCCGGTTAGTTTGAAGCTAATAAGGTATAAAACCTCTTAGTGCTAGGATTTTCAGCGAATTATTCTAACAGCGTTAAAACAAAACCACTTGAATATTTATAACTGAAACTTGGTGGACAACTTAAGCATAGACTGAAGCTTATTTGTACTACATATGCCTCAAATGAAGAATAGGTTTTAAATTGTATTAACGATTTCATTGGTGGCATTGTTTTGGAGAGGGGAAGGGGTCAACAGTGTTTTTTTTATTGTCATGGCCATGAGGGAATAATTAGACAGACTATCGTTTTTTTTTATATTGAATAGACACGATAAATTTATGTTATTGTTGTTCTACGTTTAATATTCGCGGTTTCCTGATGTGCATTCTCTTATGATAATTTGGTGTAGTTAACTTCTATGCACAACATACTTTACGTGATTTTGAGCACGCAACATGGCGTGAACAATTATTCTGCATGTTTAGCTACAGCTGTTCAATAGCGAATCAATACTGCGAGTTTTCTTTTGTTCCGTTTGTTAGTCTTTTAGACGGACGTGTGCTTCTTAAAGAACGGCTCTGTCCATCGCTGGGTCATGTGAAATAGCGTTTTTAATTGGTACTCGCGCAGTTCAATTTGAAGCGTCTTATTTTCTACGTACCCTCGCGTCTCTGTCAAGTCTTCTCTCCGTCACTCGGTCTGCCAGGTTTAAGTATACAGTAGGTTATGTATGAAGCTGTTTTTGTTGATTCATTTGTTTGCGCAGTTACTATTAGTAAACAAGCGATAATAAGTCCGCGGGGCTGGAAATAATCAGAGAGTAGCACAAAGTAAAAAAATGAGACTTGCACACATTTTTTTATTGTTTGGTAGTACTTGCTAATTTCCCGCCCGAGAACTAAATAATCGCTGGTTTAGTAATATTATAGCGTCAACAAAAAGCGTATTAGTACATAACATACGGTGTATTATCGGAAATAAATGTGCAATGTTAACAGTTATTACACACTTTAAGTATGTAATAGCATAATTACATGAAATTGGCGAATCGTGTTTAAGAAGGTTGTAATCGTCTCTATCTGAAGTTTTGTCGCATCCGTTGATCGGTCACACACATCTCTAAATACTCATCTCTTTAATTGAAGTTCAGATTGAGTGTACGTAAGCTTGGAATAATATTTATCGCGAGATTTAATTGATTTATGATTATTGGCGTTCGGGCTTCGCTCAAAGTGTAGTATATGCTCTGTACTCTTTCAAACGTCTATTAAAAGCACTTCGGAAATTCATCCAAGTTACTACACGCGCATATTGAATTGACGCATCTTATTACGATGCGTAGGCACGTCTCTATAATTAATGTGGCCATAAGCAACGGTTGACACATATAGTATTTGCCTCGCTAGACGCACAGCTTTAATACGAATATCTTATATATATGCGTACAAGTGTCTCTATCATAGACGCTGTCCGCCCGTCCGTCCGTCCGTCAGTCTGTCACGCTTAAGTTTGAAATAGCATTTCCATTACACGCCGCATTGCCTGGACGTATCATTATATAAAATCAGCGTTTCCTTTTCTTTCATTTAAATTCAATTTTTCCGTTTTTAACTTTCCAATTGAAATATTTTATCCAAGGCGTGTCGCTTTTAGAACGATAATAACTAAAAGTCGAAAAAAAAAATTACATCACAAATAAAGACGTAAAACCTTCAAATAAAAATATGTGATTTTTCTCTTAAGAGAAAATAGAATGGGAATAGAAAAGAAGAATCAAAGCAAATTATCGTGTTTTTCCGATTTTTTTCCGATTTTTACCGATTTGTCTTTTTGATAAAAATCTTTGACATTTATTTTATTTCATATCCTCTTTTGCTTTCTGTGTGTAATTTTAGTGAATACTTGGAATACGACAGTTGAATCGAATTGGCAAATTATAAAACTGTCATTGTAAAAATATAAAAATAAAAAAAGTTAGACAATAATAATCTAAAATATTTGCGATTGTGTTATAGCTAGTGTCTGGAATATTCAGCGATGGAATTAATTTGAAAAATGAATAAAGATAACAACATATGTTAAATTATCATTCTTTTTTAATTTCGGGAAAAGAAGTTAAAATATAAATAAAAGAAAACGGATTTGAAAATGGCACAAGGTCGTCGATATAGCTATTAAAATAACA
>OY744540.1:57457557-57472557 GCA_963556195.1 Sepiola atlantica | reverse complement strand
ATTAAGAAACAAGGTGAAACAAGGGTAATTCTTTCTCTAAAGGCTTACGCCGACATTACAATATTAGAAGGTGGTAAATTAATACCGATTAAGAGAGGGCGACAGAGATATAGAGATTGCTAAGTAATAGATAAGTAGCTGCTTTAGTAAACTGCATATTGTATCTGATTAAAATATTGGAAATAGAATTTTCAAACATAACTTAATTAAAAAATCAAGGAATATTTAAGAATCTATTTAGCTTAGATTAATTATTTAGATACATTGCGGATGTTAGGTGATACCGATTAACTGCAGTAAATTGTTCAGATATATACATTTTATTTTCATTCGTTGTTGATATAATTATATCCGATATGATATGGAACCCTTTTTACATACACGATTTGCTGTCTTAGAACATATCTGTTTTGGATTTGAAAAGTTATATATATATATATATATATATATATATATATATATATATATATATATATATATATATATATATATATATATATATATATATAATGTTAGAAGGGAAGAGACCCAGCAAAAAGCTAAATTAATTGGAAAAATATAAAAATAAGAGAGTATTTTTAATTTATATATGTATTACGGAAAATCAGATACATTCAATACCGGCTGTTTGAAATCAAAACAAAGGAGACCTATAATTGGTCACGTTTACCGGAATCTCTACAGCCTCTGTTTATATCTGCCAACCTGGATGTTATTCTGATCTTAAAATCGTAAAAATAACTGAGACATTCCGTCGAGTAACGAGACTAGGATATTGAACCTTAATATCCATGTTTGTTTACATTTAATAAGACGGAATTTGAATGTATGTTGATATAAACATATTTATTAAAATGATAATAATAATTATAATAGTAATAAAAATAATAATAATAATAATAATAATAATAATAATAATAATAATAATAATAATAATAATAATAATAATAATAATAATAACTAGCGAGCCCGTGTAAATTACACGAAATCATGTTTTCAATACTAATTATCTTGTACCTAACCTATACCTGTTTGAATAAAATATGATAAGATTTGACTTCTATATTTATTTTTAAAAATGAATAATACATGAAACAATGTACAAACCATGTATATATACAATACTTCTAGTGAAGGTAATATTTCGACGACTTAATCTTAATTGTAAATGCTTTAGATTAAATTAAATGTGGCTCCAATTGATAAGTAGCATACACAGATTTGGAAGGTCGTTGATTTTGATGTAAGCGTGACACACAACATAACACACACGCTATCGTACTAATATGTGTCTTCCCAGTCGCCCCCTCCCTACCCCCTACCCCTTCGATGTAGAAAACATCTTAGAGGTGTGTTGGAATCGAAATATAAACCGATCGGGCCGAAGTAAAAAAAAACTGACGTAAACATTTTACGTCGCTAACCATTGCGTCAAAGAAAAATAATTGTAAATATTATGAAAATTAGGTTTTGATGTAAGCGTGACACACGAACACACACGCTATCGCATTTATATATATCTAATTATTATTATTATTATTATTATTATTATTATTATTATTATTATTATTATTATTATTATTATTATTATGCTTATTATTATTATTATCATTGTTATTGTTGTTGTTGTCGGCGTCGTTGTTTTTATTGTTATTGTTATTGTTATTATTATTATTATTATTATTATTATTATTATTATTATTATTATTATTATTATTATTATTATTATTTGTACTCACTAGGAGTTCCTAAACAGATCATCGTCAGTGATTGCTCACCGAAAACAACCCGTGGTACTTCCTGGAGTATGTGTGACAACAATCCCCAGATTTCCAGTATTCTTCACCTCTTTACCATTGATTTCTCGCTGGTAAGAACCATAGGTCTTTACTGAGATTTGGGTGGCAATATGCCTCCCCAAGGTCCCAGCATTCTCCGCACTCCTCCAGTGGATGTCTGGTGTGTGCTGTTCCTCCTCGGCCTCATCCTCGTCGACTCTCTACAAACATTGTGTTTGATGTCAGTCTAGGCCGGCACCATTTCTCCCCTTTATTGGCGGGGGGATGAGGGTAATGGAAGGGGGAGAGCTCATGTTTTTTTCTTTTAATTTCAGTTGATTGGTTCATTTTTGTGTGGTGTTAGCAGAGACCGGTGGTATTTATTGGGATGGGGTGAGATTATAAAGTGATCTCTTTTTGCAGTTTCTGTTCCTTGGTTCGTGGTGTGGTGTTCTTCGTTTGGGGTTGTTATCTATCTGTTGTAAATTCCTTGTGACTGGGTACCCTTTGTAGCTTATGCGGGTCTGGTTCTGCATTCAAATATTTACCTTAAAGTTGCAGCTGTTTTGATCATTACCGTTCTGTGTATGGTTTCGATAGCCTCTTTTCTCCAGTTTTATAGGGTTTATGCATAGTGATCCTATGATTATTTGTATTATACTGACTTTCTTCATGCTCATTCTTCTTCTTCTTCTTCTTCTTCTTCTTCTTCTTCGCATTATTATTGTTATTATTATTATTATTATTATTATTATTATTATTATCATTATTATCATTATTATTATTATTATTATTATAATTATTATTATTATTATTATATATCTATATTAATCCAGGTAAGATTACGTGTAAAGGGTAATACTCCAGTGCATACTAACTGTGTTTATATAATAGTTCAAAATAATAGATAGATCTATTATTGTTGTTGTTACGTACAGTATTTGTCTACACAATTGCAGGCACATTTCGGTAAAAGCTGAAATAAGCGGAGAAAATACTTTCACTATTACTGCAGGAAGCGGAATATCCTGCTTTCCTCAGTCGTGGTGAAAGGTTATTGGGGTGAACGGGTGGCTTTTTTAACTTAAATATTGCTGCAAATGCGTGACAAAATAATGGGTATAAATAAAAATAGTACGCAATATATATATATATATATATATATATATATATATATATATATATATATACATACATATATATATATATATATACATATACATACATGCATATATATATATATATATATATATACATAAATATATATATATATATATATATATATATACATATACATACATGAATATATATATATATATATATATATATATATATATATATATATATATATATATATATGCATGTTTGTGCATGTGGGTACCTGCATCTATTGGTTATTTTCATCGCAACAGATAAGCAATCTTGTCGCTTTATAACATCAAGGCTTATGGGCGCATTCTTACTTATATATATATATATATATATATATATATATATATATATATATATATATATATATATATATATATATATACATGAGTGCATTCTTATCTACTTCCAAATGTATGTCAGATGACTGAACTGGTTTTCTTTGCAAACAGATATCATGTGAAAAGCCCAGACTCACAAATGAATCGAATGTTTCGCGTTATGATGTTTTCTTTTGTCGCTCTTTCAAATGAGAACATTAGCAAAACCAGTTTCATATCTGCAGCATTAACATTTTGGTTTACTCCCCATCTCATTACAAATGTCAGCCTAATATAGCACAGTCCGCCTTCTGCCTCATGACATTTCAAAAATAGGAACAGTAGCTCTGCCTATTATTTTCCCTGTTTCGTGGGTATATACGTGTGCGTGTATATGTATATGTATGTGTCTATCTGTATAAGTGACGTATACATGTGTGTGTGTAGTCCAATATGTGTGTGCCTGGTGCTTTTTCTGCCCGCATAAGCAACTATTGGCGTGTTAATATACGAAAGATTATACGTGGGTGCTTGTGCGTTTGGGTTTCCATCTGGGTGTATTTCACGATGTATTTATGTATGTCAGTGTGTCTCTGCATTTTTTTCATATGTGTCTGTGTGTGAGTCTGTGCGTATCTGAGTATGTGTTACACGAAGTTTCTTTGGGTCTGTATATTTATATATGTTTATTGTTTAAGATATGTATTTATCTGTAAGTGTGTTTCTGCGTTTATTTGAGTGCGTTGGGTTTTGTTTGTGTCTGTGAATATTTGTTCCTTTCTGTGTATATCCATGAGTGTTTATATTCCTAGTGTGCGTGTATATATTCCTTAATCTATGTATTTACTATTGTTCCTATGAAGGTGGTCATTAGCGTAGGCTCCCGCATTCTTGTGAGTATGTGTTATTCAGTGAGTCTCATGTATATATGTGTAGATTTAGGTCTTAGTATGAAGTTTCTGTAGTACTCATACTTTTTTTGTTTTTTATAATTTTGGTTAAGTTAAATTGAAAATATCATGGGGTCCGCCTTGGACTCTCACTTGATCTCGCTATCAGTTTAAATTTATATCGGAGAACTCTTGTAAAGACAGATGTAGTCCTTTTTGGGGCTGTTATTCGTAAAAGTGAGACAATACATAAAGGAATGTGAGCGAAGTTCGCATATATTCAACCCAACGTTGTTTAATCGCAATTGATCAACACGAAAGAAAAGTCTAACACGCTAACTTTTTTCCCGTCTTCCTAGAATGTTGGGCGGAGTAAGCCATATATCCTCAGTTATTCTTTTTTGGTCAGATATTGAAAACCGAGTTAACAATATACGATGTTGTCTAAACTTCCCAGCGTCAATATAATATCTTTAGTTTTCTTTTTTTTCTGGTGAACGTGTGCATTTCCCAACGTGTCTTCGTTTTATTTCTATTTATTAGCAACTTGACACAGAAATACTGATCGATATTCACGCAATTGTTTACCATAAATATATTGAGTTTTTCTTTGTTCTGATCCAAAGTTTGTCATCGTTGCAGAAGTATTACTCATACTTTTGCCAATCTCTTGAACCTTCTTTAAAAATGAATAAAGGTTGATGATGTTTGAAATAACATCATGATGTTATATCTGTTTTTTCACGTTAGACTGTTTTTTTTACGTTTTTTGGGTTATTTAATGTCGAAAAACAATAAATATTGTAAATGATTTTATGTAAAACATTCATTGTTTAGTTGGATATTCTTGTGCTGTCTTTTTCGTTGATTTATCCAGACTCTACGTGTAACGACGTAGCAATTTTAAATGTAAGCCCTCGTACTTGTTATATCGTATTGATGGATTCATGAGCAAAAAGCACGTAAAGTATTGTACATTCATTTAAAAAAATCAACCGCGCAATCACCAGACAGGTGGGACATTAAAGTGGCTTTGTGCTTAACGACACGGACTGCCACCCTGGGTGTGCTAAGTTCAAACCCAGTTCGTTCTACAGAAACACTTTCTCTTATGATGTTTGCAACCTTTATGTGGCTTACTTTGTAAGTACCCGATGTCTTTCTAGAATTTGACCTAATAAAATAATCGAGAAAAAATGCCAACAATTGAATAATCTAATACATACGAAATAAATGATTAATGACCGGCTTCAAATTGTTTAAGTTCTTGACGACTTGAGTATAATTTCCTTATTCAGCTGGTCGAGTGGACACGAAATCCAATACATGTCCATCTGCATTTTATCTTCTTGTATATAAAACTAATAGGATTTACATGTATTTATATATGTGTGCAGTTGTATGTTTTCATAATTATATTCGCTTGTAAATGCCGAATTAAGGGCAAATGAAGATACGTGATACTATATTAATGAGGCCCCTGTTAAGGGCATTAAATGGAGTAGGCCCAGTAAATTTACGCGGCTTATACGGCATATATGATGTGATCATTTAAGAATAATTCATCAATTTTAAGGAAAATATTTAAACGGATACTACTTAAACGTATTATACTACATAACACAGGACTCTATCCGCAACTTACCGTAAACTTAAAATTGCCCAATGTAAGTGTGATTTACATGAAACATTATTTAGTATATAAAAATAAGTATATATAATCTGATTTATGTGCCACCGGGGCATTTTTATAATTGTCTGTTTTGAAGCAGACTACTTTGGATGTTTAACTATATCATCATTAATCAGAGTACTTTCAAATTAAAAATTGCAGGGGATTACCAAACATTTACCGTAAATAAGTTTGAAAGGAACATGTATATTAGTCGGATATGCCCAATCCGTGGAAAATACGCCGAAAGACGGTGTCTATGTCGTATACTTATTTTTGTAAGCTTTACGATGAATCTACTGTAAATCGGATTAGTTGATGCTTAATAAAAATAAAAATGAATGAAATAAGATACATTGATTTTGGCAACCAGATTCTTTCTCATGTCAAAACAAAACGACATTCGCACGTTGTTCACGAATGATTCAAAATGTCCATCATTCTTATCAGGTTAGCACCAGTTCACTCAGATTTACACTATCTTTAAAAAACAACTTGCTCTCTATCAGACCGACTTATAAGTAGATAGCGAAATAGACATACTTCATTACGCTTTCATTAAAAGTAATACAGTATCATGCGTCTATTCAAATATCTGTTGGGTGAAAGTAGTCCATAGAGTGCTCGATAATGCTATGAAGGCACAATAAGTATTTATGAAATTTAAAAGAAGTCTAGATCAAAGAGTACCAATTGTTTTAGGAACAACCAGGGCTTTGTCAAAAAAAATGTAGTGTATAACAATAATAAATAATAAATGTGATATCACTGACCTCGGTATGAGTTTCACTAAAAAGAACTTGCATACATGAATATATATATATATATATATATATATATATATATATATATATATATTTATTTATTGTATTCCATTAGTTGCGACAAAACATGTTCTGTTTCATTGGCGCAAATAGCGGCCAAATCGTCAGGCTAACGATGGAATCCGAATGGCATACGTTTTAACTTCACCTCAACGGGAGAATGAAAATTGAAAATACATTGGAGGGTGGAGGAGGGGGACAGAGTTTGGGGCTTTGTCTATAACGGTGACATGGGACATGAGAGGGAAGGGGGGACCCCAACAAGTCGTGTTTCAAATTATTGCGTGGGAGGTTTTCACGTGTTTGTGCTGTGATGATCTCAATTTCATCCGGGGTGGGGGGAGGAGGGGCGACGGCCAGAGTGAGTTAAATTTAAAATGAGAATAAAAATTATGATTATAACCGTCATTCTTATTTCATTTTAATTCTAATAGGTAATTATCATGTGGATAAAATTGTTAGATAATTTTAATTTAGGGTATCAATTGCTACTTCTGCATTTTATTTATTTTATTTTAGTGTCTTGTTTATTATTTGTAGTGAATTTTGTTGTGATTATATATATATATATTTTTTTAAATTGTGATTATATTATACTAAGATCAATACTAGTGGAATCATTTTATAAGAGAAGTTTAATGGTGTTACCAGTTTTAGCATTAACAAAACCGATTGTGATGACAATGATAACCCCTGCCAATCATACCTACGATAATCGCAGTGATAATAGCCTTAATAAAAGCCTTAATAAAAATAAAAATAAAGATAAATATAAATAAACTTAGAATAAAAATAGAAATAACAAGTTTGTGAAAATATTATATTTTTCTCTGAATTTTCATTGAGCACTCTTATACACCCGGTTTCAACTTCCTTCGGATTCATACCCCCTGGATATTTTTAACAAGTTAATTATATATATATATATATATATATATATATATATATATATATATATATATATATATATATATATATATCCATCTATTAAAATCACCCGTATGAATATGTTTAACTAAGCGACCCTTACTGATCACACAAAACGACCCCTGATGATTGATTCTGACGTATCAGAAAATACTCGGGTAAAAGCGCTTTTGGCAGATACATCTGTCAGTCCCCGCTTGGATCAAGAAGATTTATTAGGAAATTGGAAAGGATCAGAAAGAAAGTATGTAGACAGAAGTTGTTTATCATATTTAACGAAATGTGTTTACAAGAAGTAATGCTGTCAATATATATATATATATATATATATATATATATATATATATATATATATATATATATAAAGTGGTGTACTAAAAGCGAACTTTTAGGAAACGTGAAACCTATTGTGAAGAGTATATAGCTCAATATCCAGGATAGAGCAGGTAGAATGAAGAAGAATGGAAAGGAATTAGAGAAGCAAAAGTCAAATCATAATTCAATTCAATTGCTCAGAGCAAGGTATATTCCGCAAAATAGGCAATTTATTCAAGTTAAATTTTCCTTAAGCCAGGCTTTTCAAAGATCAAAATCTTATCATCAGAGGAAGTCGCTGGGATAGATAAGTTGGCAAAGGCCAAGATTTAAAATTTGAAAAAATAAAATAAAAGTTGTAGGGGGAAGAAACACAGGGAAAAATTCTGCCCGAATGCAAGCAAATGTCCGATTGCTAAAAAGTCCGGTGTCGAAAAGTCCAGCGGAGAGAATGAGATGTAGATAGGTAGGTCGTTAGAAGGCCCGAAAGGTTGTGAGAGAGGAATCAAAGTTAAATTCCAAGAAGCCACAACTTCAGGTGCGGCGAAAATAGAAAATCCAAAGGGTAAAATGTCCAATAACTGCAGGCAGGCAGGCTCAGAAGAGAGTGAGGTGGAAAATATTCGCCATTAACAATACTTCCTGGGCAAAGATGTCAGAGAGAATGCTTTAAAATGGGAAAAAATGTAGCGAAAATATTTTAAAGTTAGCCCGAAGCGAAAGCCGGCTTGAAAATGAGAAAAGGCATAAACTCCTGTGCGACCAGTATGCAGGGAGGGAATGAGTGAGGGGTGTGTAGGGGGAGAGAAGAACGGGTGCGAAGAAGGAAAAGGGGTGTGGAGAGTGAATGCGGTTAAAACTAAGAGTGTGATTGTGGGGGGTGAGTCGAATGAAAATAGAAATTGGATGTTAGCGCGAATTTGGGTTCAACTAAAAAAGGGAAAGGATTGGGTAGGAGTAAGTCAACGAGTGCTGGGGGGGGGGGAGAGTTCAAATGCCAGAATGCGTCTATAAATAGAGTTCGGGGTTTAGTTGTTTTATCAGGAGACCTTACTGATAAACAATGAGGCAAAATATATTGAAGGGTAGAATTAGAGAAATAGTAAGAATAAAAATTAAAAATTGAAAGATTAAAAAAGTAAAAAAGTAAAATAAGAATAGAATTAAAATTAAAGATAAAAATAAAAATAAGAAAAATAAAATGCCGTTAACCCAGAGATTGTCCCCTAAACAACAATTGTGTACAGAAGGACGTAATATACGCTTGTACTGTGAAACAATTCCCCCGCTCCACCAAAAAAGAAAGCAAAAAACTATATCAATTATGTGTTCATCAACGTTTCTTCTCTATTAGTAAAGTTTCCCCAGGATGAAGAAAAATGAAGAAACATATCACAAATGCGTCAATTAGATTTGCCTGAAATTGGCGAGCTTCAGCTGGTTTTCGATTTAAAGAAAAGTTTTTAAAACAGTGAAAAAACAGAAATAAACTGCGCGTCAAGCAGAAGCAGCAGTCTATAGAATTTTCTAGTGGTGAGGGGGTTGTGCTAGTTGAGATGAGTTCATTAATTCGGCCTTGAAAAAAAGGGGTTTGTCTGGGTCATCCTGTCAAAATGAAAGTAAAGAGCCGATCTTTGAAAAGGCGAAAGGTCTGCGCTGGAGCGTAACAATTAAATATACACATGTGAATATCAATGCCACGTTTTGAATTAAAAAAGGGAGAACTAGTCATTACATCGGATCATTTCATCCGTATCTTTATTCATATATATATATATATATATATATATATATATATATATATATATATATATATATATATATATTGTCGGATGTAAAAGTCATTATAGACTGAGTTCTGACGTATCACATTATTAAACGTTGGGAGTGGGTGAAAACAAAACAATTTAAAGAGTGTCTGTAGCAACGAGAGTGTTCCCGTACATTGTTTTTTGTTATTATTTATACGGTCGAATTTCATTTAAGTTTTCAGTTTTTCTGTGTGGATCGTCGTATTATACAGCCTCTTGATACTTATTATCCGTATCTATGATACGTAATTGGGATAAGCAAACCACTTATATCTTTCTGATCAGAGTCACTATAATCTCTCTATGTCTCTCTCTCTCTCTATATATATATATATATGTACATATATATATATATATATATATATATAAAGAGAGAGAGAGTGGGGGGGAGAGAAATATGTATATACATTATATATTTTTTAAAAACTTACACTTATTGTGTTCTCTCTCGCTTTCTTGCTATATAACCGAAGTGTTTGCTATTTAGATGTCAACGCACTTCCAACTTCTAGATAACGGATGTTGAAACAGTGGTATGCACCTCGGCTACTGAATCAAACATGACTTTCGTATCGGGGTTCGAACCGTGTTACCTGCGGTTATTGTCTCCGCCCATACTGACGATTGCAAGTTTTGAATGAAACACTAGTGCATATGAGTTTATTTTGACAATAATATTTATTATATATATATATATATATATATATATATATATATATATAAATTGATATATGGTTAACATCAAAGATGAGAATGTTCTCCAAGTTGCCCAAATATTAAAGCACACATTTTGCCACCAAAGTAAAAGTGTCAAAGTCCTTTACTCATTTGTCATCTTGAGTAGCAAACAATTATAACTTCATGTAAAATCAACATTCAGAATTGTATACATGAACTTCTGTTTTTTACAAACTTTCTTTATTTTTACTTTATTTTCACAGATTATTATGCACTCTTATCTTTATATCACAGACACATGTTCATGCCGGAGTCACTCGGTTTCAGTTACAACCGCTGTAAATACAACAAATATATCTGCGAAATTTAAATATGTTTTATCTGAATTAATTCCAAGCAATTCGAAATAGATTGTTTCAATCCTAGAATCTAAGAATAGATACACAGACTCCCCCCCCCACACACACATATATATATATATATATATATATATATATATATATATATATATATATATCGATTTGTTAATTTTTGGCAAAAATGACGGTATAGTATTGGCCATCTGTGATGCCTTTTCTAAATGACGGCGAAAGAGTTAGTTCCTTTACACTATTTCACCTCCTATATCTTTAGGCGTTAATGAGTATATATATATATATATATATATATATATATATATATATATATATATATATATATATATATATACACATGTGTGTGTATATTCATTTATAAATAAAATATAGTTATCCACGGACTCGTGTTTCACGTTACTACGACTCATCAAAATGGCGTACTTTGGGCGGGATTCAAGTGCCGCAGTCGGGAGCTTTACCGTTAAATATATGGAATATGGGATATTTTATTGCTTTTAATGTCATAGCTATTTGTTATTTTCCGTAGATTACTATATTTTATTCATGAATAAATATAGACACCCCTGCAGTGTAATGGGTGTGTAAGTGTAAAGGGTAATAACTCGCATTTAGAAGATACAACATCATTAGATAGCCGATAGTCCGCTCTCATTATCGTACAAAAACAATGGCATAACTATCCAGAATTTTAGACGATTCTTTGGTGGCTTCACGGTAAAGTTCCGGATTGCAGTCTCTTGGACCGTTGTTTTGAATCTGCCCATGCTCATAAAACGTAGTAACAGCACACCGCGTGTGTGTGGATAACTATATATATATACATATATATATATATATATATATATATATATATATATATATATATATATATATGTATATATATACATATGTATATATATACATATGTATATATATACATATATATATATATGTATATATGTATATATACATATGTATATATATACATATATATATATGTATATATGTATATATATACATATGTATATATATATATATATATATACATATGTATATATATATATATATATATATATATATATATATATAAATATATGTATATATATATATATAAATATATATATATATATATATATATATATATATATATACACACATATCGAAATATGTCCGATAAACCCATATGGAGTATGGCTGACGAAAGCCAGTGAGTTGCGTATTATTAAAAAATCCGTTTCATTGACTCGAACAATTGTGCACTCAACACATCTCATAATAAAATCCTACCTCTATTAACTCTTCCATTCTTAATTACAAAAGCGAACTACATAAAAAAGCAATGCAAAAAAATATATTGAAATGCGCAATATTAATCTATTTAACAAGGAAAATATTATTTAACAAATTAATAAATATTAAACAAGCGACCAATTTCGAAAAGTATTTCATGGACGAACACATTTAATTAATGTTGAGAAACTTTATTTACTGTAAAAGTAAATAGCTAAACTATTCCCAGTCCATCGACCTATTCTACTGTAACCAGTTGCATCCGAATTTTAAATGAGATGAGAAAGTACTTAAACAGATATATATCCTCTGTCAATAGTAATAATAGAGTCAGATTCAGCATTTATTGTAAACATTCAAACACTCTAAATTACATGATTAAGAATAACACCGCTCAGACCAAAAACTTAGTAGAAACAGCCAATCTAATGTATCAGTTGAAATACCCTATGAACGAATGCATCTCTAACAACACTAAACACATTGTTACAATAGTTACACCAGTCTACACTTTCCCCAATGCTCATATTCCATCTTTTCGACTTTAGTTCAATCTACCAAAACTTGAATGAACATAACTGCACCAATTCATAATTAAGACACATTTTAGTCAATAAAACAAAAATTATATTTCACGACCATAATGTCAAAAAACTAAAACTTCTTGAAACACACTATATACAAACTAGGCCTACTACAATAACGCATGTCAATTAAGAACCTAGCCTCACTATGTTAAAGTGTTTAATTGACTGAATGAAATCCTTCGTTTACAAAAAAAAAAACTCTCATCAGCCATGCATTCATTTAAAAAGCCTTACATTAACGAACCGCTCGACTAAATTAGCATATGTGAAAAGAATAGACTTATTTCCCGCCTATACATGATTTAATGGATACTCGAAGGTATTCGTGAAAAAGGAACATTAAACTTACGCATCTTATATACAAATATTTGACAAAAATAATAGACGGATCATTTAAAATTTCGGATTTTTGAGAAAAAAAGACTTATTAAGCGAAAGAATTCTGTGTTGTTCAACAACGTTTGTTTTAATACACACACATATAGGAGAGTTTAAATTACCGACTTGGAGAGTTTTAATTACCTACTGGGGAGTTTGAATTACCTACTAACACAGCCTTCGATTGTATTCGGTTTATCTGTAAATGGGTTTGTGAGGAAAACCTGAAATAAGGATACTTCCCCATACAATAAACCTTGACCAAATATTCAAAATAATATAGTATTTGCAGCACATATAAGATATGTTTGTTATGCTATACACTGACTTATACGGAAAATAGTGCACTTTCCCATAGTGATGTTTCCTGAAGTAACAACACTTTGTTGGATACTCCACCAGACTAGATGAATTCTTGTCCTACAATCCGGTAAGACTATAAGACAACAAGGAATATATACTATGATTTAATTAACTGATATATTGGAGAGAGGAACGCTAATGTTGTAAACTTCTTTACTTATTCCGCGTTTGACAAGTAAAGGATAACTTTAATAGAATATTCGAATATTGATGTATCTCATATACAGATCAAGTGTTAACCCCAGGAAAGGGCCCCTTGATTGCTAACAATTTCACACACATTATATATACATATATATATATATATATATATACATATATATATATATTTATATATATATATATATATATATATAATTATATATATAGATATATATATAGAAAAGAGGGTAGTGCAGTATTAGTGCAGTTCCAACGAGAGAAAAGTATATATGTAAAGGAGTAAGGCTACCAACATTTGTAGAATGTTTTTTTCAACATTTATTTATTATTTTGTTGTTTTACCATTTTATAATTTTATATAATGCGTTTCAAGCGGTGGTCCGCTTTCATCAGATATGAAAATCCATTTGAAGAAATGTCTTTCGATTTGAGCAAATGTTGTTTCATTTGAGGAATTTGTTATTGTTTTTGCGCATGCGTGGGGTTGCGGGTGTGTGGGTATCTTTTATTTTTTATTTTTTATTTTTTATTTGCCAATTTTCCTGCTTCTCTTGGTCAAGTGCGTGTTACCCATCCATGACCCATCGGTCATCCCAGCCTCCTAGGTTGCGCAGAATTTCCTTTGAAATTTAATACTTTTTATTGCGTTTTGTCGTCTCCGTGAATGAAGTCGCGTCTGCGTGCGTGTGTGCGCCCGTATGCGTGTGATCTAATTTTGAGTCTTGTGAATAGGTGAGCGATACATACACACACACACACACATAAATACGCACACACACCCCCATGCGCGCACATACACAGGCGTGTGGTTATAGTGACAGAGAGGGGGGTAATGGTTGAATTATATACACACACATACATACATACATACACACATATATATATATATATATATATATATATATATATATATATATACATACACACATACATACACACATATACACACATATTTGCAAAAGATAAGTTAATGCAAACGGTCCAAATAGATTTGAACTTGGTTTGGCCGATTTCATAGTCCGGTATTTTATGTGCAAATTTAATGTCTATTGTAAATGATTCATTTAACACAAGTTGCTATTTGACTCATAGCTGTGTAGAAGTGCGCAATAAGAAGTTATGTACTAAAATTATCTTCCTTGAATAAGAATTTTCCAGTCTATAGATAACTATAAATAGTTATTTATGTTTGTACTTAACTAGAGGTGGATAAAGTGTGATCAAAGTGTGTGTTGTTAGAGTTATGATCTGTTTAATGTTGGATTAAATTTAAGTATGAAGTTTTTTTCTTGGGTTAGTAAGTAAGTGTAGTCTTGGCTTTGGAAAAATGGCAAATAAAAAATAAAAAATAAAAGATACCCACACACCCGCAACTCCACGCATGCGCAAAAACAATAACAAATTCCTCAAATGAAACAACATTTGCTCAAATCGAAAGACATTTCTTCAAATGGATTTTCATATCTGATGAAAGCGGACCACCGCTTGAAACGCGTTATA
>OY744540.1:57420057-57452557 GCA_963556195.1 Sepiola atlantica | reverse complement strand
ATATATACATATATACATAGGTATATATATATATATATATATATATATATATATATATATATATATATATATATATATATATATATGCAACTATGTACATATATAGACACACACACACACACACATATATATATATATATATATGGGAAGAGAAGGATGAAAGTAATCTGACGTGATGGGAAAATGAAAAAGGAAAAACCAGAAAATGGATGTTTTTTTATGTGTACATCAACGTTTCGTCTTTATTTATAAGACTTCATCAAGTACGGACGTCCACCCAGTAGTGGCCATTATTTTCTTCCTTTTTCCCATATGTCAATCCTACATGTGTTTGTACTTGCATGACATTTTTCTCTATATTATTATCCTGATGAAGTCTTATAAATAAAGACTAAACGTTGATGTACACATAAAAAAACATCCATTTTTTGTTTTTTCCTTTTTCATTTTCCCACATATATATATATATATATGTGTGTGTGGGGGGTGTATGTATTCATTAATTAAAATACATCAATGCTAATCATGGCTGATGTGATTTGAACGCCTTATATCCGATGTCATATTCTGTGAGCACATACATTACACCTACAATTTATATATTAAAATCAAACAAAACAAACTAAGGAAAAGGACTTACAATGTTTACGGCATAATTATAGTAAATATTAATAAACGGTGATTTCTCCTAAGGTATGTGCTCTATGAACTGTAATAAGACGAAATAAGAACATTTCTCTATGCATTTTTAACAACAGAAATCCATGCTAAAATATACCTTAGTTCTAAGATTGTTCTGTTTGAAATAATTATGTTTAAAATCTTGTACTTTGTCATAATTTATAATTACATGAACAAGTTACCTATCTGCGTTTTTGATTATTTATGTATTTTTCCACCATTCCTCTCAATGTTTATTCTATTTAACCACTTTACTACATTTTAATGCCGATGTAAGCATTTAGAGAAATCCCGACTTATTTTCATACTGGGTTCGTACATGTCATACCACACGTAATAATTATAATAGGTTTAGATTTTATATTATCCTTAAAGAGAATATAGCATTAAAGAGACATGATATATTAGTAATGCACTAATAGATTTTTTGCAGATATGTAACAGTTAATTAATTTTTGAATGAATTCAATGTTGACCAAATAGTGGAATTGCTGTTGATTTATGTATTTTTGATTCGGTCTATATGACAATATATGTCCTGTTACCTAAAGATATGAATGCAATTATTAAAACTTTGTTTAAAATATCAATGCTTAGTTGGTTCAGCCCGGCGTGAGAGGCGTAATGTTTCCGTGCAATTATAGGACATCGTTTATCAGTCGTGATACCGACACCACCCAATGTAATTTTCTGGGAATGTCGGATGAATTTAATTATTAGCCTATTCGATTCGCTGCTAGTCAGGCACGGGAGTGGTCATACGAAAATCAAGGGCATTTCTCTTTAGTTCAGAATATTATTAAATCTTGTAAGATAATCATACATTCTTACAGGCTTGATGCATGTTTTATTAGTATTTGTTTAGTATCATTATTAGTATTAGTAGTAGTAGTAGTAAGGCGGTGGGAGGAGGGGGAGAAGGGGGAGGAGGGGGAGGAGGAGGGAGACTATCCGACTTTGCTCGGAATTGAGTGAGAATTATTACTTAATACATTTTAATATGCTCATAACACCAGATTACATTTTTTGTGTTTTAACTGCCTTCTCATATTTCGCCTCCTAACAAAGTCGAAAGAAGAACAAATGCTGCTAAACTCTCTGAAATAGTGCCGTATACATATGGTTGAAATTTCAGTAAAATCGGATGTATTTGAAATTTCAAAGTAGGTTCGGGCCCATAGCCCTCTTAGATAAGAAAGGCATTCAGAGATTCGGGCACACTTCTTTTGTCTTTTTCGGTACATTTGCAGTCGGTAAGCGTAACCATGCAGAGGTCCCGTCCCTGCGTGGATAAATATGTGTCAAAAAGTTAGACCTATGCAGACAGCTCTTAAAATTCTCTCCCTCTCCGTTAATATATTTTCTATTCTGCTTTACTCTACTTTGCAAGTAACCATTTTCCCATTAGTTCATGGAATTTGGGCGATGTTCGATAGTTTTTCTCCAGTTTCCTTTTCTTATTATCGAAAAGTAACTTAGTTTAATTATTAAATGAATCATTTTAAATGTAATTCGTCGACGTATACTTTCGAAAATGTGTCGACCGAAAAGTGCCTCGAGTTTTATTTGTACTATTATTATTTTCTTTCTATAGCTCTAAGGTTTTAGTCGAATGATTTTTATGAATATATTATGACTCCGTTTTTTTCTTTTTAAAGCGCGTATGGAATTTTGTAAAAATTAAAATTATATATATATATATATATATATATATATATATATATATATATATGTATATATATATGTGTGTGTGTATATATGTATACACATATGTGGGTATGTATATATGGATACTATCAGGAATAACATATTTCTGTTGTACAATCTGGAAACGTAGATGTTGGTGTCATATGAACACATATTGTAAAGAATGGTTTAGGTGTAGATGCTGTGTTGACCGTCCTTGCTATAATATACGATTTCTCGAAAATATATATTAGGATGACTTTTTACTTGTAATCTGAAAATTACCGCTACATTAATGTCGCTAATGGACCTCGCAAACCACACTAATGTATGCTTTTCTTTTAAAAATAAAATAACCGAAAATATAAAAAATAAAAACAACCATCTAAAACTTCTTGGCGTGTCAAGATTTCATAACTTGTTGTTACGAAGGTCAGAGACTGCGTAATCCGATTAAATAAGCCAGCACAAACGATCAAAACATGTGTAAATGGTTCATTTGATTTTATATGATTTAACACGTGTTGTTTGACGTCCAAGCGTCTCTATGAAGAGCTAGGTTCGTCGGCTCTCAGTCTGTCAGTAACGCTTAAGATAAAAACAGATCTCTCGTCGGTCTTTTACGCTGTACTTCGTGAACTGCATTTTCGTGGTATGTCATGCTTAAGATTGATCTAGTATGCTCGTTGTTATGTCAAGCTTCAGTTAGAAATTACATTTTCCTTAGTCTGTTTCACTTTGAAATATCAGTTTCGCTAGTCTGTCACGCTTCCGTTTTAAAGGCAAATTTCGCCGCTCGTTCTCCTTAATTGTAAACTCATTTCTGCCAATCTGGAAACACTATAATTTGAAACTAACATTTTTGTCGGGCTGTCACACTTAATTTTCAAATGGCATTATTTTCGCTCCGTAGCAATAACTTTTAAAATAGCATTTTCATTCGGTCTGTCACACTGAATCTAGAAATAACATTTACTTCTGTCTGTCACACAAAATTGTAAAATAACATTTTCTTCGGTATGTCATGCTTAATTTTTAGATCGCCTTTTTGAAAGTCTGTCACAATTAAAGATGAAATCGCATTTTCGTTAGTCGCTCATACTTACGTTTGCAATTGCATTTTCTTTGGTCACGACGAATGTTTAGATGACATTGTCGTACGTCTGTTTTGGTTAGGGTAACAATAACATTTTAGATGTGTCCTAAAATCTATGTGATAAGATGAGCCCATTTTTGGAAACGCTTGTTTGAAGTACGATTTTCATAATCAAACACATATATTTATGTAAATAATTTTCTTTTGATATGCGTACAAGCATCGTTAGAAAAGGCTCAGTCGGTTGTTCACTACGTAACGCGTAAGTTTTTAATACAATGTTCATTACTGAACGCGCGTGTTGAATATCTGCTCCCCTTACCATACGTCAATATCTTAGATTGCAAATAAAAAAGCCTTAAAATCGAACACGTTTCTGTAGTAAAAAAATAGAAAAATGGCAAAATATAAAAATAATCCATTAAGATTTAACATCAGTCAAGCAAAAAACCAACAAACGAATAAAGTAAAGTAAAAATATTATGTAAGATTAACCTACACTGCGTTCAGATTAGATCAGGAAAAATCAGTTCTGCATAAGTTGCGAGAATATCGTGAGATTTAAGTATTTATTTATATATAGACTAGTAAGTGTACACAGCGTTGAGCGTGTTCGAAATTCGGTAATATATACATATATATATATATATATATATATATATATATATATATATATATATATATCGATCGTATCAGAATATGATTGCCTTGCGTAATGAAAAGTGAAAGAAACAGAAATCCGATTAAAATTATCGACAGCGTGTTTAAGTGGTTGAATCTGCCTAGCAATGTTTAACGTATTTTGTTTTTGAATACGAATGTCAAAGATTTCATAAAAATATAGAAAATTAACAAGTAAATGTGCTTTTCTGATAAGAACACACATTGAAGAGAAAAAAAACAGCAACACGACTAGAAAAACACGTTAAATCCAGCGAAAATGTTACGTAAAATAACATATATTATAACATGGCATTTACATTAGTCGCATAGAGGATCCGAGTTTCCCTAATGTTATTATTAGGACTATTATATAACCTCTTTGCGCGTTTCTTTCAGATCCTTGAGTTATTTGCCTTTATATAACGTAGACATTAGTGTTTTATTTTTCAAATGTATTATTATTATTATTGATCTAGTATCTATTGAATACATATATAATAAACGCTTCAATGTTAATTATTTGTGTACAAATTAAACATAAGATAAACCCACTTGATGAAACTGATAATATATACAATCTCGGGAAACTCCGACTGTTTACAGCTACGAAGATATATATATATATATATATATATATATATATATATATATATATATATATATATATATATATATATATATATGTATATATGTATATATATATATATATATATATATATGTATATATATATATATATATATATATATATATATGTATATATATATATATATATATATATATATATATATATATATATATATATATATATTCTCACCTCTGCAGCCTTTCTAAAAATTGTGCCCGGATGTTTTTTAAGACCATCAAAAATCATCTCATATATATTATCTTATATTAGTAATTACTGATATAATATGTGAAAATACAATTTATTATACGGAGTATAACCACATAGACACATCTGTTCTCATTATATCACCTAAGGTAAGCAGCGTTGGGCAAGGCCAGTACCAGATGGGTTACCATTTAATAATACCAGGTGTTGTATGTGCGAGGACAGGAACATCTTCCTGTAAACGAATAACAAAACTAACGTCATCTCGCCTTAGCTTGTGAATTTTATATTCCCCCGAAACTCCCACTTACGCAAGAAGCCGAATAAACCTACCCAGACTTAATGCCGTGCCATGGTACTACGGGGTTCGCAGTGATTGATGATTGTCTCAAGCCGGGTGTGAGGCCAGTTTAAAAGATATATTTATGCATGGTGTGCGCCCATATCATCATCGGTCCTCCTCTTCCTCGGTTAAAGGCCACTTCTAGTACAACTGCAAGTTTCGCAACAATGCTGTTGTTATATACCCACGTACATATACATATAAGCAGCCACACACACACCCACATACACACGCACACTCACCCACCACCCACACACACGCATACACACATACGCACACACACACACACACACACACACACACACACACACATATATATATATATATATATATATATATACATAATTGGAGACTAATTAACAGGAGATAACATTAAGACCCAACAAATGTTAATTCTATCTACATAAGCAAGGTTGGTGGCTCCTAACGAATACCGTCTCTATCACGTTTAAGTGACGCATTGTGTAGGAACTGCTCACAACAGAGACATACTAAACACCACATAGACACACGCACACACACACACACACACATATATATATATATATATATATATATATTTGTACGCCCCTAACAATTGCATCGTGTTTTAACGTTATACCACACATTTGTTCGAATAAAATGCTGTAACAATGATTTGTGTATCTCTGTCTTTTGAAGACTATATATAGCAAGTTATTGTTTTCAGTTTCTTGGACGAAATAATAATGTTTTCAATTTGAATTGAAAGCATACAGATCACGTGTCATTGTTCGAATTTACTGATTGCACACATAGGCAAGGCTGCTCATTTCGGTGGATGTTTTTTTAAAGTCTGAAAACAACCTCGACATACAAATATGTTCATAATAGCAAAACAGAAAAGCAATAATCAACAATAAACAAATTACATAAACACCATTTTCATAGAAACTGCATAGTTCACCAACATAAAGACATAACAAGCTTTAAGCATGTACTAATGCATCAAAAGTTATTTGCAATTTGTAAATTATAGCTGAAAAAGTATCTTGTTTTCAAGTTTATTTAAACACCGCTATTTGAGTTAAAGTATTTAAAGTATAAACATACGCGCGAGTGAAATGACAGTGTAACCTATCACCTGATAATAATTGCATTGCATGAAGTAAAAACTTGCACGAATGGCATAGCTTTTTAATAAGCTTTGTTTTTGGTTTCTTTTTATGCCATTTTAGAGTTAAAACATGAACTCGAAAGTAAATTAAAGTAAAACATCACATTATAATAAGTAGAAAAGGGTAATATACAATATTCTTTAATGTTAAAATCAATTGAATAGAGATTACGTTTCAGGAGGATTGCAATAATACTCACACCTTTTAAATTGCAATATGATGTATGCAACTTTCAGTAGCAAGTAAAACGAAAAGGCCAAGCTTTTAAGAATGCTAACAGACACATCCAGAGATCGGTCTGGCACTTAAAAATAGATCGAGATCCTTTCACAAAGAGAGTTATAACAATAATAAATAATGAACTTATTATTTAATTACAGTAAATAAGTATTTATAATATTCATAGAATTGTTACTATTGTGATTAATATTTTATATTACAACATATATGCATATATATTACTATATTAATATCTATGCACACATGTATATTTGAAAGATGTATATAAATATATGTCAATACCAGCAGAATACATGTCACAAGACGAGTATAAACAATATGTATAGCATTTGTTCACGAAAAGTACTCCTCCAATCTTACTTATAGTGATGAATACTTACCTGATAATTCCTGATAATTCATAATAAGTTTATTAGTTTAAGAGTGTATCCCCTACAGTTGTATAATTGACGCTTACGCGCGCATAAAGCGGTCATGTGAACATTCTATAACGTGATATAAGTAAAAGTTGTATGTAACATAAATCTTTCTATATTACGAATTTTTTCATCTAGATTAATTGAAATCTTAAAAGGTTAATCTTATACATAAATATATATACACACACACACACATATATAGTCTCTAAGATTCATCCTTCATTGTACATATAACATAACACCATTTTATTTTCTGTACTCTCTATTTTCACCCCATATTTTAAAAAATCACTCATTTATTTAAATCCCTAGATACTGTCTTTGTTAAGACAGGGCGAAACCGGTCGGCTGGCATGTTTTCTCTCTTTATTAACTTTTAATAATGAACGATAGAATTCGTCTTCCCTTCATGCTTGATATATTTATATATATAATATATATATATATATATATATATATATATATATATATATATATATATATATATATTATGCTACAGATATCCTATTACTCATCACAGGGTTTGAACCTTCGGTTGCTGGGCCCGTAACCGCGTGCCCATCATAACGCTACAATGGCCTCTCTGAAACTACATAATGATTCATCGTTTATAAAGCAATTCTTGTTGGGATTGTTTATTAGCGATAATTGTCATAATGCTACTCTTGCTTACAAGGAGCATATATGTATATATATATATATATATATATATATATAAATATAAATATATATATATAGAGAGAGAGAGAGGGAGAGAGAGAGGGGAGAGAGAGAATGCTAGAGAGAGTGGGAGAGATTTATATACATGTGCATATGTATAATTGATGCAACCTCATATTATATATGTATTATCATTTTACAATTTATCTCTTCCTCTGCCCCTCTCTCTCTCATATATATATATATATATATATATACATATATATATATATATATATATATATATATATATATATATATATATATATATATATATGTGTACGTGTGTGTTGGTTTTATGATTAAAAGATTGATTTCCCTCTTGTTGCGTGGAGTTATACTCTAGTCGGAAATTAAAATGATAAACTAATTTGTCCATCGAGTTTCAGGTATAATTATTTGTTGAAATATTGATTTTTGTTCGGTATGTTCGCTGAAGAAAATGACGTATTTATGTTGGTTTCTGCTTTAGTTATTTGCATTTCGGTAGATTCATATCGATCAGTATCACATATTTACTGACTTCAATCTCGGCTGAAACAGTGCATTCCCACACGATTGCCACATCATCTTAACCATATCTCAATCCTTAATAGATCAGCCATTTTTGCTTATTTTTTACAAATACATATTGTAATCCTCGGAGAATTCCATGAGTAATTGTTTTTAATAGAATTTAAAAAGTTAGCGTCTAGTATAAAAAATGCTAACGCCTGCTATGAAAAAAAAAACTGCTATGTAATAATGTGAACGCATTATGTAAACAAAATGAACGTCTGGTATAAAAAAGGTAACGTCTCGTATATTTTCTAAAGTTTCTGAGTTTTGACATAAGGATTAGTTATTTTTATTTTCGGATTATTGAGATTACTCTTCTCTTGGATATTATGCGCACAACGTTTCTGCTAATGTAGCTTCCTATCTATTTCAGAGACAACACAGGCAATAGACGGCAATAGTCTCCTTAGAAGACCAGCATGCATGATAAATAAATACATGAGTAAATATACTTTTGTTCTTTTGATGAAATTATGTTTAGATGAAACATGTTTTAATTGTTTTAATTAGACTTGCTTGATAATACACATAGCATGCCATATATCTTTCTTGATATCTAAGTTATATTTGTATTTTGCACGCCCCTCTAACTCAGTGTTGATTCAACAGCTTTCTAATATGTGCTACTGTCTCTGTAAAAATTTAAAAACAAAGGACACTTCAATTTCTATATCTGTACACACCATGAACACGTGTGTATATCAACGGCAAACTAGTAAGTCTATTTCATTGTGAAAGAATAATAAATTACAATAATATTTTGTATAATAATAATAACAGTAATAATAACAATAATAATAATAATAATAATAATAATAATAATAATAATAATAATAATAATAATAATAATAATAATAATCGGCAGTGGGCGATCACTGACGATGACCAGTGTGATAACTCCTAGTGAGTAAATAATAAGAGGAAAGGAAAGAAGAAGGAGTATGAAAATAAAAACAAAATGCACACAGACATGCAGTGGGACCAGCCTCAGTTGATACCACATACAATTGTCGTGAACGGTCGAAGAATATACAACACCAAGAAGGGAGAGCACCAACCAGATATCCCATAGAATGGTGCGAGAGTACTCACACTTTGAAGATGCTTACTGTCACCCCAAATTAGAGAGAAGACCTCCTGTCGTCTAGCACAGCAATCTATGTTAACTGCTTTTAGGATAACGAACATAATTTGCTACGGTTATTGTAAGGGGTGGTGGATTCAGGGAATATGAGGAGCCTGGTTGTCACTCGGACTATAGATGACCACAACTGGTTATTGTTAAGGAGCAAATTTTCATAGAAAATGATACCACTACTACTTCTACTGCTACTACTACTACTACTACAACTAATAATAAAATTAATTATAATTATAATAATAATAATGATAATAAGAAGAAGAATCAGTAGGAGAAGAAGAAGAAGAAGAAGCAACTACAGACCAATAATCTGTTTACCAACAATGTAGAAAATCATAACAGCACAACTGATAGAACAAATCTACCAATCCCTGAACAATCGTGGACTGCTTCCACAGGAACAAAAATGATGCCAGAAAGGGAAAAGAAAGACGCATGATCTGATATACATAGAACAAAAATCATGAAGGAGGAAAAGGCAAAAAAAAACATGTCCATGGCATGCATTTATTCCAAGAAAGTTTACGACAGAATCTAGCAAGCATGTATAATTGAATGCTTTATAATATACAAGATACCCGACAGAAGTATTAATCTTATTAAGAAAGCAATGGAGGCTATAACTGACAGATGGAGAACAACCTATGACTGAGATAAAAATACGGAGACGAATTTTCCAATTCTCTTACTCTTTAAAATAACCATGATGCAACTCAACTACATACTCAGATGAAGTGATGCCGGCACAAGTTTACAGACACATAACAAATAATAAACCACCTTATATATATGGACGACCTGAAACTATTTTCGAAAAGCAAAAAAAAAAATTGAAAATCTGATAAGTACGACCAGAATTGTTTGCCAGGACATTCAAATTGAATTAGGAATAGAAACTTGTGCACAGCTAGATATGGGAAGAGGGCAACTCGAGACGAAAAAGGTCATGGAACTGACCAACCAAGAGGAGATGAGGGTCCTAGGCGAACACGAGATCTATAAATATTTAGGAGTTCTGGAACCAGACCCAATCAAATCAACAGAAATGGAAGAGAATATTGGACAATAATATTTGCGAAGAACAGGAACACTCTTAAAAACATAATCTTGTAAAATGAGTAAACACCTTCGCAGCATCACTAATAAGATACTCTGGACCATTCACAGATTAAACTAAAAAAGAACTCAGGCACCTTGATCAGGTAATTAGAAAATTAATTAGCATGTACAACGCACGACACGCACAATCAGAAATTACATGGAAGATGCAAATAGGAATACCTGTGAAGAAGAAGGAAACCCTTAGAAACGAAATTATATAGCAGAAATGTAGTAAACAGAATCAACACCTAAGCAGTATCACTAATAAGATACCCTGGACAATTTATTTGCTGGACTAAAGAACAAGTCGGACACCTTGACGAGAGAACTAGATAATTAATGACCACGCACAACGCACTACACTAAAAAAACGATACGGACAAACTATAGATGAAAATATACGAAGGTGGAAAAAGACTAGTAAATATAGAGAACTGTGTGGAAGATACAAAAAAGAGCTGGAAAATACATAACCCTAAACACATAAATGCTAACAACCGCGGAAAGAGACACCGTTCCAACAAACCACTCGGGAAGCACAAAAAACAGAAAAAAGAACAGTGTGAAGAAAAAAACTACATTGCCGCTTCATAAAACTGGCAAGAGAAGAAATCAACGAAAGTAGCTTGGCATGGCAAAGGAAACACCACTTGAACAGCACCCAACTAAACAGTAAATGTATACTGTGTAGACATAGAGACGAAACAGTAAATGATATAATAAGTGAATGCAGCAAACTAACCGAAAAAGAATACAAGAACAGAGACAACTGCGTGGGGAAGCAGTCCACTTGGAACTGTGGAAACGATTGAATTTCGAACACGCAGACAAATAGTACAAGTATAAACAAGAAACAGTACTAGAAAACGAAAAACACAAACTTTTCTGGGATATGAATGTACAAACAGATAAACTCATACAAGCAAGAATACCAGATGTGATAATAATCGACAAGGAGGAAACATCCTGCCAAATCGTAGACTTAGCCGTCTCAGCAGGCCACAGAGTGATGATTCAGGAAACAGAAAAGGAAGTAAATACACGGAATTTGTCAGAGAACTGAAAGATAGATTGAGCATCAAGAAAGTAAATACAATACTAAGAATCGTAGGAGCACGAGGGACTGTCCTTACACACCTGAACACAAGACTTGGAGAAATTGTAATAAAAGGGATCACTGAGACCCTGCAAATGACGGCAATGATAAAACAGCTGAAATCTTAAGGAAACTCCTCGAATGCGGAAACCAACCTGCATAAGCGACGAATGGTAACAAGTCACATTGAACTTACAACAGGAATAAAAACAAAACAACAGAAAGAACACCACGTCACGAACCAAGGAACAGAAATTGCAAGAAATATCATATTCTGCCCCCCCCCCTCTAAAAAAAGAAATGGCACCAGCAGACACGACATAAAATATAAATATTCGTAGATGGTTAAGAAGGATGGGAAGCCGATGAGGGACAGCACTAACCAGATCTCCACTAGAAGAGTGCCGAGACTGCTAGGACGTTGGGGAGGCTTATTGCCACCAGCATCCCAGAAGAGATCAATAGTCGTTGCCAGCGAGAAATCAATCCTAGGCGTCTATAGCGATACCGCAATGTGATTTGCGTTGGTAATTTAAAAGTGGTGGAGAATACTGGAACTCTGGAGAGGAGTGTTGTCACTCAGACTCCAGGGAAACCACTGTTTTTGTTGGTGAGAAATCACTGACGATAACCTAGTGAGTAAAGATTATAATAATGATAATAATTATAATAATAATAATAATAATTATTATTATTATTATTATTATCATATAGAAGTAAACAGACTGATTTTTGTCATGCAGGAAGTGTTATTATTATTAATTGATATTTAACAGTTTATGAAATTTCTAATAAAATACAAGTAATAGTAGTGGTAGTGAGCCTACGAGTCACGAGTACGTCTAATATTGTTAGGAATCTGTTTAGACAATAGTATTGTTTTACTTTGTTCTTTTAAAAATATGTCTCTTAGGTATCATGATATATATGCACATGATTAACATTATGATGAAATGATAGTATAGATGTGCAGGATCAATAAATAACAATTGTGACATATCTAATTGTTATATGGGTGATGTTACCTATTTTTATAAGTACTGTTATGCCATGTGTTCTTAAGAAGTGGTTGCTTCATTTTTTGCTTCCTTTGTTTAGGCTCGTAAAACAAATTGGTTTGCTGGTATTGATCTATTCGCTGTCCTGGTACCTTGTTGTACTACATACTTCTATACCAGTAGCTTCTTTCCAAGAACTGCAGGTGTGTGATACTCTCTACCTATTGACTGGTTTTCTCTTACCTAAATCTTGGCTTTTTAAAGACTAAGATCAATAGGCATCTTCTGTATTTGCGTTATTTATATTTCGTTGTTTCAGCTCCTTATAGCAAGTGACTTCTTTATTTGTCTGGAGCGACTTCCTAATATATATATATATATATATATATATATATATATATATATATATATATATATATATATATATATATATATATACGCATACATTAAATAGCAATCTTACAAACCAAACATTAAACTTACCTTATATTACCTGTGTTCTATAAAGAAATCTAAGACAGTTATCTGCACTCGTATATTACATTACTAGAATTACGTTTAGTAAAGCTTCACTCAACTGAGCTCCATCAATTTGTCTTGATTTCAAAACGTTTCTCAGCCGATGAGAACATTATCGTGAAGTGAGAGTTGAGCACTTAGCAACTGCATTTCAGAAGATCAGTACTAAGTATATACGGATAAAAAATAAAAACAACGATGAAATACCTGCCTAAGGAATGGTGTAATTTTTCAATGTTGTTTCTAATAGATAAATTGCTCTACCAAGGCTTGGATGTCTAGTCTTCCCTAAGATGTTATACTTACATATGGAGAATGGAGTAGATGTGTATGAACAGACATTTAATAATACATATATCTTTGCGATTCAGTGAGAGAAATAAATGATACATAATTTAAACTGAAATTATAGCAACTTATTTTCGATAAAACTTTTCATTTCGCTTAATTTGTCTTTCTTGTTTCTAGAATCAGTGGCTGAACTAATACGAGTAATTTGATTTTGTTTTTCCTCATTAACGATGTCCATCTCTCAGATAGTCAGAAAGAAAAAAAGAAAGTAATATGATGTTATGAGCATAGAATATGTTGGATGTTTTCTAACAAATTTCCGGCCGATATAAGGTCTAACCTTTTATTTATGTCGAACTCGGGAGTCTATACGAAATTTCGAACTGGACTTTTTATTTAATCCATGACAGTTGACTGTTCTCGTTCCATCAGACAAAATTCTCAATTACTTGTTATTTCATTACTAGCAGGAAGACCGGACGTTGATCGAGATCTCATTAGGAGCTTCACTCAGCCCTATAACACTATGCTCATAACTTCATATTTCTTTCTGTTTTTTTCTGCCTTCCTGAATGTTGGAAATCTCTCTGAATTAGTGTCTTATACACTCGGTGTAAATGTCACTATAATCGGATATACATATTTAAAATTTTAAGGGGTTTGACCCCCCCTTGCTTAATTAGGTGTGGCGACACGTACAGGTTCGGAACATATAATTGCATGCTAAGGTTTAGAATACTTACGTTGTCTTCTTTCCAAAATTGTTATACATATGATTTCAATTTCATAGAGATAGGATATAGTTATGGTTATAAAGGGGATCCCCGAGCACTTACATCGTCTTGTCCAGGTCATTTTTCGTAGGAATAGACTTTTAGAAATCATATAAACTCATGCCCCTTTCTTTCTATAGAAACCACACATACAGTGGCGCATACATATATATATATATATATAGTTTTAAAGGTTCATACTTTTTTTTAAAAAAAAATGAAAAAAAAAATCGTTTTCGATTTTGTCTTTTCTTTTTTATAAAATACATATTGCATCTATAACAAGCTTTGATGGTATTTAATTTACCACACTTCTTTTTTACTATATATATATATATATATATATATATATATATATATATATATATATATATATATATATACATTCTTTGTAGAATGGTAGGAAAAATCCCAGCAGAGTGCTCGATTAATTAAGAATCAAAGTTAAAAATTAAGAGCATAATATTTATTTATTCTGGTACAGAAAAATTAGT
Organism: Sepiola atlantica; assembly: GCA_963556195.1. Taxonomy (NCBI): domain Eukaryota; kingdom Metazoa; phylum Mollusca; class Cephalopoda; order Sepiida; family Sepiolidae; genus Sepiola; species Sepiola atlantica. Next base: position 57,437,790 of record OY744540.1, on the reverse strand, counting down.
ACAACATTCGTACCGTCGGTTTCAAGCACGGAAGGTCTTACCCATCCGGCTCTCTTCAGCTTCTCTGAAGAGAGCCGGATGGGTAAGACCTTCCGTGCTTGAAACCGACGGTACGAATGTTGTACTAATTTTTCTGTACCAGAATAAATAAATATATATATATATATATATTAGTATCATCTGTACTGAAGGTTGAATTTCTAGAAGACTGTCACTTGAAACTGATTATTACTTAAAAACTGTATTCTGTGTTCAACGTGTCCGAATTAAGTTCAATTATACTGCATTATTCTACACTCTCTATTTTATTATAATACTTCAATACAAATGGAAATAATTCCTAAGTATATAGTCACATTCTTAGAAAGATTTTTCAATTTAATTATATGCTCATATTTCAATTTATTTTATTTTAGAGAATCCATATACATTTCTGAGCATGAATATATATTAGTTTTTAATGTAGAGTTTTTTTTTCTTTTTTCCTTAAATAACGAGTTCTTTGGTTAGGCAATGCCGTGAATCTAAAATGGTTTAAATGGCTTCTCTCGAAATATCGTAAAAGCCTCAAAGAAGTCGATTAATTTAAAAAAGTAAAACATTATCTGGAAGCTTCCGGAATTTTATTTGAAGTAACAGAAATATTGATTAAACTTTTGCGCGTTTAAAAATAATTACTAATTCTGTTTAGGCCCGAGTAAAAAAATCAATTATATTTTGGAAACCAAACCTGATCACCCCCTGTTTTAACAGTTCTTAACTTTGAATTCTTTGGCTCAAGGCTTTATTTTTAAAAGCCGTCACTATATATAGCACCAGCTACACGGGTTAATAAAATAATCTCAATAAAAGAAATTAAGTTGAATTTATTTGTAAATCATATGTATTTCAGGCGAGTCGACAGAATAAAAGATGCTCTCCTACTGAAAAAGGAAGGTCGAAAAATAGGAGAGAAAAATATGAAGTATGAGTAGTGCGTATTTTGATACGACAGGGACATGTGCGAAAATCATTGTTGTCCGCTACTCTGGAGCTAAAATGACTCATAATACATTACTCTGACTTTTCAAAACAGTTTATGTATTTTAATTATTAAAATATTTTTACTTTGTAACCCTTCAAAATTCGAAAGTAATTTACAAGACTAACGATGGCTCGAATTGATATTTTACAATGGCGACTGCCTTCTTCGCCTTTTCGTGTTCTCGTATCATATCGCAGATGTTATGTAGAACCTCCATGTCTTTTGGTCGTGTGGCTGCTCAGCGTGCACACCGGCGATTTTAAAGTACTAGTGAAGCGTGTCGAGCCAACACTGTTTGGTCGTCCCTTTGGCTGCTACACCAACTACCAGCTTTTACCTAACTTTGACAATGCTGTCGTTGTCTTCTAGGACATGACTGTACCATCAGAGTACTGATTAAAAGAGTTAGTCAGCGATTGGTTTCACTTGATATCGCGGAAGAATACTATCATTAGTGATGTGCTTGAGGAGTGCACTGCTTTATATCCAACGCAGCATCATCGTCTACATGACACTGAGACGGTTCTCCAGCTACTTTTCGGCTGACATACATTCAGCTCCAGAATAAACTGCGACTGGTCGGATGAGAAAGCGATACATCTTGGAATTCAGCCGGTCACCGATCTTCTTATCGCACATCACTAGAATTGTTTTTGTTTGTGCTTCAGCCAGACTGCATTCACGTGTGCTATTACTTCAGGCCTCAAGCTTCCGTCAGCAGAAATTCTCGAGCTGAGATGCTTCAATACATCTGTTCGAGGAAGCACGGTATTGTCGACGGTAATTACATATTGCATACATTAATGTGTAATACCGACTGTAATGAGAATAAAATGTGCGACCTGTTTTGAATGGCAAGCGACACTTTTATATTATAAAAATATTGAATGATTTCATATTTATTAGTTGCCTTAGCGGTAAATTAACAAGTTACATTCTGTCGGAATTTCGGCCTAAAAAATATAAAGTCATTTTCTTAACGCCAAAATAATTTTTAGCAAAATACCCTTTTAAATACCTAAAATGGATGACACTATTACGTTGACGACAGACTTCTATTCATTACGTATTGTTTAATTTGGGAACGATTCACGTTTAAATAGATACAATCCGAATTTTCGCTGCGAGCGATTTACATTTCAAAATTAGTTCTTTTAAAGTTTATATTTAGTGATTTCATTTAATCACGTTGTTCATGAAGACTATAACATGCATGTACACTCGTTGTATAATATTTATATATATGTATATATATATATATATATATATATATATGTGTGTGTGTGTGTGTGTGTGTATTTATATATAAATTTTGTACATTTAGAAACCAGACAACTTGGCGCGTGATTGGCAAAATCACGCGTTCTCTGGTTTCTGAATTTTCAAAGTTTATCATTTCAACGACGTTTTTAACTGTAGTAACACCCATCTCATTATATAAATATATATATATATATATATGCGATATGTTATATCTTTTTATACATACCTATATATATATATATATACATATGTTATGTGTGTATATATATATATATACGTGTGTATGTATATATAATATATATATATATATATATATACATATATATATATATTATATCTTCATTGCTTTTATTTTAAATTTATTTCCAATGAATAAGTTTGAAAAAAAATTAATAATTTCTCTCTCTCTCTCTTACTCTCTCTCTCTCTCTCTCTCTCTATATATATATATATATATATATATATAGAGATAGAAGAAAAAAGATTGATAAATATGCGACGATTGTCCAAATTTATTTCAAATTTCAATTGTTCAATGCAAGGTTGTCAGTAATAAACTAGTGTTTATTTTCCTTTCCTTAAGCCAAGGCTTTTCAAAGATCGAAATCTTATCATCAGAGGAGAAATACAGATGGATAAGTTGGCTTTCGAAAAAACCAAAGTTCAAATATTTGAAAAATATGAGAATTATTTTTAAAAATTATTAAAATAATTTTTGTCAAAAAATGTACTGAATGAAAAGAAAATTTCGTGAAAAAAATTCGTGAAAAAGAAATACAATTGTCCGGGTGGTAAGTTTCCGTTGAAAAGGTTCGGTGAAATTGTAGAAAGTGAATAAAAACACTTTGCATGGGAGCAGGTTGGAAAAGGTGCTCAAAAGTAGATAAGTCCAGATGTACTTAAAAGAGGCTTTGAAGAGGAAAACAGGCCATTTTTTGATTTTCTTCCGGGCCTAGAAAAAACGGTAGGATCTCATACAAGGATTAACTCAGAATGAGAAAAACCAAAGTTGATGAAAGTTTCAGATTTGGGGTCAGGATGGGGGGGGGGGGGTTAGGAGGTGCGGGGTAGTTTAAAAAGTCGCTTTGTGAATTTGGGGGAAAAATAAAAGTAGGACGGGTTGGCATGGGGATGTAGATAAAGTGACAGGTGGGTTAAGGGTGTGGGCTAGCGGTAGGGTGTAGGTTTTGGGGGTGGGGTTAATTTTAAGTGGTGAATATGTATAGAAAAAGTTGATTCTAAAAATAGAAGTAAAATGTGAGCTTCCAAATATATCAGGCGGCTAAGGGCAGGTTAAATTGTAGTTATCAGATATGGTTTCAGTGTGTTTAAGGAATAAAGTAGTGAGAGCATTGAATAATATAAGATTAAATTTAAATTTAAAAAGCTAGGGAATAGTTAATAAAGAATTTATTTATTTATTTTTAATTTAAAACCAAATTAAGGGTTAGATGAATAATTTGGAGGGACATTAAATGGCCAAAGAGATAAGATTTCGATCTTTGAAAAGCCTTGGCTTAAGGAAAGGAAAATAAACACTAGTTTATTACTGACAACCTTGCATTGAACAATTGAAATTTGAAATAAATTTGGACAATCGTCGCATATTTATCAATCTTTTTTCTTCTATCTCTACTATTGCTCTATCTCGTATATTGAGCTTATCCTTTTCACAATAGGTTCCATCTACTAAAAGTTTTCACTTTGGTTTATTTTGATCCTATATATATATATATATATATATATATATATACATATATAACCTTTATCGGTTCTTCTCTTTTCTGCTTCTATCTCTAGTTGTTGCTATGTTTCCTGCATATATCATTTTAGTGCAGGCAAGTTGTGAAGACTTGAGACGTTACTTCATATATTGATTTGAATAAAATAGGACTTTGATTATCATAAGTATTTCTGTTGTACACAATGCGGATATCTTGGTACTATTAATACAATATTAAGACAGTTCAAGTATTTTCTATTTTATATTATATAGTATATTTCGGGTCAACATATAATTTATACCACTTCAAAGAACAAGAGAAACAGTAATAACTCTACATTGACATAACACACTTAGCACTACCACGATGCATGACAGAAAATTGGATGGTTGTATTCTATATGTCTGTTTTTAAGTTGGTCAAAGTGTATCACTCGGCATTAAAACCGATAATAATAAACTTTTACTTGTATAGAAAATCTATAAATACAATATTTTATTATTATTATTATTATTATTATTATTATTATTATCATGATCATTAGTAATTCATACTCAGTATTGAGCGATTTTGTAAATAACTTGGATATGTCAATTTCCTTCTTTAGCTTATACCGCGTTATCGTTAGAAAGGAGAACACTATGTGTGAAATTACATGGAAAAATACGCTAAAGTATTTGCATAAGAAAATAAGTAACTACGATAAATGTATTTTGGCATTGTTTCAATTGGCAAAAAACGTTATAAATTATTAATGAATACCTTTTGTTCCTTATTTCTGCATTTTTTTAAAAAAAAAGTATCTTACTTAAAGAAAGTATTTATATTATATTTTTATGTTATAATGTTATCTCAAATTCTTATAATCTATCAAATACGTATCCAGTTTTAAAAAGAAAAAAGTTTTTGAAAGAAAAGACTTTTAGAAAGAAAAAACTTTTAGAAAGAAAAAACTTTTAGACGTCTGTGTGATTCGAACTCGCTATTGATATCGTATAAATACTGTGATTGTAATGTGTAATCTTATTATTGTTTTCATGTAAAATAATAACTTATTTTTAACTGAAACACTCAAAGAACACTATATCTTTATAACAGTATACGAATTATTACTATTTACTATTATTATTATTATTATTATTATGATTATAATCTATATTTAATTCTATTTTTCGTAAAATTCTACAGATTTCTTAACTCATGAATGTTGATGTTATTATTCTAAGCACGTCGTAAAATAGACAACGTGCTTTTAAGCTTGCATATTTATAATAATGATAATTGATAATGTCTGACATTTAAATATAAAGATATGCTATCAAAGTTGACTAAATTATAAAGTAGACATGTGTTAAAGAAAAGACATTCTGAAAAAAATGTATTTTAATTGATAAAAATATTTCAAAATGCATTAGGGTTCTATATTAGGATTCATACAACAGAAATCCCTCTGTTCTACGAAACTAATAACTACGGCACAAAAAAAAAACGTGCATGCAATCAAGTAAACACACACACACACACACATATATATACATATATATATATATATATATATATATATATATATATATATATATATATTGATTTTATACATATATAGTGTAAAGGAAGAGGTTTGCGTGAATAAAAATTTAGATACACGAATATATTCAGAATATAAACATATAAGCTTACTTATAAAAGAACAGGCCACATGTTCTATGACAACACATCTGTAAAATAATGATGCAGACATGTTGAGTCATAACACATAAGACGTCACGGGAAGGCTAAATATATATATTATTTCATGTATCCATATGACATGTTGTAAGGACATATAAACTTTAATGTATTAATTTTTAGTATTTGTTTGAACAGTTCTCAATACGCGAGACGAGCTATGTAGTAAGTTAAGACGATATTTATTATTGCAATAAAATTATACAGAAGTGTCAGCGTTTCATCCCGGAAAGGAATCGTCAGGCTAAAATGGATGGATTTTTTTCATCGGGGGTGTGTGAGAAGCCCAACAATTAGCTAAGATAATGACAAATAATCTGATTGGTTAACTAGGTAGACTAAACACCACGCGTATATATAAAAGGACCAAGCAAAACAAACTCCAGGTATTTAAGCATCATAATTCCCTATTGGGATAAATAGCAGAAACCTATGTGTAGCTTGATTGCCATAAATATATATTTTCATAATTGCAATATATATATATATATATATATATATATATATATATATATATATATATATATATATATTAATATCTATAGAGCAGAAAAGAATCAAGAATATATATATATATATATATATATATATATATATATATATATATATTAATATCTATAGCGCAGAAAAGAATCAAGAATATATATATATATATATATATATATATATATATATATATATATATATACATATATATATAATAAGTAGTCTACAATGTACTTAGCGTAACACTTTCCTGAAGTTTCGCGATCTTAATAATCCGCTGAAATGTTCGCTAAAATCTGATATTCTCGACCAGCGAACGCTAAGAATCAAGTGTGCTTATTCACGTAACGGCAAATTTTTCGGGCATTTTATACTCTCATGTATTAAAACTCTCTCTCTCTCTCTCTATATATATATATATATATATATATATATATATATATATATATATATATATATATATATATATGTATATATATATATATATATATATATATATATATATGTATATATATATATATATATATATATATATATATATATATATATATATATACATGTATAAGTATATGTATATATATATATATATATATATATATATAAATATATGTATATATATATTTATATATCTGAATATATGTATATATATTAATATATGTATATATATAAAGAGTTGAGAATGTATATATATAGCCAAATATATGTATATATACATATATGTATATATATATATATATATATATATATATATTAACATATATGTATATATATATATATATTATATATGTTCTACAGAATTTCAGTGTAATGGAATATTAATTGAATAACTAACAAATTTATCAATTTACTTTGGTTAAATTAAAGACTTACCATTAATTGTGTATTTGTAAAAATTACATCCGCCCAGGTTGGTTAATAATTCATATGTGGTAAATTCTAGGGATATTGTTAGTTTTAAAGTATTCGTATGAAATACTGAAATCTTCTGTCTCTCGCATAATGTCGCCCAGTATTTAAATTGACAAGAGTGTACATGTCGCTTCAGTCCAAGGGAATATCTGTCTATGAGGAAGTTTCACATGCTTTAATCGTCAGCATAATAAAACGAAGTCATTCAAATAAGTTGAACATCTCAAACACCAGCGAGAGGTAAACGTCAGATCACCGAAGTTAAACGACGGTATTCGGGTCAGTACTAAATTGCTGACAGGTTCGGAATACCAGGTACTGTATGTGATTCCTGCTTATCTCGGAATTGTTTCTAGTCGTCCTGGGCTTCGCATTGCCACTGCATTTCAGCAGTGTTGATTCAGAAGAGGTGGGGTTGAGATTGCGAAATTCTTCCTTCACAATTACACGCGTAGCTACCCGTGCAGAGGGTATTCATTGCCTCTAAAGACTGCATGGAAGCACTGATATATATATATATATATATATATATATATATATATATATATATATATATATATATTAATACAAATTACAAGTAAGACCCGAATAAACAACAGCAGGTAGGCACACCTGGTATATGTACATATATATGTATATATTTATATATATATATATATATATATATATATATATATATATATATATATATATATGTGTGTGTGTGTGTGTGTGTGTGTGTGTGTGTGTGTGTGTGTGTTGTCAATCAATATTTACGATGACTCATCCCAGGCAGTGCCGTCCAATAAGAATATGCTTCAATTTGCCATGATGTTCCCGCAATTGATATTTGGATCAGCCAACGAATAAGTAAGCTCAACTTCTGTTATCATTTTCTGTGTGGATAAGGCGTTCATCTTGAATGTTTTTTAAATGTTTGATCGAATTGGCTCTTTCACGATTTGGCTCTGTCCATTTCTAACTTTTTATTTGACCACTAAGTTAATCCCTTTGTCTCCTGTGTTGACTGCTGGCATTCTTCTACATTTTAAGAGGAAGAGAAGAAGACAACTAAATCCTACATTTACTAATTTACGAAGATCTTGGAGAAGAGTGAAATGCAGGATACCCACGCTGGGTATTTATAGTTGATTGTGTAGTCAAGTGCAAAAGCAGGTACTGGTGAATACATAGAGGGAGACAATAACGACATTTTTTTTCGGGAAATAAATTGAAGTTTGAACCTGAATCGGCACACTCATCATATTCGTCATATTCTGTTTGTTCGGTACAATGCACAGTAGGCGCAGCGATACACACAAAGCAAGCACCATTAAAGTGTGAAGCAAACAAAAAGAAAAGAAATATGCAAATAAATAAATAAATAAATAAATAAAGGATGCATACTGAAAACAACTAATAAAAGTGGATTTAATATATTCAATTTCAAGCTAACATGAAACAGAAGAAAAGCGTAAGATTGCAAGTTTCAGGCAACATTACAATAACATCACCCCATGAATTCATTCTGGATTTTACTTTTTAGAAAATTGATAGTAAGTTATAATATAAAATAGAACGAAATAATTATAATAGAACACCCTCCTCATCCACCCACACACACACACACACACACACACACACACACACATATATATATATATATATATATATTAAACCGTTGGAAGCTTTTACACTTAAATTGTATTATTTGAAGCCCATAATGCGTTAAGAGTTTTACAAAAAAGTAAACTGCAGGAGAATCACCTTGGAATCAGTTAGCTTATATATTAATGTATCAAGAAAATAATGTGAGAAGACCGGTTAGAATATTGAAAGATATAAATTTCACTTTTGAAGATTAAAACCGATCAGGGGGTCTTGTTGACTTTGATGAAGAGCTTCTCGTGGCATAAGTTAAGAAAAGCAATATCAATTGAAACGAAAATATCATCAAATTTCACAACTGTTTATTATCATCTTCAGCAATTTCAAAAATGGGTGTATCATAAATTGTCTGCACACTATGACGCCTGATTTACAGTTGCATTCACAGCATTCATGAGAAAACTTAAAAACAGGAATTGTCATCTTAAAATTTGGAAATCCATCTATTGTATGTTCTTCTATGTACGCACTCTTCTTTATAAGCTGAGTAAATAATTCGAGTTGTCTTCGACTACAGAGTTCCATTTGTTTAAACTCATGAAACATTCTGGGTCTCAAATGATCTTTCGATGTTATATTTTGAATGGATTTTAACATGTAAATTTGAATTCATTTTCCTTTCCATACAAATCAGATAAGTATTATGTCTCTTAACACAAATATATGAATATGTTTTAGTTTCATTAGACCTTTCCTCTTACCATTAAATTAATTAAAACTAAAATCCCGAGAGAACTTATTCAATTTATGTTTTAAGAAGACAACTCGTAATTTTAACGCCATCATTTTGGGCAGCGATACTCACAAATATGACTGTCTAGTAGATGTTAAACCATTCAATCAGAAAGTATATGCTAAGAATAAAAACACGGTGTTTACGTACACGAGACACAAAACGCTTTTTAAATTAAAACGCTGTTCATCTGATTCATATTACTTCAAAGAAGTACTTCTTTTGAGACAATTTACTATAAATGAATCCGCTTTTATTCGCTATTTTCAAATAAATAAAACTTTAAAAAACAAATGCGAACAAAAGAAAAGAGCAACACATATTTACTTAACGGCAACACGTACAACATAAAAAAAAAACAATGTTAAAGGTATACCACTACTGCAACAACAACGATAATACGAGTAGCGATATGTATTATAGTAGTAATAATGATTTCCGTCGACTTTCAGGAAATATATGTGTATAATGTATTGATATTTTTACAATGAAAATAACAATAAAATAAAAAATGGCACAAAAAAGCATTCTTAATATATTATAACAGACATACATTTATAAGTGAATTGTGTACAGTCAAATTTTACATTATATTATTTGTAATAATACAAAATAGAGCAAAGCAGAAGTGAAACAAGTATATCAGCAAATATTGCTATCTCTGGAATGATTGTATCAGGGATGGCGTGTATGAAAATCACAAATGATACAAGTTTATGGTTTCACCTCTGTGGCATACTCGCGTGAATCTTATGTTGTTTAGATATCCGACCATCGAGAACGACTTGCATTTTTTCTTTTAGTTAAGAAGGATCTGATTATATTAAAAATGTGTCCAGTAATACAGTGCAAAGTATTTTTTTTAGAATAACTTCATGCCAGACGTTGTCAAAGAGTTTGTATGTATAATGCAGAACTTTTGCTTAACCTGATTTATCCACTGTATGATATATGCGTTCAGAGATGACCGTATGCTATCCGAAGTAGTACAAAATTGTCTAAATCAATACGAGAAGTTTTGCTTTTTCAAGGAGGCGAAGTCAGTTTAATAGATTATTAATAGTGAAGTAGGGTATAGAAGAACAATAAGATTCCGTTTAAAATGCAATCAATCTGGATTGGTAGTTATATATGGTAAACAATGAAGTTAAAAATAGTGATCGTGTAAATGTTGATATATCTTGAAAGTCTTCTGTTGCAACACAAATAATACAAGTAAATGTTATAGTGAGTAAATATGTTATTGTGGAAATAACCCCATAATTCTAAGTACACCAGATCATACACTTTCGCTTTCAAGGATTTAGCAATTATTTATACGCACACATTACACACACATATCTATTCTGATATTCGAGAGAAAATGTTTTATGGAATATAGTTCGTAACAAAATTCATTAAAACAGAGAGACGCGGATTACCGTACACTTGTGATGACGTGAGTAACTGAAAATGTCATAAATCGAACCGTGGTAAATGGACGAAGGGATAATTTATTACTTTTTTAACATCTAATCTAATGTCACTGTTGCCATGTAGAGAATGATCTATCTTTTTTTTCAGCGTCGCTTTCTAATTTACATACGTGTGTTTAAACACACCACACAAACGTATGTAATTAAGATGGGGAAAATAATAGTAATACTTTTCTAGTAAATAATAGTAACAATAAAAGAAAATTGTAGTTTGGTTGTAGCATTGCTGCTGTGTGTATTTAAGAAGTCAGCTAGCAATGCAGAATACGGAAAGAGAAGACGAATAAACACAATCAATCGAAAAAATATTTCAGATATTGATCTTCACAATTATATATTTTTTGATAAATCTTTTACATGCAGTAAGACTTAAATTTACTTATATTGTATGTGAAAGATCAATCCCCAAAAGCAATAGATAATTGTGTAGATGAATACCTACACCATTGTCTTTGATTGTTTGTTTTTGTTAATCCTTTATTTCACCATTATAGTTTTCTGCAATGTACTAACCTTCTTAAATACTAACATCTATAATAATAAGAGTAATACTTATAAGATCAATACTCAGAAAAAGAAAACGAAGAGACAAAAGAAGTAGAACTAGAAGAAGAAGAAATAGAAGACGAAGAAATAGAAGTATAATATAGAAGTAAAATAGAATAACATTTAGCCATGCAAGAATATATGTAAGATATTTCACAGTTTGTGAATTTGTAGATTAAAATCAAAGTAGAATAAATGATGGTCGTCGTTGTTACTTACCAGATCATGGACACATATAGTTTATATATATATATATATATATATATATATATATATATATATATATATATATACATTTATATATATATATGTATATTTATATATATATATATATATATATATATATATATATATGCATATACATATAGTTATGTATTTACAAATAATGTATGAAAAATTATATGAATGTTTATATCGTTTCCTATTTATTTCTTATTTGTTGACGTATGAGATTACAAAATGTTTTTTTCTTAAACAACAGAATTATAGGCCTTTCCTTCAGTCTTTCTCAGTGTATGTGTATGGTGGATAGTGATAGCAAGGGAACAAGAGTATAACCAATCATATGAAGACATGTTTACGTGTGGATTGTGTGTTTCCAGCCCAGCATATTCACTCGAGAATAAAGCTAAATAAGATGGAACATAGTAAGCAATTAACTTAGTTCGATTAGTTATGGGACAATACACGAAAACTACGTGTTGACATTTGCTTTTAAAACGACTATATTGTTGTTTTCAGGAAAGCAATACTGCTGTAATATGTTTCAGAGACGAACAAAACTACTTCCATTTAAATTCTGCCTATAATCGGCACAAAGGGTAAGACTGTTTTCGTTGTTGTAGAAACCGAGTTCTTGCTGTGAATATATTACGGGAATAAATAAAAGAGTAGAACTCAGTTAGGAAACAACCATGAAATTGTGATAGATTAGAGAGCGACAAACAACGTCTCTTCTGTGCTATATGTGGGTGTGTACGCAGTGAAAAATGTTATAGAGAGGGGAAACTGATGTTTATATGCGATGCAAGCTGCTATTGCCACCATAAAACGTTCACAACAGTAAAAAGCTATACAAATGTTCAACGGAGTCAAGGGGTGTTATCGATAATTCATGCTGAGTCGATTTGGCTGTCCTTAATCAATAATACTATATATATATATATATATATATAATGCATAATTCCGAAATGTAAAAACTTATAGGAAATAAACAAAGATAAAAGCAACAGAAATGTGTACGAAAATAATATTTTTTCTTGCTCAATATATTTTTGCTTTCATAGCCGATCATTCGTCTTGTATTAAGAAAAAAACGCTGTCAGTTTATCTCGAGAGATTTCCACATTTTTGCTTCAAAAATTCCCAAAGAAGACAAATCTAATTCACTGGGAATCGTACACTATCTAGACCTGAGCCACTTTTCTTCTCTCTCTGGGTTTTATCGCATCTATGAGACATGTTTGTGTAAAATGACCGCCAGCAAAATACGAAATTCGCTGTCGATTTCAATAATGTTAAAATAGACTAAAATGCACGCAACTAGAAAGCATCCGCACTAGGTCAATATCGTAGGATGGGTGCGCATTTAGGATGTTAAAATGTGAATTCGTTTTTCTTCTCTCTTTATTTCGATAAAATAATTTAGTCAAATGTTTAGAATGGAATACCTATTTATACTAAGAGCGAACATTAGATGTAAAAGGTTGTTCATACAGTAATGTGTCTAAGGACTAAAGAACTTGTGCCTCATATTTTCTTGAGTTTAAACATCTATTATTTTTCTGACAAAATATTCCTGCTTTCTTATCTATGTGCACATCTATCTAATCAACACTATTCTCGAGTATATATGTTTGCATATCCTTTTATCATAAAAAAGTTTTTCCTTAGATATACAAACACATTTGGAGGGTTGTGGCTCTGTAATATAAACAATATATTAAAGCACTACTTTTTCCGGTTTTAAAAATAACTAGTGCGACCCGTTTTCCGGCGTTACCTGCTTATTTTTTTCTGGAGATTTGCAACCACTGAACTGCTTTCCTGGCCACCGTGTGTGAGTTGTGTGTTTGGAACTTCATTTTTGATAAACTATTTATAACATGATTAAACTTGTTGAAAATCAAGTATGTAAATTGACCTAAAAGAGCCGGAATTGTATTCACGAACAATACTTAACATTTTACCACAATATAAATATATTCTTTAATAGAACTATGAGTTCTATTAAATTGAAACGCCCATTGAATCTTAAAACAATAGAAAACATTGTTAACTAATGAGATATCATTTGGTAAATCAATATGTAAATTAGTTAACATTACGGTTTAGAATGCATACAGGAATTAGCGTAAAATTATAAGTATAGAAAAAGAAAACTACATTTACTAAAAAAGAAATCCAATTAATCTTAGTAACAATAACGATAATATTATGATCATCAAAACTAATTATTTCTAATATGGTGCACAGTGTTTTCCATCAAGTATCGATTACAAAGATCACAGCAAAGAGATAGCGAAGTGAAATACGATGCTGATGTCTAGTCGGTTCCATAGCATTATATTCACTTTCATGTTTGCAACCGTCACGTGTCTCCTCCTGTGAGAAACTGGTTCTAGAAATAATCGGGAAAATGTGTGTCCACAACTGAAGCAAGAGGTCAACAATTATTGTACCATGCTTATTCATAGTCATTTGCTTTTAGTCACATAAATGGTCAAAACTGTTATCAAGTAGATTGAAACAAATATGCATCAGAAGATAAGACTGGTCATCAACAAATTCATCATCTAACGATCTTAGCTGATTTAGGAAAACGTTGATGTTCTAAATCCATGCATAACATTCGTTTTGCTCAATCACGTCAATTTTGTGAAATAAGGTACTTGTTGTTCTTAATGTTTTATGTACGAGCATTTTCAATTGATACACATTTTTATTTTCTATTTCTTCATATAAACGATCTATGAAGGGATTCCATGCGCCGATTCATGCCTTACAATTTTCATTCCATTTTAAAGATAAATAAAATGGGTTTGACCATTCTACTTTTATGAGAGTGCCCATTAGCCTGTACATATATGTTGCAGTTAAAAAATGAATATGTTGATTTAGAAGCTATGTACTTCGAATGTTAACTCATCTGCGTCACTCTATTACAAAAGATCTATCTTAGCAAGATGTGTTGTTTATTATACCTGGAGGATTAATGTTAATACCTTAGTTCATAACATAAGACGTAACTGAAGACCCTAGATCTGATACGATTTGAACTGAGCGTAGCAGATTACAAAATATTCAACGTCGTCGATTAAACCTACGACGTAAGCATTTAAATTAGTTTCATTTGATTTGTCTGTTTAATACTTTGTAATTCATTGTATGCAACCAAATGAATAAATGTTGTTAATTCATCCAACACCTGAGGGAGGGATGCGTATTTCTTACTTATTAAACTGTACTATATCGTAAACTAGCTATTGGAGTCTTTTTACATTCATTTTTGTATCGTTTTTATTTTAATATAACGTTATTTAACCAAATTATTATTATATTTAATAGTATTTTGAAACTAACATTTTATTGTTACAATATCTGTGTCATTCGCAAATAGTCATAAAATTCTAATTATTTGTTAAGGTAATGTATATATTTTATTTAGATAAGATTTTGCACATTTCGTTTGATTTTGCGCTATTGCATTTTTATTTCAATACATATGCTATTATTAGTAAATAATTGGAAGCAGATTGTTTACTTTCATACACAATGTTTTTTTTTTAAAATATTATTCTTAGTTAGTATGGCATGTTGTAAGGATTGAGAAACAATATGTTCAAAGTTAAAGTTTTCTGGAAATGGAAGTTTCAAGAGAGAGAGAGAGACTGAACGGAAAGTTATAGGTATTGTATAACAAAATAGTGGAGATTAAACAACATATAGTAAAAGTGGCTGCGAGTAATAGATACAAACTTGATTAAAGGCGTTTCAATTCACGAGTAAATTTCAATTGTGCGGCAAATTAGAAAAAATAAAATGGAGGTTTTATAGCTAAATCCCAAAACTCAGGATTATTTTAACATGCATTTTGTGTAATTAAAATACATAAGAACAAAAACTTTAGTAAGAAAAACGTTCACTAACTCAGCTATTGTATAATAATTGATAGATAATATCTTAATGTACATAAATTCTAACACTGATTATACATCATCAAAAATATTAAACGTCACTAGATGAATAAATAAAGCAAATAGTTGTTCTTATTTTAACTTACACAATTGCTTTAATAATTTTAAAATGTTGTTATCAATAGTATATATATATATATATATATATATATATATATATATATATATATATATATATATATATATATATATATATATATATACTTTTTTAATCACCGTCATTTTTTACATCCATTGTAATATACATTTATGTACCTATATAATGTTGACGCGGGAAATACACTCACACATGAAATTATCTCATGAATGTATTTATATGCAGCTAACCGGAAAGAGAGTAGAAAATAGACATTTGCTTTACTTTAGGCAACTTTGTAACTCTCGCTTCCTTAAATGTGTTTAGTCCTTACATTCTATAAGCGATGTTTATGACAAAACGGAAACAATAGCTGTTTTCTAGGTCATAATCTATCCATCTAACACTTATCGTTTGCTAGTTTTTGACCTTGTAATAATATCTTTTGTTCCGTACATCAAGTGGTATAATGCTTTGTCTAGAGAGATTTCCATGAAAAAAATAGCTTTCAAAACTTTAAATTCCTTAATATATTACGTTTTGGTAATAATTTTAATATCATAAATTACTCTATATTCGAGTATGCAAATACTTTCAAGTTCTTTTCAATTTTCGAAACGTCACAAAGTAGATAACGTTTTGAAAATCAAGAATGAAGAAAAGTTTTAAATGCCTGCTTGTTTATGAATAAACTGAAACGCATTCTCGTCGATTTTATTTCTAATTAAATATGTTATTTAAATATGATTTAGAACATTTCGTTTTATTTTGCGCAATTGCATTTTTCATTTCTATGCATATCCTATTAATAATTAATAACTGACATATTATAACACAATGTGTGATATTTAAAGTAACGTGTGACATTTAATGTTGTTAACAACACGTGAAATTGTCTTATGAAAGTGTTAATATAAAGGTAACAAGATAAGACAAGATTAAAACTTGAACTGGCGTAGTCTATGATATAGTTAGCAATCGTATACATTAGTTGAAACACCGGTCCTGTTTGAAATGGTGTTGTGTGCCTTAAGGTACATGGGTTAGTAAGAAATATTCATGTCAAAGTGGTGATACATAGTGAAAGCCGGAGCAATGTAAAAAGAGAAGTCGAATTAAAGGAAATATTAACTTCGCAGCAACATGAAACTAATGTATTCTTCTTATATCGCTGTTAGACGAAAAGGCACTGGCCCGTTGCCAATTCCTCTGTAATTATAGCCTTGACCTAAATTGGGCAATAAAGAAACCGAAAACCATTTCAATGTCTTTATTTTTATAATATCTTACAGGCAATAATGTGTAATCTAAGTAGGAATGTTTCTCTCTCTCCCGTTCCTACCTCTCTTTCTCTCTTTCTCTCGCGCGCGCTCTCTCTTTCTCTCTCTCTCTCTCTCTCTCTCTCTCTCCTTCTCTCTCTCCCTCTCCGAAACGTACACTTATCGGTACATAAATGTATTTTACAGTAGATGTAAAAAATGACGGTGATTAAAAACGTATATATATATATATATATATATATATATATATATATATATATATACTATTGATAACAACATTTTAAAATTATTAAAGCAATTGTTTTATTTAAGTTCAAATAAAAACAACTATTTGCTTTATTTATTCATCTAGTGACGTTTAATATTTCTGATGATGTATACTCAGCGTTAGAATTTATGTACATTAATATATTATCTATCAAGTGTTATACAATAGCTGAGTTAGTGAACGTTTTTCTTACTAAAGCTTTTGTTCCTATGTATTTTAATTACACAAAAGGCATGTTAAAATAATCCTGAGTTTTGGGATTTAGCTATAAAATCTCCATTTTATTTTTTCTAATTTGCAGCACAATTGAAATTTACTCGTGAATTGAAACGCCTTTAATCAAGTTTGTATCTATTACTCGCACCCACTTTTACTATATGT
>OY744540.1:57395057-57415057 GCA_963556195.1 Sepiola atlantica | reverse complement strand
AAACAATTAATCAAACTTGTATCTCCTTTAAAATATGCCGCGTATTAAATACATAAAAAGGATTGAAACTGTATTTCATAAAACAGAAATAAACAATGCATTATACGTATATATTTTTCGAAATTAGATATGCTTTTCATATAGTATCGGGTTAATACTGTGTATCTCGAGGATACAACTTATATGAAAATGTATTGCCAAGGAAGATTTCGGAAAAAAAATCTATCAACCGATACATTTTTTGTTACTAATAGAATAATATATATTTTAGACTAACTTCCATGTTTCATTTAAAAACAACAATAGCGTATGAGAGTTTCAGTTGGAATTAGGGGAATTCAGACATAATAGTAAAATGAATGGATTTAAGAGGACAATTCTTGGGAACTTTAGAATGTAACTATTAAACAGAATCTGACATAGTTTGTCTAAAGATGGGTGACAGCTTATCAATGCTTGAGGGACACTCTGTATAATGATGTTGTATAAATAATGTAAGTGTTTTATAAGACCGGTGTAAAGGTTGAATGGTCATTCTGTGTAATAGAGGAAGCTTCTGACTATGTCATAATATGAATATGCGAATGTATGTGGGCGATAGATTGAATGTCTTGATTGTATAGTTGGTTGATGGGGATAATAAATGAGTGCATATGAGATGGAACAATGGCATGTCATGTATTGACCTATCATTATCTGTTTTTTTTATTGGAGAAAGGGGTACATTCGTTCAGAAAATTCATTCGTTATCCTTTCCTACCAGATGAGAGGAGGGTTACGGTAGCTAAGTGGTTAATGACATGGACTGAGAACATGTGTGTGACAAGTTCGAATCCAGTTCGTTCCAGATCAACACTTTCACTTGGGATGTTGGCAATATTCACGTGATTTCACCTGTTAGTTCCAAATGCTTTTCTAGAAAGAATTCTGACTAGAAATGTATCGGGGAAACGGATGCCAAGAATAGAATCATACGAAATTAATGAATGAATGACTCAGGTGAAGAATTATTGCTAAAACATGATATATTTTTTTATAAAGCTGTGAGTTGGATACAAAGATAAAGAAGTCGAAAGTTGACTCCTACCCAGCATGGCAAATATAGCCGAGCGTAGTTGGCTTACATCTAATAAAACCAGTGATCGATTGCTTAATTCTCGTGTACCGTCTGACCAATCATTGCATAGAAACAGCTACAGCTGTTTCTGTAATCAGACGAGTGCAAGAAAAAGCTATATCATATCAACATACCAACGAGGGAACAAATAATAATTGGTTGGTCATATGACTCCATTATAGACTTACCTATGGAAACCGGGGTGTAACGCTTATGGTATGTTATGTTTCAGGAGAAAGAGTTCGATAGAAAACAAATATTTACCTGAAAAATAAAAATAAAAACGATGTTTAGATGACATAGAAGTGACTGTGTATAGAGCAAACATATATACAAGACAAACGAACATGTAGCATTGTAAAGAAAACTTAAGCAAATATTTATTGAACTCGTTAAGGTGTAGAATACTTAGTGTGGTGATTCATACGAAAGGAGTAAGACTGTTGGCCGTAATAGCTGAGTGCATGCAACAAGAATTAAAGGTATATACTGGTTGATGAGTTTAAAACACTTACTCTGCGACGAAACGGCTCGAAATATTCACTTAGCTCATGGAAATGAATGATTGAATAAACTACCGGACAGAATATTATTTAAATTTATTTGTTTCTGTTTCTTGGTGTTTAACAATTTTTCTATCATGATAAAGTAATGGCAGGTCAAACTTTTTCTCTCCATTTCTTTCTCTCGATTCTAACAATTGTTACAGTGTTTCCTATTTGTGAAGGTGTATGTGCCGTGTGCGATTTGAATATTCATAAAGTGTGAGCGTCTTTATTTCATTTGTAGAATTTAGCATGCTTTTCTGTTTTTTCAAATATTACTTGGGTCATTATTTTGAAGAGAGTTTTCAAATTGTTTGCGTGATGACTAGATAATTAACATTTTCATGCAAGTTAATTTGTTTTTTTGCAACTGCTATTTTGTTCAAACTGGCTGTTTAATGGTTGAGAAACTTCAGAAATGGAAATTTAGCTTAACAATGAAGACCAATCTAGCATCCAGTTGAGATGAAAAGCTTATTTCAGCATCACTTAAACTGAACATTGCCGTGGAGAAATTTGTAAAAATACTTTTCTCAACCAATCGTCAGCAAGGTTGAATGGTGCTTCAGCTAAAGAAAATGGCATCTTTTTAGACTCATATGTGCTTTAAATGCTTCTTGGATACTATTATTTTTTAAAAGTTTATTTAGTGGAATTTGAATAAATCTTTGATCTAAAATGGATTTTATGAAGCTCAATTTGTTCAAATGCATATATATGATATATACATATTACTTCCATTGGACATTGCAAGTTATTATTAAAAATGCCGGACAAAGCTTACTAGGTGACCTGCTATATATTCGTATGATCAGTAGATATTTTGATCATGGAAACTGACAAATACTTATTATTGTATAGCAAACCATTTTAATATTGTCTGATATGTATACTGCATCTTTCAGCTTGTTTTGGTTATTGATATAATATATTATTAGCACTTTTTTGTTTTCAATTAAAAACAAAGAAACATGATTTAAAATGGGTATTTCAATTTATAATTCAGGGTAAAGCTTTCATTAAAACAAAAACAAATACCATTCGCAGTGCAACCACAAATTAAAAAAAGAACTATATTTGAATATAGCAACACACAAGAAAGCGCATCCATATTCCCATCCTATGGAATTCAATATATGACAAGAACATTACAAAAGAAAGCGCATCCACATCTCCATCCCCAGATTAAATTTTAAACTGATGTATTAATTTAAAACAAAACCAAGAGAAATCATGTATCGATTTTAAAGTTCGGCATGTTTGCATTAACAGAAAGTATTGCGTCGTGGATCTTATATGCTTTTCTTAAACTTTTCAGACGTCAACGTATTTCCCTGTTGAATTGTAAAAGAAACAAGGAGAATAGCCGCCAGAATCAATAACACCTGAATGAAAAAACGAGAGACTAGGTCAGGTCAAGTAGTTCATCTCGCCATTCCGCCCGGATGAAACTTTGCCTTTCTCAAAAGACGAGGAGAAAAAGTAGCTTGAAATACTTAATTGTTTTAGTCAGGGATGCAGAAGTTTAGGAAATTCAGTTACGTGTTCACTTTTATTGACTTGGACGTGTTTATTCAATTACAGCGAATATGGCTATAGGACTGCATAACCTTAGATATTCTGGTATTCTTCTGTCTTGAAAAACAAGTCATCTCTACATTAAGTGTGTATGTGCTATGACGAGCTAGGTTTACGCAATCTCTTACAGCATTTCTTGTGATACGTTATTGCTTAAATATAGTAACAGGGAGGTAGTGGCCGCCCCAAAACAACGCAAGGATTAGGGAAGATGAACTGTTTCGTGTTATTCCGGAGTTCCCCATAACTTGTGGTGGTTCCATGGTTTGAGGGGACACTTTTATATATATATATATATATATATATATATATAGCAAAAATAGCGGTGGTTCAAATATTTCCAATATAGAAAGTAGCTTTCTTTTAGGACCACTTTAATTTAAACGTCTATGCTTTCGGAACTAGCTATAGTCATACGGTCCATCATCTAAGTATTCACTAGGCACATTTTTTTGTATTCTCAGAATTCAATGAAAACCGTTGTTTACAGATAGCCAATAGCCGTAAATGAGTACTTTGATAAGAAAGTTGAGCTACGCTGAACGCTAAATGGTTAAGTATGGATTGAAAAAATTGATAAGATCAAGGCCAAAACCTATTCGAGGATAAGAGTTTATATGTAATACGTTTGATAGATTAACAGTATAATGATGATTATTACTGTGAGAAGATTAACAAATATCCAGATGTTATTCTCTCAGAATATCCGACCCAGAAAATGGCGATTCTGCCCCATATGTCAAAACATCTTACATTAATAGACAAAATAAGGGGAGCGGTAGATACGAGATTGTCGACCGTGACTAACTCTTCCAAAAAATGTCTATCTTCCATAGTATATATAGCAGACATATAAATACATATTTTCCTTGCTATTTAAGACTTTGATGAATGTGTTTTTACAGAAATGCTACGTACTTGATCTTACTTGTTTATGAACCACGGGCCTTCAAGTTGAGATAATTTAAAAAATGTCCTGTAACTATAAATAATGGAGACTGTTTCAAATGACAGATAGATGCTCCTCAGTGTCCCTGACTATCACACAAAATATAATTGGTCAAATGAAAATGTATGAATTTTATCTGATAATATTAGAAAGTTAAAAATGTACAATTAACCGCTTAAATTATTTTATGTACTGAACACTGGTTGTGCTGTTTATGATTTCTGCAATAATCTAATCCATTTGATTTCAGCCGATTGTTTATTAAACCTAATATAGCTTCTACCATGCAGACACCATTACAATAACAATTCGCACGATAAAATACATTTCAAATGCAATTTTTTCTTTTATCCGTTGGCTTGTAACTGTGGGTTCTGATGAATTAATAATACCAAGAAGACCTACACTGTAAATTGATTTGCTTTTTTTCACTTCCTTTATTAATTCTGGAACTTCTGGTTTATTTTAGAAAAAACTACTTTTTTCCGAGGTAGGGTGTTACCACTTTATTGCCGATACCCCGCCATTCAATAGTGTTCTAAAAATATATATATATACACAACTTCATCCGTTGGAATACAGCTTCAACTATTCTATTTGCTCTATCAATGAACGGAAGTGACTTCTGAACGATTGTAAAGGAGCGGTAGAGGAGGTTGTTGATAACGACGGC
Source organism: Sepiola atlantica (assembly GCA_963556195.1). Taxonomy (NCBI): domain Eukaryota; kingdom Metazoa; phylum Mollusca; class Cephalopoda; order Sepiida; family Sepiolidae; genus Sepiola; species Sepiola atlantica. Next base: position 57,410,195 of record OY744540.1, on the reverse strand, counting down.
ACCAAATGTTAAATATCTGCTGTAGTAGTGATCGCTTTCTAACTTTTCTGCTATTACCGTCTGCGTGCATTCATCGTCTCCGTGTTAAATTGCTTTGAATGAGAGAAAAACATCCGTCTTTCACAAAGAGGTTTGTTTTGCTGTACTATCTCATGCATAAACTGTACAGCATATTACCTGAGAAACACACACCAACACACACATACACACCCACACACACACACACACACACATATATATATATATATATATATATATATATATATATATATATATATATATATATATATATATATATATGGGAAATGAAAAAATAAAAGAACAAAAGATGCCACTGACTTCTCTTAGCCGGGACCTCCCAGTAGTGGCTAATACTTCTTCTCATTAACCCATCATGTCAACCCAATATTTCTATATACTTGCATGACATTTTTCTTAAAATTATCATCCTAAGGAAGTCTTACAAATAAAGACTAAACGTTGATGAATACATAAAAAAAACATATTTTGATTTTTCCTTTTTCATTTCCCATTGCGTCGGATTACTGTCATTCTACCTTTCTCATATATATATATATATACATATTTGAAAGAGAGAGAGAGTCCATAATAGCGGCAACTCAACATTACAACTTGCCTTACATCGAACTCGAAGCGATGAATGAGACGAAATTGTGTACAGTTACTCCCATAAAAAGCATGCACTTCTATTAAAAAATCTGGTTTATTGGAACGGTAATAATACATTCTGTATTCTGCACATGCGGAGACAGGTATTGTAAAAGGGGCGTGCTGCGTTGTTGAAAAATCCTGATGTCGCTCGTATTTTCCGGAGCTACGTCAGCCGCATCTTCTAACTTAACTATTAACCGAAAAACAATCACTTTCCCGCCAAATACTGCATATTAAGAAACGTGCAAAAATACGTCCGCAAAAGTACGCCCGTAAAAATACTCGCACACATATACGTAAAATGGACTGTATACTCGCACACACATACGTAAAATGGACTGTATACAGCGGAAATAGTGTGAGCTGCGGAGTTTCAGAAACATTTCAATTGCGTTCGGCTGAATACAGGCTTGGACATTTTGGAATGCACTAAAAATACAACCACCAGACACACACACGCTTACAATCTACTACAATGAATAAGATATTTTCCATATTGTACATGTAATATTCTAGATACCTGATGTATTTACCTTGTTACAAATGCGACGTGAATAGAATTTGACGTTTTCTTTGATTTAATAAACATATATTATCATAAAACATAGTACACAATAAAACGTAATGACACATACAAAAAATAATTACTTGAAAGTACAACACATCACTGTTACATAACGCATCCTTTCAAGTTAAGTGAAGGAAATGATTGACAAATAAAGGTTAAAAATAACCACAACAATACATCGGAAGTTAAGAACATGATGTGGTTTTCGGCGAAAAAATTGTTGGTTTCATTTTACGAAGCATTCACAAATTAATCTGCTCTTCTGAAGTCGTGTGACGGGCTTACAATGTTAGCTAGCGTAACATAGCGACCCAGTGTGTCTCTTTCACTATCTATATATCTATCAATGTAACACAGTGAAGTATCTCTATGTATATTTTGATTTGATCTATGTTCCTATATTGTTTGCTTTGTTTTGAAGCTAAATAACGTGAATTGCTGGGACGATGATGTCGACAACGCAAAGGCTTCCAGTCGCGGTGTGTATAATGTATCATACACACCGCTGACGACGCGACATGTAAAAACTATAGAAACGACTTACAAGTGTGTTGCTTAATAACCATAGAAATCTCCTCAGTATGTGTCATAAAAGAGATTTTGGAATATTCCATAGAAGATGTTATGTTCTTATTTTCACTGCGTACTTTTCATTTTTACACAATTTTGTGAATCCCGATCTTCGATCGCAAAAATCGAAGGCTGTACACATTAATGACTATCTTCATTACAACAAAAAGATGTTTAACGTTGTTGTGATGCTTGTGTTGGCGTCATTGAAATTAGTTGCATGTTTGAATCCTTTATCGAAGTGCTCATGTATCAAATAGATAGACATAGTGACGACGGTGCAAAGTCAAATGCATGTGTTAACAATGCATTCAATGCAATGTTTACTGCAACGACATGATTTAGCTTCAAAACAAATATGCTTACACACGCACCGACTGAATTACGACACAAAGTTACTACACGCACACCTACACACACACCCACACACGCATACACACACACACACACACATATATATATATATATATTTATATGTATATATATGTATACATATACATTTATGTATATATTTATATATATATATATATATATATATATATGAATGAATGAAAACCCAAACTTTACAGCTAAAGTAACGCATTTATATATATATATATATATATATATATATATATATATAAAAATAGAAAATTAAACTTTCCATTAAAGCAACGCATATGTATATATATATATATATATATATATATATATATATATATATATATATATATATATATATATAGTCTTGGAATTTTTTCAACAATTAAAACACTATGCAACGAAAAACACATTTGATCCTTAGTCAATTAATCTATTGCAATCACTGCAATAGTGTGCTTTCAAACATTTAAGCTTGTTCTAATATTATTGTGGGGGTCATCAGTTGTTTACCATAAAAAAACTATTTCAGAAATTTAATTTAAACTATATGAGTCTCTAGCCTCCGCTAAAACGCACAGCAAGATTACATATTTCCAGTGTTCGCACTAGTATTCATATAAAATAACGCTTCAATCTCAAATGGAAAAAAAAATTATGAAAGAATAAAACTTGTTTACAATGTGAAAGTGTTATCAAAGATAAAAAAGTACGCCATATCTATCGGTATAGATACAAAAAAGAACAATCTAATTATGGAAATAGAGTTGATTCTTTCTTACATAATTTATTTCTGCGTGTTAGCTTACTTCCTTCCTTTACACACTTGTAATGGTTTCGTACTGCTGGTTTTTTACTCGCGTGACGGAAAAGTGGCACATTTACTTATTTGTATATATATATATATATATATATATATATATATATATATATATATAATATGATCTGAGGTTAAGATCGGATTCTAACTCTGCCTGATGAGATCTCAGTTTATAGTAACTGTTGATCGATAACATCGACATGCCAGTGTCGCAGATTTTGTACATGTCTGTGTAAAAAAAATTATCATATATATATATATATATATATATAATATTTGTTTCGTGTATTATAATCGGGACTCATCAGCATATAGATATGACTATTTACTACTGGTCATGCGATTCGAAACCCCGGATTCCGAGTATTTTGCAACACAAATCCCGACGCCCAGAACCACACTGAATAGCGACTAAACAGTTATAAGTTTAACACATTATCTGGCAACTTGACGTCATAAGAGCTTTCTCCTTAATGAACGGAACGATGCACATATAGCTAGCAACGTCATGCTGTGTTAATACTACACTTACAGTGCCCTTATATATATATATATATATATATATATATATATATATACAAATCAATACACATTGCTCTTTATAATACAGGAGGGATTATAAAGGCTATTAGCATATGTGCCAGTATGTAGTAAATTTGTAATAAGATATACTGAATACACATGTGCTCAATATTATAAGAAGAACAGATGTAATGAGGATAATGATGCTGATGATGCTCATGATGATGATGATTAATGTATGATATGATTATTATTTTTACTATAAAGTTTTTTTTGTATTAATATGAGACCAGTACAGACGATTACACAACTGAGCCATGTGCTCTCAATTCTGTATCGAACAGCATAAATACTTAAATGTTGTCTTTACAATGAGTCTCTGGATAAGCAAGGGTTGATACATCACTAACTTTGCGTATTTCTAACCGGCATTATGTATGAAAAAATGTTGAAGCAATGTTGGGATAAGCACCGAAACTAGTGGTATTTCGGAGTGTCTTTCCTCCATACTATTTGCCCAACCAACGTTTGAGTGTATTGCCTTGCTTAGTATTTAAATACTCATGTATGTCTTTATGAAGTGTGGTATATGTATATATGTATATATATACATATATATATATATATATATATATATATATATATATATATATATATATATATATATATATATATATATAAAAGAAATATTCCGAAACTAATGAACCTATCATTATGACTCGTTGAATATTTATTCTAGACAATACGGTGAGAAATGTAGGCTCATTATATTTTGTGAACTTTCCATTTAGCGGATGTGACACCGCATTCTCACACGCCTAAAATCTTTCAAATTGAGCGAGATAAAAAATGTATATAGTTAAAGATTACTGTACAAAATATTTTGAGTTGTATTATGTGATAAAATGTTAACCTAAGAGGTTCGCGTAAGCGTCTATAACGCGTATGAGCGCCGTAAACTCCTAAATTAATTATCATTATGAATTATTGGATACATTTTGTAGGCAACCCTGTGAGTAACGTAGGTACATTTTTTTTTAAACTTTAGTATTTAGGGGTGTCTCCTTAAACTGCACTCTATCATCTGCCCTATTTCTTTATAATTTAATACCAGATAATAATTGTTCAGTAACTTATGCTGTCAAAAATAAATACGGTTAATTCACTTACGTGATGTATGGAGTACTGATATATGAGAATATGTAGCGACAAAACTCTATACATATTACTTATGCACGAACTGGGAACGGGTATTCTTCTAGGCACTTTACGAGAAAAAGATAATTTTGACATATGTGTAACAACTGTATTTTAACTAACTGTAAAGTTCATATAAAAGTCTAAAAGTTGTTCACATACATACACATATACATACATACCCACATACATACATACATACATACATACATACATACATACATACTGGCAAATTGATAGACATATCTCTTACATATAGGTATTGCTTACATTTTCGGAACACTGAAATAAATGTGGATACTTTAATAAAAAAAGGTCGAATTATTATATTTGAAAACAATAAATAACCATTCTTGAATAGAGAACATTGTGAGAAAATAAGGAATACAAGACTGAAGTTATGATCTTATGAAATCGATAATCTGTATTGATGTATTTATTTTTTGTTTTGTTCTTTGCACTAATTAAGGCATCATTACGATTGGACGCATCTTTTGAGCGATTACTTTCTGCCGTTATCTTTATGAAATTGAGTTTTAACTTGCCTGTCTCCTGCTTATCTGTCAGTATGTCAAAGACACCATGCATGGTACGTATGCACCCACAAGGCATGTACATTATGTAGACTTACTATTTTATGCGATAATATATGCCCTTCTTGTGTATACACCTGTAAGTCAGCAAGGGCTGTGAAACGCCACCTTATCATTCGCAAGGATTATACATCTGGTGCTCTCGAACATCCTGTTTTTCTAAACCCTATTCACATCTTATTGGATTGAAGTGACATCTTTGTGTGTGGCATCTTGCGAACACGTGAATATGCTTTATTATACTTCGCTATCTATTCATCGAGTTATGTCTGTTAATATCTATGACCTTATCAATGGAGGTAGATCATTATTAACATATATATATATATGCATACATATATATATATATATATATATATATATATATATATATATATGCATACATATTTATATATATATATATATATATATGTGTGTGTGTGTGTGTTTTTTAACGATTCATATCAATTCGTCTAGAAATCAATTGATGTATCTCTCTTTGTTTTTTATGTATACAAATCTAATTATCTTATGGATTTACTATCTATTAGTATTTCAATCATGCATATATATATATATATATATATATATATATATATATATATATATATATATATATATATATACAGTCTCGGAAGTATCTCAACCATTAAAAGTATATAAGGAAAAAAAAACAAAAAAACCGGAAGTCCGAAGTCGTTCAGTGGAAAATCACTCATGTAAGTCAATTTAATTTTTACAGTTATTATATTAGTTTGCTTCTAACATTATTTAAGGGATCATTAGTTGTTTACCATGAAACACTGTTTCGGGAATTTATATATATATTTATATATATATATATATATATATATATATATATATGTATATATATAATGTGTGTGTGTATATGTATCGAAGAACTGGCCTACTTCTTTATATATATATATTAATATATATATATATATATATATATAATATGCACATTATAAATTATATATATATATATATATATATATATATATATATATATATATATATATATGCATAATGATAATCAAATGTATTTAGCACATCAATTTACTGCAATTTCACGGTATTACTAATCATCAGTACTGTATTAAACAGCCTTAAATCGAAAAATGGACTCGAAGAATTCACAATATAGCATGGTGTGATATCGCGTGACGTTTTCTTTTAAAACAATTTTATTATTATGTTCTACTTCATGAACAGGAGACAACTTCCAGAGTATAGGAATATTGCTTGCAGATGCCTATTAGTTGGGTAAACATAATAATCTCAACAAAATACAATAGTCCGAAGAAGTTAAGTTTAAAATTAAACATTAGGAATATATATTATATGCTAATTCAATCCTATTTTCCATTTTGTATATATAACACACAACACATCACACCCAATACAATTAACTCGTATGAAAGCAGCATTTGGAGTATGTCGAGAGATTTCCAATTAAACACAATATTGTTATTAAACATTCTAATTTCGAGATGCCATCAGTCACCTATTTTACAATACACTTTAAAGTGCCATTTCTCAGTCATTATAAGTCGAATGAGTTTGTGCTGGGGACTCTTATAGATTCCGTTTGTATATTTGAGGTCAACTTGGCGAAATCTAAAATCAAATTCCTCAAATAATTTCTGTATAAGACATATCATGAGATATATTTAGTTATTGGAATAATTTCATTACAGATGCGTAACAATAAGGATATACATGCGTATATTGACCATAAAAAACACTATATATATATATATATATATATATATATATAATATGTAATATATATATATATATACACATTGCACATAGTGATGTACATGTTATATGAAATAAAAACATCGATATATATATATATATATATATATATATATATATATATATATATATATATATATGAAATGATGAATATTTAATTTTTATCAACATACACATAAGTCTGATCTTTGAGGTATCATCAGTGTAGAGATAGCTATTTAAACCAGCCCCACGATTCGAACTCCGAAACAAGAGTTACTTGTAACTATAATACCGAACGCACTAACCAATGAGGTTATTTCCAACCGTTACACGGAGAAAATCTATTCTATTAATTCCAAGCAGGCGACAGAAAGGAACTTGCATTATATTGTGGCTGTCTATTCGATTTTGAATGTGACAACCTTTTGCGTATCCATCAGATACGAGTGGAAAACTATCTCGGTGATGAGCGCGAATATGCCTCTTTAAGCCGACTAAACTTTTACAGACTGTGCAACAGATGTGGAAGCTGCTGTGATGAAATGCTGGGATGCCATAATTGCCAGTAAAACAAATAACATGACCGGTCCAAAACAATCCATATTTACTTATACGAGATCGAATGCTTGAAACCGCATCTCGATTAAACACATTGGTTTCATAGTGTAAAAGTATCACAACGGATGCTGAGAAGCGCCTGAGGCGGTTCTGGTAGAGACGCCTATGAAGGCGAATATGAGATCTGTAAGTGGTCCATATCTCACAGACATATAAGATTCTTACAGAAAACCCTTAATACACAAATATGAGTGTTTCCAGTCTGATATTATGTGATGCTGTATCCGCTTTTACAAACGACCAACAAGCTACACCCGCCTGCTCATTGCGTATATTTATCTCATCATCTCTATTTGTGGTGGGGGAGGCAGGTAGGAGTGTAGTATCTTTTCTGTTGCCATGATACTATATTCACAGGAATTAATTTCTGCTTTTATGGGGAGATCCTCTATTTGGGAAGGGGAAGTGTAGTACTTGTACTGTTGCAGAATACCATCCAACCAGACATTACCCCCTCATTTGAAGATTAGTGCAGTATATGTTCGTGTATACCTCCTTCTTTGGAGGTCAGGGTATGTAGTTCGTTCATCATGATTTCATCCTCCCAGTCTAGCAAAAAGTTTGCGACCGGAGGGAGCATATATTTGCTAGTATATATATATATATATATATATATATATATATATATATATATATATATATATATACATATATATGTGTGTGTGTGTGTGTGTGTGTGTGCCTGTGTGTGTGTTTATGTATGTATGTATGTATAAGGAAAATATATATATACACATATATATATATATATATTAATTGCAGAAATATTAGTATATATATATATATATATATATATATATATATATATATATATTTACATATATGATTTAACTGAGTTTTAAAGCATTTCAGATTTAAAAATAAATCTGTTGAGAACCGAAATGAAAGAGACGATCGTTCACCAAGTGTTGAATTAAAGGCAGCTTATGCTCATATACGTTTATTCCGATGACAGAAGAAAAATTAAAACAAGTTGAAAGCAGTTTCAAAGAAACTATCTTTCGTAATCGATACCTGATTAAGGAAACAAATGATACTTTGTGTCGAACTGAAATAGATTTTCAGAATCCGATTGAAATGGAAGAATCAGAAAATTGATTCTTGCTCTTTCAAGTCAGGTAATGATTTGATAAGAAATATTTTATCTTTACCGAAAAGAGTTTTGATATATATATATATATATATATATATATATATATATATATATATATATATATATATATATATATATATATATATATATATATATATATATACATATATATACATATATTAGTATATACATATATATTAGTATATATGTATATATATATATATATAGATTAGTATATATATATATACGCATATTAGTATATATATATACATATATTAGTATATATACATACATGTATACATATATATATATATATATATATATATATATATATATATATATTATTATTTGACCCAGTCTGTTCATATGTATGTATTTATGAAAGTATTTCCTCACTTATTTATCCCAGTTTCTGTTACCACGTACGTTCACACACACACATATATATATATATATATATATATATATATAAATATATATATATGTACCGTTAAGTCCACACGACATCAGACATTACTTCTAGAAGACCAGGAAGGATTATTACCAAAAAAAATAATACGGTTACTACCTTTTATTTGGCTAAGGCTCTGACGAGCTTGTTATATCAAGCGAAATATTAGATAAAAAAGCCAATATATATTGTTTTTATTTTTTTTAAATTTTAATAAAATATCTACATCTAACACATGGTTTTTGAAGGCATTTTGCCTGTTTCTATATGTTTATAAATATATATATATATATGTATATATATATATATATATATATATATATATATGCTTATGTTTTTGTGGAGATGGATAGCTTGATGGATATGTCTATCTACCAAAACAGGGTTTTCATAATGTAAATAACTATATTCATTTTAAGGAATCACAATGTGTTCATGAAAAATATATATTTATAATTCATAGACCGCACACGTACTTTTTATACCGTTTCCAGAATGATGCTAAAGGTCAACTCAGCAAATGTTCTTCATGTAATTTCCCTTTAATACGTCTCTCCGAAAAAATGAAAATCAATATAATCCGATATATTCATGCATCGATTTATGTATCGTCTTTAGTTTACCAGTCATTTTTCTTTGAAAATTACGTTTTGCGTATGTCTCATTTGGTCGTGGGATTTTGTTTATAATGCACGACAATTAATTAATTTCTTCTTTTTTCTCTCTCTCTCTCTCTCTCTTTCTCACATTATTTGGTTTAACATAGTTCACCCAAAACAATGTCAGCTGCAACTATAGAAGTAAGGGGCTACTGAGCAACTTTTAGACGGTCATCTTAATTTTGGAGCTGTGCAGCGAGATATATGTTCGCATTAGTTTAAAATGTCTACATGTCACTAACACAAAAAGCAGAGAGAAAGTTCGAAGGGCCGGCAGCATGAGGATATAAGCTATTGAAGTAGAATGCTCTCTGATATCTGGGAACCTTCAACAGTTAATGAGTAGGAGTTGGCTAATTATCGGGTTGGTCGAGTGTACTTACGTCGAAAGTGTACTGGATAAGCAAGTTCATTGAAGCACATTACAGTGAAGTACTTGTAAAACAAGCTCAATGATGTAACATTGCGCCGATGGGAGTGGGCTGGAACTAGATGGATAGTTAAGGACCTATTAAATTAGCGACTCTTTTTGGATATTGTGTAAGATGGAGAGAGTGGTGGATGGTGCACACGCCCAGATGTCACAACAATACTCCATGCGCGGATCTATCTATGATACTGTAAGGTGTGAGAAGTGTTCTAGCATGGTAGAGGCAGCGCACCATCTTTGCAAACACCTTGGCAATGTCTTCTATGTATCAGTTCCGACCCATGCTACTTTTTAATGTTAGACCATGAAGTCTGAACGGTAGACTCTCAGTTAGGATGTTATTTGCCATGGCAATAGGTGGGTGAATAGGTGTCTTATGGTTGTTCAAGGAAAGAAACTTTGTCTTAACAGCCTTAATTGTTAACTTTTATTTATGACTCAATTCTGCTGCATACTGGAGGTAACTTTCAAAGGATTAACCACTGCGTTGGATATGTGCGCGTCCGTTTTGCCCACATGATAAAAGTAGAGCGTGGGGTAGTCAGTAAATATACCCATTTCAGTCACAATGTCACCAGGGATGAAATTTATGAGAATCAGGAACAATAAAGATCCAAGGATCGATCCCTGGAGTGCACCTGCATTTATGTTTTGTTGTTGTGATGAACAGCTATCAAGGACAACCTGCATCTTACTTTCTGTTAGGAAGGTTCTGCTGGTATTAAGTGTTCGTCTAGTAATACAATATGGATATTTTTTATGAGAAACCCTTTATGCGAGACCTTGTCGAAGGCTTTTGATATATCAAGCGCTACAGCCCTATGCTCATCTGATCTGTTCAGTTTATGGTATATGCGTTTAGAGATGATCGTTATATTTCTCAGTAGACCGTGCTTGTCTCAATCCATATTGATGACAGAAATAAGTTAAGCATTAACGAAGTACCAGACTATAGCTAGATTGATTAAGGATTCAAATGTTATAGCAAGTAGACTAATGGGGCGATACTTCTGACGGGCAGTTCTATCTCCAGAATTTGTCATTACTGGTACCACATAGGCAATATTCCAGCTATCAAGGAAGCAAGATCGGCAATTCATTTGTTGTAGAGTTGAGAGAGGGCAGGGGCCAGTTCAGAAGAGCATTTCTTTATTACTATTACTGATATCAGATAAGGCCCACATGCTTTGGAAGTTTCACGGTGTTTTATCATGTCCCTTACATAAGATTAGTTGATGACATCATTGCAGTTTTCCAGTAACCGCGAGAACCCAGTTGTTGACTTATGGCGGCCGAATTGTCGGAATGCTGGCTGCTTCTGAGCAGTAGCAGCTTCACATTTCGAGGGTAACCATTGTGATGAGTAGGGCTTGCTGTAGAATTTTAGCATGGGTGTATTCTTCAATGCCTGCTTCGACCTATTTGCTTACCTTATTTGCAAACTTCCTAGCAGAGAGGGAAAAAACGTTTCACTCCATAGGGCGTCACTGAGGTGATCTCTAATGGATTACCAATCAGTCTGCTCGTAGTATCTCATCGTTTAAGAAACGGCTCATCAGCTTTGGGAGAAGATTTTAGGGTGATATCACTCATTAATTACACGAGTTCTGTTTTATTTTGTCAAACTTTCTGGGCATGATTTTTTCTCAAACTGGTTTGCCGATGTATGCAATGGGTGTTATCTGATTTGTAATTTAGAGAGGCTCTATGCCGGCAAGTAAAATCATATGGTTTTCTGAAGTTTTACTTTGAGAAAATAGTGCTAATTAAATGTGTGTTAAGTGCTATTTATCAGAGCTAGCCATAATATTTAAAACTTTAACCAACCATGTAATAAATTTAATAATCTTCTTAATAACATATATATATATATATATATATATATATATATATATATATATATATATATATATATATATATATATATATATATATAATTGTTTGTATTTTTTATTTATATCACCAAGAAGACGTTATATATTAATGATTTTAGTATGCACCAGTTCGTGTGCGTATGGGTAGTCGTCTTTTCAAAATAAGTGTGCAACCAAAAATGTATTATTTTATTGATTGCAAAACGTATTTGTTTTTTTCAACATCTTGTTTAAAGAATAAGCGAGAAAACAAAATGCTATGTCTTGTCAACAGACTAATATTTCTAAACAAATAGTTTATTCATATCTTAATAATTTTATTTTGATTTTTTAATGTTTATTTCACTCCTACCTCGATTGTACGTGATAATCGTTTCTTCTAAAGAAGCTGGCGATGTGTTAAGATTTCATGTTTTCCGAATATGATATATTCTTACGCATCATGTCGTAGAAACAGATACGGACACATACCCAGCCCCACAACTTTGAATCATCTTTTGTTTTCAGATTTTTCTCATTCTTGTTGTCTTTCAACACACTTATTTAAGAATTCTCATAGGATTTCCATACGTTTTTTATTTATTTTTCGTTATCTTTTATTGTATATAGCTGTTTGTTTATATATTTAATTCTGATCCTCACTCCCTTGGAAAATAAGACTAATGTATTGTGACAATTAAAATAGAAAGTGTACATACTCTCACACAAGTAATTAAGAACTCTGTTTTTCTTGAATAACACGAAACTAGATACAATAATCATAAAAGAACAACCCCGTGATCACTGATGTAATTTATTTTTTTAGTTTTAAATTCGAAGCAACAATGTTAAAGTCAAAAAACGATGGAAAAGAAGCTCAACATAGAAAAGTTGTAACCTTTAAGTTAAAATAGAAAATTTCTCCTTTAGGTTTTTGAGCACTTGATGACATTATTTAAGATTGTCCACACTGTAATCACGTTCTATACTACAATATTTAATTTTTTGAAAATCTAATTAAACCTCTTACCGTAAAGAAAATACTGCAACTATAAATAAGATAACATCCCTCACCAGAATCACATATCGATTTGTCAAATTGATTGTTGTTTTGGTAATATTATATATTAGATATTGGAACATCTTATACACAGTTTTTTTATGGAAGAATTTCAAAAGAAACAATTGGTATTATTCAATAGTTTTATTTGAAATGATTTTACATAATTCCTATAAGTGTACCGATTTTGTCTCTATTTCGTATTTCGTTTGCGCCCACACAACTTCTGACCGAGGAAAACTGAGTAAAAATATAATACGTCTTGATAAAAAAATAAGTATACATTTTAATTGCGTATGTATGACATTTCTGAATTATTTGATTATCACCTTCTACACTATAGATGAGTTGTCTGATAAATGCATTTATATATATACACATCCATATGGGTGGCAGTTTGTGTGTGCGTGTATATGCGTGTTAGCGTCGAGAAATCACCGTCAAAATTGCATTAAACTTTATAGAAAAAGACGACAAATAATATAAATCGTCGCTTCTAGGATTTTATATGCGAGATCTATAAGCGGAAACGTGAATTAATAGAATAAACCAACACGAATTGTTATAGTCGAGAAAAGTGACGTTGTGTAAATGTTAAAATGGCGAGCTATTTTATTTTTCTATATGATTTTCCTCTTTGTCGTTTCTTTCGGTTATACGTCTATAAAATAAATAAGAATTACATCTACCTCTATGTTTGTAAATACATTAGAAAGGGTAAATAAAATTGAAGATAAAAAGAAAAAAATACTACAGATGTTTAAAAAAATCTCAAACAAAAAACTGATATTTTCTCTTTGACAACTTTAAAACTTCACCCGGAAGTCATTGCACTCGTGTTGAATTCCCAATATGTATAACTGTTAACATATATATGGGCATTAACATAGTTTTAGAAAATAATGCCATCCCTACTAAATTGCAATACCCAGTTGATTGCACGTAAACCGCTCTGAATTTCCAATTAAGTTTTACATGTCTGGTTGCAGATGCCACACATGACTCTCGTTTACCTGCGTTCTTCCATTGTGTGTCTCTAGTGTGTACTGCTTACAGGAATAGAAACGCATGTGTTTGAGTAAGGAAGATTTCGATATACATGCCTTTTTCACAGACACCACCATTATGACCGGCTGAAATATGTCTGCGATTTTCGACAAATAGTGCTTCTGCAGAGCACATCTCCAAATGGAGAAATCTAGTCACCTTCTTTCGCGCTAACGACATATTAATCATATATATATATATATATATATATATATATATATATATATATATATATATATATATATATATATATATACATCAAAGTGTTTCTTGGTAAAAATAATAAATATTTATGTAACAAATATTGTTATCGCCTCCTTCAACAAAAATATTGGATCGTAATACTATGCCCCGGCTTCTGCTCTTGAACACTATATAACTACGATACTATATATGCTCTCCAATTCCACATTATATAGAATATAATTTATCTTCTTTCTAATGTAAATTCATGGTTGACTAGAGGTCGGTTACCTTGTTGCAGAATCAAAGGTTATTTTTCGACTGGGACCGGATCCTTCGACTGGCAGTAATTATCATCCCCTACACCGAACATTCTGTAAGCATGAAACATGTCAATATAACAAATATTTATGTAAACAAATTATATATATATATATATGTATATATATACCATGTATATATATATATATATGTATATATATATTATGTATACACACATATATATATTATGTATATATATATATATTATGTATATATATATGTATATATATAGATATTATGTATATATATATTACGTATATATGTGCATATATATTATGTATATATATATATTATGTATATGTATATATACATATATATATTATGTATATATATATTATATATATGTATATATGTATATTATATATATTATATATATATATATATATTATGTATATA
>OY744540.1:57367557-57392557 GCA_963556195.1 Sepiola atlantica | reverse complement strand
AGAGAAATACTTATGTATAACTCCATTGCACTTCTGGAACCATATTTGCTATTGGTGATACTGTACAAAAATCAAAGTAATAAACAGTATCAGCCAATATGTGTTTAACACGGCATAGCATTGAGTCTGTTGGGATAAATGTCAGTGTCCTGTTTTTTCTCAGCCATACGGCTAGTTATGAAACACGTACCCTATATATATATATATATGAATATATATTTATATTTATATTTATATTTATATATATATATATATATATATATATATATATAATATATATATAATATACAATATATATAATATATATATAATTTATATATATATATATATACATATAATATATATAATATATATACAGGGTGGGCAAAAATACGGGTCCTATTTTTAAAAATTCATAACTTTTTTATTTATTGATTTTTTTTTTTTTTTTAGAATAAGTAAAGGACCCCTTCCGAAGCAAGCATGAGCCGTATTAGCCATAAGGAACGTACCCTTATTTAGAAAACATTATTTTTGCTTAAAAAACTCAAAACAGTGTAAAAAACAATACTTTAGTTTTTGTAAGTTTTAAGAAGTGTTTTTCGGCTAAAATTTGTTTTGTTTATTCCAAAAAATCTCGGAAGGGTCAGTCTACACACACATAAAGTTTGGTGAGTTTAACTTTTATTTTGTGGAAGTTATTCAAATTCAAGTTATTCAAATTTAAAGATAGGACCCTTATTTTGGCCCACCCTGTATATATATAGTATATATACATATTTATTATATATATAATATATATATATAATTTATATATATAACATATATATATAATTCATATATATAATATATATATATTATATATATATACATTATATATATTATATATATAAATAAATATATATAATATATATATATATACTTATATATATATTAAATTTAAATATATAATACATATATTTATACATATATATATATATATATATATATATATATATATATATATATATATATATATATATATATATATGTATGTATATTTATATTCATATATAGATACACAACATGTTATAATTAAACAAATCTGGAATTATATCTAAAAGATCTGATTCTAACATAAATGATATAAAGTCAGTTACAATACAATACATACAGTACAATACACATTTTCGTATAACTTATTAAATCAAACTTTAATTTTATTTTATTTAATTTTATTAATTTTCGGAACTTTTTGAAAATGGGATGTATATGTATATTGTATTACTGTAATTGTATCGTCTACTGTACATCATATAACGTTATTGTCAATTGTACTTTATATAGTTTTATAGTCCACTGTACAGCATATTTTTTGTCCACTGTACTTTATATGATGTTATTATCAATTTTACTTCATATAATTGTATTGAGCTTTGTACATTACATACTTTTATTGTTCACTGTTCACGATATAATCGTATTGTCAACTGTACATCATATAATTTGATTGCCCACTGTTTATCATATAATGCTATTGTCCATTGAACATAATATATTTTCCACGATACAACATATATTTCATAGTCCACTGCACATTTTATATTTTTTGTTAATGTACACTAAATAATTATTAGTAGTGCAAAAACAGAACTATATTGGCAAACGTATTCGATTTGGATTCGTATCTCTCCAGAATTCGTGACAGAATCAAACGCAGCTCATGCAAATGAGCAATGTTAATACTCATATTGTGTTTCTCATATTTCGACTGATGATCATTCCCGTTTGATTATCCCTACCCTTAATATAGTAAATAAGCCTTAACATAACTTACCCCTGTAGTAAAAAGAAGACTATGAAATATGATTCAATGTTTTCTGATTGCTTAAAGATGTTTCTTCTAATTCTCTCGCACCCTTTCAGTCACACGTATTTGTCCTTATATTTAGAAGTTTCAGACTTCACCTTATTTGAATTTTAGATCGTGGCCACGAATAAGAAAACATTGTGAACGTAGGGTTAACACGCATTAACACAGAAAACAAAATAAATATCCACCATCGTCCGAAGTTAAAACATTCTTAGAAATCTTCTTTCCACTAATCTCAGGGTGTCAGGCTTTGTCTTCTGAATGTCTTAGGTCGTGGTCAAGAAGAAGACACTATTTTAAACCAAGTGCCAATATGCGATAACACAGAAAACAAAACATATTTTTTCATCAACTGAATGTACTTGTTTTTTTATAAAGCTTAATTCTCTAATATCATGATTTTAAACTTTATTGTCTTAGTATTTCACATCGTAGCAAAGAATAACACCCGATTTTAAACAAAGAATCACAACGCTATAACACATACACAAAACATGAACATTTTCATCTCTATAGAACGTATCTTTTATAAAGCTTTTCACACGTTACTTATTGATATCTTAGATCGCGCCGAAGAATACAGCATATTTAAAACGAAAGGTAAATACGTTAAGAAAATAAAAATAAACATCCTCACCTGATCGAATTTTTTTTTATAAAGCTTCTGCTTGTGATGAAACTGTAAGCTTTCGTTTTACTCTGTGATTCATCGACGAATCACATGAGCACGAATCCGTGATATTGATAATCAATTATTCTTTACCTGCATTCGAAAAGTGATGTTATTGCCGGAAGCCATTCGCATCGGTATCCTGATACTTTGCTTAAGACCATAACAAAAAAAGATGCGTTCGGTAAAATATAGAAATTAATTGAAAAGAAATAGCAAAAAGCTTTGGCTTTACTATGTTTGATACTGATAAACGTTCTGTTTGCCTTAAGGGAAATATAATATTATATACTCTCAAACAACACTCTCCTGACTCAGCCACTGTTAATAATTGATTTACGGTTGTATTGCATACCAAGCTGACGATCAGTTCTCGGTAATACATCTAACAATCTACGGACTGGAGTGGCAGCACCGCGCCTACTTTCTCAGATTCGGTATGGTTCAGCTAGAGGTCCAGAGGTACTACATCTCATACATTACTTTCTCTTTTTGAATGTTTTTTTTGTTATTGCCGATCGCCTGATACGCCACTACCGGGGAATGCCGACGACTCCGTGAATGGCTATTATTATACATAGGCAAAGTACACCCGCAGGGAGCGGATGACTTTTCACACCATTATACATTGCGTCACATCTTGCTGAAGTGGGAAGCAAGTAAAGAACCATCTACTTTTAATAGGCATACCCTTTATACTATTGCAGTTAGAATGAGCACCGATTTGACTGTATACTAGGTTAGAAAAGTATTTCCCGGTGTATATGAAGCGTGAAAATCAATAGAAAACAACAAAAAAACAATATGTGTGGTCCAGCTAAATTAATTATTTTTGTTGGATTTGGGGACAATTATAATGTGTGTGCATTTAGATATTTGTGGTTTTTGCCAATTATTTCGGTGGGGAGGTTAAAACCATCACGGGTGGTAAACCAGAATCTTTTGTTAACGGTGTCTTGTAAGTAACCAGTAAGCAAACTATTTTATTGATTTTGAGCAAAATACTGATGAAGAACATTATTCCTCTTAATACTGCTATATGAACGTTGACATATCGGTTCTCGTTAGATCACCAGTTAAGCGAAGCCGTGCCGGGTCAGTGCCTATTTGTGAATACCAGTCTCCGTAAATTGGTCTTAACTGGATACTGCAGTAGTTCTAGGAGGTCACCATAGGCTGTCTGTCACATATAACAGCTTACGAATAGAGATGAGAACTATTTCCAGAGACTTGTGCTTGAGACTTGTGTATGATGATATGACATACCAATGAATTCGATGTCGCAAAATAACTTGAAGCAGGCTCAACACATCCCAGGTAAATGTCAACAAAGAGCAAACACACAGACATCAGATCAGATAAGATCAGCATTTTTAACTAAGGGGCCAACTAAAGTTTTACAGATGTGTTCGGTGTTCGTGTTCTTAAAGGCACGAAACAAGAACGGCATCTATTAAAAGAGTCGATACATAACAGTGTAAAGTGCATGATTTCACTACAGAATGCCGTCATCCTTACAAACAAAAAGAGATATGCGAAGTAATCATACAGTGGTTGACATAACAAAATGATGACATCATCTATCACATCATATAGAAAGGGAGAGAGAGAGAGAAGGAGAGAATTCATCACGTGTTATCTAGAAGATGCGTGACCAGAAAGGTCAAGGGTGTGTTACTACATAAACTGTCTCGACTCTTGGTAGTAAGCTGAACCATAATATTGTGATCCAGAAATCTATTCCGACTTTCGGTGCGTCCCGAAAATACAAGTGTATGCTATTTTATCTATAATAATAGATATAAAATGCCATATACGCTCTCTTAAATAACTAAACTATTTGTAATTCAGTGTCAATTGTGTAAAGACGGGGCATTTGTTTGGCTATACTTTATGTAGTTCAATTGAACGAGTTACCTTGAGTTTTGACGACTTTTTTTAATGACTATTTGTTACGACTTATATACTAATGAATACCCTTACTGCCTATGTGATTAGCCATGCTTAATGCAAATCCTGTCGTACCTATTACATTTACTCAAGGGAATGGCACTAACACTGCAATTTTCAGTCAGATATGTCTATAAAAACATATTGTCTATTTAATCGCATAAAATAAATCGTTTTCATGAGGTAACGTTTCTTCGAATCAGTTAATACACAGATGTCATAAAATAGAAAAAAAACACTAAATAAATAGAGATTACTAATTCAGATATGATGTATGTCTATCTTAAACCGAAAAATTATTATTACTGGTATAAATGTATTATTGCACTTCTATTAATACTGAATATCTTGTATTTGTCTGAATGAAGCCAACCCAATACTATTACTGGTATTAATGTATTATTGCACTTCTGTTAATACTGAAGAGCTTGTATTTGTCTGAATGAAGCCAACACAATACTATTACTTGTATTAATGTACTATTGCACTTCTATTAATACTGAAAATCTTGCAGTTGTCTGAATGAAGCCAACACAATACTATAACTTGTATTAATGTACTATAATACTTTTACTTACGTTTACTATACAATTTCAAACTAAGATACTATTTTTAAATGCTCAATTCAGGGAGGGAGTATTGTAGTATCTGTTTTTTTTCTTATGTTAAAACAATCTCCCATGCAGTACCTCCTCATTTGGGGAGTTAGTGTAGTATATATTGTGTTGTCATGAGACCATCATCCGAAACATAACCTTTTTTGAATACTGTCGTTCGCCATAATATCATCATCTCAGTCCTTGCCTACACCTCTTGCTGGGGTCGGGTAGCAAATGTTTGTTCGTTATGATAACATAATTTCTGACATTACTTACTTCTTTTTATGGAAAAGGGTAGCAAAGAATCTGTTCTAAAGTAAGTATACTATCCTTCCAGGGATTACCTTCTCATTTATAGTGAGTAGTCATATACGAGGAATAATACGCGACCAGGTGTTGCAGATTTTCCGAACTCTTTCTATATAATTGAAGGAAACGTACGACTCGCGTCAATAATCACGTATGCAAATTTATGTTTATGAGCACAGAAAGAGATGCTTGATCGTAATCTTAATAATGACTGATCATATTAAAGAAACGAAAAATAAAGACGTATACAGATTTACTTTTGGGATAATTTGTTCTTATAGTAATAGTTTTCCTCCCGTGCTTGTGGTTTGTGTTTCCGTTCTTTTTCTATAACAACACTGGAAAATAAATTGCTATTGACGAAAACATACTTACTAAGCCACAGGACAAGGCTGGGTAGCCAACATGGTTGATAATATGCGTACAAATAACATAATATTGATCAATATTAATAACATATGTTATTAATATATGCTTTAATGTTAGAAACAGAAACTATAAAATTACTTTTTTTTCATCTATTTTATCAATTTATGTATATATTTTTGATTTTACGTTAATATTAAGGATGAACGTCTCCGAATTGCTTTTTCCCCGAAAGCAACGATTTTACTTGAATGGCGACACATTTTCTGCTAGATTTTAAAATTTATTCCCGTCTTCGATAACTAATTTTTCCACAGGAAATAAGAAAAATGGATTATAGCATATTTTTTTCAATTCCCTTGTTGATTAAAACGAGGGACATGAACTACAGATCGTGTAATTTTATATTCGCTCGGCAATATATCATTCGACATAACGTGTAAATCGCGTTAGGTTTCTTATTTTTTCGTGTGCGTTTTATTAGAAAAGAACGTGAAAAGCATACGAATCGACAACACCGAAAATCGATTCAGGGTATACTTTTTCTGTAATTGTTAGGCGCGTATATATATATATATATATATATATATATATATATATATATATATATATATATATATATATATATATATATATATATATATATATATATATATATTGATTCTTTTCATCGCCCTTCAAGATTTTAATCTAATCCATCAGTGTTCATTGTGATTGTAGGATCCGTTTTCATAGAACCGTTACTAAGCGTATGTTACAGGCATACGCACGAAAACGCAACCACACATACACACACATGATATATATTGATTTCTTTTTGTATATTTATTTGTATATTTGGGTAGCATTTTTTCCGTGATTAAACAGAAGGGAAAGTGTCTGCATTTTCTCTTTCTGATTCGATTTTCGAGTTGTAGTCTTTTCCTCCCCTATCGTAGAAGCATTACTCATTCGAACACGTAAACCCACCATCAACCAAGCGAGATAGGAGATTGAAGAGGGTATATTAAAATGGTTTGAAAACGTCCTTAATCGACTTTCGTAATGAATTATCAATTCTAATTTGTAAACTAATCACGCGTCTGACAGTAACTGTTGCGAGTCAAAAGGGTTTGCAAATATGTCGAGTTCCTATTGACATTGGAATACAACATTAGATCGTTGGCCCACTAATTCGCCAAAAAATTGATTGAAAAAAGAACAAGCAGAAACTTCCACTTTGATAAACATCTGTCAATGAGTAACAACTAAATTTGCAAATCACTACTCGTGTGTTGGCGACTCTGCTAAGCAGTTCGCTGGCTCCTAGTTAGCATTAAGTATAACTTTTCGTAAGATAATTCAACACAATGGCTAACGATATTGGCGATTATAAAAGTATTTGTAGATTTGCTTTCTGCGTAGTTGTAAATCGCTCAGTGGTTAAGACGGAATAATATTGTGTGTATAAACAATATATGCATCTTTTTTTCTGTAATTTTGTCATCTTTTTGTTTTTGCTGAGGATGAAACATCCTACCTAACGCCATACATTAACTCACTGTTTCATAGACTCCCACCGAGAGATTTCTTTCTAGGATCCTTACTGTCCCTTTAATATCAATTGTTTGTATCTCTCTTGCACTTAGTTTACCGAGTACATCCTCCAGTATTTTTGTGTTAATTATTTTTAGCGAGCCCGGTTGCTTTTATGATTACTGGAATAATGGCTATCTTCTTAAGATTCTAGTTTATTTTAATGGCGTACATAAGATCTTGATATAACATCATCTTTCTCTACTTCTCTCTGTTTTACTAAACTTTATTTGGGGCACTGATTACATCTATGGTTGTCACTTTCTTCATCTTGACTTATATTATCATGAGGTTAAACAGCTACGTTGTCTAGGTATGTAGATGCATCAGTTGAATAGTAATAGTAGATAATGTATGACTCATTTACAATAGTTATTTCTGGTAAATCTTCTCAGAACTTTCTGCTACACTGGATTTCTACTTTTTACAGATGATCCACTGGATACATTTACACACTCCATTGTGTCGTATTGTATAGTAGCAATATTCTAACAGAACCGTATACTAGATGTAAAGTGGCTCACACTCTCTACTTCCGTGTGGCACAACCTGTGGTTGTTGTCATTGCTGAGCCCACTCATTTTAAAAGCATTGGCCATTAATCCTTGATCTTAAGCAGCCATTATCATCACCACTGGAACGATCTTTTTTGATCCAGTCTTATCTATACATTCCTGGGATAGTTCTTCCAGAAAATATTTTGCACGCTGTCGGTTGGCCCATTTTTTCAGTTTTTGCTACAGAAGGCCTATAGTGTATTTGAAAGGGAGTTTGGAGCTATTTGCCTAGCATGCATATGGGTGTGTATGTAAAGAAATAGGTACACATAGTCAATAAGGTACGAAAATGATAACCTTATGACTTCTAAAAAAACGTTGAAGATTAGCACGTATAATGTTAAGACGTAAAGTAACTTTTTCTAGGAGTTTGGGATGCTTTTCTTTTTATTCTCTACGAAGCATTGTCCTCGAATATTTAAGATATATCCCTTAAGCCTTGATTATCGGGACAAATAAAAAAAAACGCCCGTGAAAACGTGAATCTTTTCAACCCCAATAAAGATATAGTCGTTGGAATCTGTTTTTCTACTCGCTATTTATAAATGCTCTAGAATTATAAAAAATGTATTGAAGTTAAAAAGTGCACGTTTGACGACAATATATATACATATATATATATATATATATATATATATATATATATATATATATATATGGCGGACTCTGTCGTTTTAGACTTACGAAGTTCTGTCAACCCTTTTTATAGAACCCTGTGTTTAAGTCGCAAATGATTATTCAGACCTTAAGGTGATTTGCAGAGAAGTCCACAAATTGTGCAAGAGTGTAAATCGTTTAAGTATATGGCTGGAACAGCAGCAGATATTTTGTTACTTTCCCTAGTTTCACAAAGTTTGACAATTTTCGATACTGTATTATTTCTGATGCCATGATAGCATGACCTCCACCATTCATCACGATCAATAGCTGTAAAGGAAGCATGGTAAATATTCATGGCTATGGTGTTACTTTTTAGCTTGTCTTCGTATCTAAGCAACGGCCGACCCACGTTTCGATGACCACTGTCTAGTTCACCATACAGGAGTATTTCGTCAATACTGCTGTCTTCCATACGTATCACGTGACCGGCCCAACGTAACAGTGATCTCATGAGAAAATACTCAATACCATCAATACTACACATCATTCAAAGGTCAGCATCTGTCATTTCATCACTGAGGGTTATTCCACAAACTTCTGGAATACATCATTTGTGTAAACATCCAACCGTTGAGTTTGCTTCCTATACAATGCCCAACCATCTGAGCCATAGAAAAGAGTTGCAAGAACTACAGCCCTGTAGACTTGTATCATGGTGTCAAACCTTATACCTCGGTTTTCCAGACCTGGTGACGAAGCTTCCCAAATACCATAGAGGCTTTAGCTATTCAGTAAACGATTTCATCGTCCAAGGTTCCACTCGCATTAACCTTGCTATCAACAAACTTTAAGTTTTTCACATATTTGATGTGATAGCTGTCACCTTTGATTAGCTTTTCAGGAAACATGTGAAAATGTGGATTCTGTTTCACTCCTCTTATTTGCTTTGGATCAGGGGAAGGCTGGTGAGCTACTTTAGTTTATGCGATACTAATTTTAATCGAAATGCTTTACAAGCTGCAGGGAATATGCCCTTTAGTTGTTGAGCTTCTTCGATAGACGTAGCTACAAGTGCAGCATCGTCAGCAAAGAGTAAGTTACGGATTATGCCATGGTTAGTTAGAGTTTTGGATTTGAATCTCTGATAGTTGAAGAGGCCGAGCGTTGTTTTAAATTGAAGCTTGACACCCAGTCAGTTTCAGCAAATGCCTGTTTCAGCATCACTGACAAATATAAGGCAAACAGTACTGGGGCAATAAAACATATTTGTTTCATGCCATTCGTAACACCGAATGAATCAGAGAGTTCTCCATTAGAGACAACATTCGCTTTCACGCCCTCGTGGAATAAGACTATTACTTGCAGCATATTCTCAGATATACCGAGTTTTCGCAGAACATTCCACAAAGCAGTCCTGTCGAATGCCTTGGTGAAGTCTACAAACACCATATCAATTTCCTTTTTTTCACGAACTTTCCCAGCAACCTGTTTTAACGAGAAAATCATGTCTATGGCGCCGGCCTGCACGAAAGCCACACTGAGAGTCAGGGTTAATTTCTATCAACTACATCTTTTTTTACCCGGTTCAAAATCAATGTGGCCAAGATTTTACCAGCTATAGAGAGAACAGAAATTACCTTTGCTTTTGTACAAATGAGTAATAAGTGCATCCTTAAAATGTTGTTGGACAGTCCCCTGTCTCCAAATTTGAATATATAATCCAAACAATTTCTTGACAAGCGTCGTTCCACTACTCTTGAAATTTTCCGGTGGAATTGCATCATCATCTGCTGCTTTTCCTGACATGATTTTCTTAATTACTGCAAAAACCTCTTGATAGGCCGGTAAAAATGACAGCTCTTGAATTTCTGGACGTTGCGGTATCGAGTCAAGAACACCTCGTCAGTACAAGAAGTATTGTTGAGGAGTGTATCAAAATGTTCCTTCAACCTTTTCAAAATTATATATATATATATATATATATATATATATATATATATATATATATATATATATATATATATATATATATATGAGATAGGGAGAGAAAGAGAAAGAGGTGGATATTGATTTTTTCCTGCATCTCAAGATTTTAATATAATCCTACATATTTGATTGTAATTTGTAAGATCTGTTTTCATGGACTAGTTTCTGAATATACGTATGCACACACACCTTCACACATACACACACACACATATATATATATATATATATATATATATATATATATATATATATATATACTCATACACATATCAATCAATACGCATCATTTGCTGTTTTTTCTCACTTTCTTTTTTTCCGTTTCTGAAATCGTTCTAACTTATTTGAATTGATCAAGTAGTTTAATCAATTGAGCCTTTCCCAAATGTATCGCTTATCTAACGGACAAAGCGGAATGATTAATGAGATTTGAACGAGCGAGACCCACTTCTTCATCTCCTCATTCTTTGAAGTACGTCCTCACATGTTGAAAAGAAGTTTTGTCCGCCGGTGCGTCAGTTGGTCACGCTTAAACTAAATCATGATTTTGTACGCAGGATAACATACTGGCGCGATGTACGCGCATCGAACTAAGAAATGTTGTAGTTTACCCGTTCAGCCACGCATGCAGATTTTACGGCGTTTTCGTTGGTTTGTCACGCTTAAGCGGAAAATAGCGTTTCGATCTAAAAACGGGGATTATTAAATGGACAGATCCTATTATCGATGTGCCTACACATCTGAAATACGCGTTCTACGTCCGTATGGATGTCACAGTTAAGTTTGAACTAGTATTTTCATCGATAAACGTACTTATTAAATAGTCACATATATGTGTTCTTCTTATATACATGAATATAAGTGTATCTATAAACAGACATGTATTACAAAATGATTGGAAGCATAGCCATCAACATATATATATATATGTACATTCTAATTTCAGCTAATTCATATATATGTCCACCCAAATACACACACACATAATATATAATGACATATATATATATATATGTATATATATATATATATATATATATATATATATATATATATATATATAATGACACATATATATCTATATATATATATATATATATCGACAAATATATGTATATCTATATATATACAAATACACACATATATGTATATATATATGATGACATATATGTATATATGTATATATATATATATATATATATATATATATATATATATATATGTAATTCTGTGTGCAGTTGTGTGTAGAGAGTTATAAGCATACACATTTAAAAATAAAGAAATGTCTATAAAGAATACGATAACACATAAACACCATAAATAGACACGCACGGAAACACACACATTATATATATATATATATATATATATATATATATATATATATATATATATATTACACGTCGAAGCCGTTTTCCTTTTTTACGATCGGCTACTCTTAAATCAATATCCACTTTAATCCTGCACCGACCTCCTCACAAATGCAATTGAATTGGCAGCTGTCTGCAATCCAATTTACTCAGACCGCGATCTGTCAGGGGTAGATAAAGAAAAAAATGCAAATGACCACCGCTCTCTTTTCCGAGTATACTTGACTAAAGTCATTGTGTTAAAAAACTTGTGCTCGCACGATACATATATATATATATATATATATATATATATATATATATATATATACATATATATGTATATATATATATGCGTCGAGATCCTGAGTGTTGTCAGAAGGAAGGGGCGGCACCCGTCGGGACCGATCAGCCCAATGAATCGAAGGTTTCATTTAGATTGGTTTCATTTCCCTGATGCCTCGATTTTGAGTGTCGACTTGTGCCAAATTAAATCAGTCTTTTTTTTCTCGCTAAGACAGGAGATCGAGTAAGAAAATGCGTACAAGAAAGCAAAACAAAACTAAGCATTTTTTCTTTAAATAAAACAAAAATAAATAAATATATAGAATTCAATAAATGCAGGAAAAACCCAATAGAAAAACGTTTTGTACTTTTAAACTGTCTAGAGAGATAACACTTTACTAAGTAGATTTTGTTGAAAAGCGACGCCCTCAGCGCATGGCAGGGCGTAGTGGGATAAATAGGGTTACCCGAAAAGAGCAAAGGAAGTCATATGGATTAAAGGAGACGTGGCGCTCATTACGGTGGTTACTGTATGAGCTCAAAATGCGAGGTTCCGTGTTCAAGATAGCAGTTTAATAATAGTAATCAAATAAATAATAATAGAATGTATTAATTCAATTAATTATTTAAAAGATTATAGTTTTGATCGTATTAAATACATATATTTGTGTATAGAGTAATAGTTTATTATCAAAGCCGGCTCTATCTGTATTTATATCAAGTAAGGCTTGCATATATTTATATATCTTCATACATATGATTCTCTACTAAACTAATTAACATATATTTACGTTATTTGGAACACAGCTGGTTGCCGTATTAGTAGGTAATTTGGAATATTTAAGTGTAAATCAGTTTTTGCAAAGGAAGCAAAGAGAAGGTGGAAGCTCCGGGTTAAAATTCATATACCTATAATTTTTGAGAATTTGTTTTTATAGTTATTAGACATCAACTAATAAATTAGATCAATTAATAAGTAACCGCAAATGTATGAATATAGCTGCAAACTACCTCCGGTGGTAAGAACTCGAATGAAGACATTTAGCAAGTATGGCGGCATAACTTTTTTTTTCCTTCGACCCAAATTGGTACTACCTCTTTCCATCTATTTGTTAAATGTCATATTTCGTTTATAAACAATTTATATTTACAAAAAAAAAACTATTACATTTTCTGAGTGCATAAGAATTGCATCGTAAAAAAACGTAACACCAAAGAAAAACACATCGAATTTATTTAATCTGTTTATAAATGATCATCTAAAAATAAAGACCAGCAAGGACGATAATTAATTTTAAATTGAAGAATACACCATGAGTTGTCTACCTTTAGTTTAAAATAGGTAAACAAATAAAAATTAAACAATACAGTGATGTCAATTCCTCGCGTATGCCGTCGGGTAGGTCTAACTTGTAACAGGTGTTGTCAATGCCCGAGATAACAACGTACTTCAAACGTATACACTTATCTTTTTGGGTTTTAAAAATAAGACAAAAATAGTTTTAAAACTAGCAAAGAAAATCGTGGTTCTGACAAGCCAATGTTCATGTGTTATTGTTATACCATGTTGTTGACAATATCGTAACATACTTCTCTACATTATATTTAGAAAATTACTTTGTCCGGCGCATGATAATATAAAACACTTTTAAAAAATCATCTTAACATAAAAAAGTCAGCAAGAGGTAACACATTTGAAATTTGAGAATATAATAGGTGTTGTCTGTCTTAAGTTTAATTATGTAATCGAATACATCTCATGAACTAAAATGAATTCACTGCTTCCCGAGCAATGCCGAGTAAACACAGATAGTTTAAATATAAAAATTAAAAGTTTTCATCACCTAGATTTAAAATTATAAAAAATTATGTGGTTACAATTCTACTTGAAAAAATGCCGTTATTTGAAAAGCAGCGTGATAATCTAATAATCTGTACAATCAGTGAATTTAGGAGCTAAGAGAAACTTGTTGCTTTTTCGCGCTTCTAGTAGGTCATGAACAATCCTCACATTCACAAATAGCGGCCGAGTGGAGTATCAAAGTATTTAGCTGGCGGCCAAACTGAATTTCCAATTACACCTTGTCATGTACGTGACCCAATTCTAACTGTCAAACGTTAAACACATCGCTGAAAAAAATCTGCAATTAGTTTTTGAAGAGATTATATCGCACGACCATCAGTTTTCAATTTTTTAGAAAAATAACGGTTTAACACGATCGCTAACGATTTAACGAAGTTGCTAAAATATTCGTTCAAATAACTGCTACAACTTGTCGCTGCATTATACGGCATATCAACCAGAGTGAAATATTTAAAAATAACAGACTATCTGTCGAAAGTAAAACTAACGGATCAAAAAGATTTCAAATCAGTCGGATCAACTATGAACCAAGTGTTGTATCTCTTCTGATTCTACACTTCATGATTTTCTCCCCCCCCCCCCTCAGTAAAAGAGAACTCCTTCTAGACAGGGGCAAGTTTTATTGTTTCCTAGTACAGAGTTCTCGGTTTTGATGAGCTGCATTTGCCGACATTAAAAACCGACCTTGTGTCCAACTATCCACACGTATGGCAAATTAAGTACAACAGGTCCCGAGCAAATACAAAGCTACTTTGACAACCGTTGGGCAAATTGTAGGCTCCTGTCTCACACAACACCTCAAAAGTTCATATTCCCTAGCCGTTATGTTTTTTTTCTTTTTCCATCTACTTTCTATATTTTTAAATCTTATAAACTACTCAAAGTGTGTTTACCTCAAACCTGGTCTAATGGATGCCCTTACAGTGTATTCCGGGGTTTGGTCTAAAATTGTGAGAGATACGGTGTGAGAAAGATCCGTTTGATACAATTACTCTGCTCCGACTAATGGACTAATTATAGTCTGTCCAGGATATAACACAAAACTGGCACGGGCACAATTGGACAATCTATTCGCTTCAACCCCAGCAAAGTATTCCAAGATGTATATTTCCCAACTATTTCTAACCTTTTTCTTCTGTCTACCCGATCTATTTTAGACTCGGATCAATGGTGACTTTCAACGAGGATTCAAATATTATATATAGACACACTGATTATTGTCTGATGATAATATATATTTATTTAAAAATATAATTATTTTAATCTTCATTAAGTCGAGCAATTTTCAATAAATGTGTAAAGTTTCTATTTAAGCCATGTAGCAGATTTCTCACCCTTTAAGACGAATAAATACTCTCTGAAACCTATTATATATTCGTGATGAATATAGGCTTGAAGTATTCCCTTTAAATATGCTGTTACAACTAGCGAATTAGTTACAATGTTGACTACAAAGGATACAGACCTATGCTTCGAATTGTGAGAGCGGCGGTACAGTTATATATATATATATATATATATATATATATATATATATATATATATATATATATATATATATAGCAACAGCGTTAATTGTTAGTGAATCGTAAACATACACGTGTGGATAACGGGTAATACGTATTTATTAATCTATGTATATATATATATATATATATATATATATATATATATATATATATATATATATATATATATATACATATATATATATATATACTGTACCGAACGAAAATGGTCGTATCTTAACGACCGAAAAATCTCGGTAGAACTTTACAACATGAGTTTTTGAGTTTATTTTTGTTAGTTGCTGAATTGCTTATTCTTTATTCCATTTTTATTTTTACACATACACATATATATATATATATATATATATATATATTATAATATAAAATGAAGTAATAAAATAAGGTGCCAATCAAATTTTATTAGAATTCAAAGTTCAAGCAAAGTTGACGCTTATATCTTTTGTTGGGTTGCTTCATATATATATATATATATATATATATATATATATATATATATATATATATATATATACATACATACATAATATCTCTTTATATATATATATATATGTATATATTTCATAGTTATATGCATGCGCACACACAGTGAAGCCTTTCCTGTAGACTATATGTGTAACTATTTTTAATTATTTATTTTACTAAATATTTTATATTCACTGATACGTGTTCTGTAATAGAAATATGCATAAGTGAGGCTTTATATAGCCAAATTTCAATAGCTCTGTTTGTATACTACTACTAAGCTCTACTAACGTATTGACCACATTTTAAAACACACGCATACATATTATATATATACACCTCTCACTCTCTCTCTCTACATATATATATGTGTATATATATGTATTTATATATATATGTATATATACATGTATATATATATATGTATATATATATGTATATGTGCATATATATCTATATATATATATACATATATGTATATATATACATATATATACGTATATTTCTATATTTATGTATATATATCTGTACATATATATATATATATATATATATATATATATATATATATATATATATATATATATATATATATATATTGAAATAGCGGGTGAATGCCTGACATTTTGTAATATGCCTAATCTCGATCTAAAAGGTAATACATATATATATATATATATACATATATATACATATATATATATATATATATATATATATATATATATATATATATATATATATTATATTATTTATATATACATACGTGTGAGTGTGTGTGGGTGTATGTGTATAATTCTTGTCACGTCGTACCATTCGTATTGGAGGTGTTTTTGTTTATCTCCGAAGCCATATTCGACGATGAGGAAGGCTGCTTATCTACCACTTTTCAATATCCTCGTAAAATCTCGTTACTCCTTCGTTGTGCGCTCATTATTTTGGTTTTCTTCTGATATTACCATTTTCGCATTGGTTAAGTTATCTCAGTTACATCTTAAAGGTTTTTTGAAGAATATAAACGCTTATACATATAGTTATAAATGTTAACTATTCAATAAAGCAATCATGTATATACACACATTGACCTATAGTTGACATTGGAATGTATATCTGAGGGTCACGTAAAACGCAAAATTTCGGAGGATAAGTTGTTGTACACATTACTTATAAGTCTAACTATTAAAGCCGACTATGCACGTAAGTTCGTCCCTCTTTCGGATGCAGAAGTTGGACAACTCTGTGGATTTCCTTGGTTATTCTTTGCTCCCGGACTTATTACACCCTTCATTTAATTATATTACCTATGGAAGTCCAATTGTCAGCCAGAAAAAGCCTGGTACATAATATATATATATATATATATATATATATATATATATATATATATATATATATATTATAATAGAGTGAGAGGGGGGAGGAGAGAGGAAGTAGAAAGAGAAGTCGAGGGAGAGAGAAAGAGAAAGAGTAAGATAAAAGATGTTGTTGAAATTCCCACGACTGTAACTTGAGCGAATAGTAAAATAATTTATTTAGTGTCTCATTGATTAAGAATATTAAATTTCAAAACAATTTATTTCCTTGTTATTTTTTCAATTTATTTTTTATTTGATTTCTCGAAATCTGCGCAGAATTGATGAAATGACATCCTGGCAGTCACACATCCGGATGTGTCACCTCTGATCAGACACCTCCGTCCTCCCTCTTTCTTTAGTCACTGCGGATGCGGCTGACACGAGAGATGCTCAACGACCGAAGATGTTCAGTTCATTAATCAACAGTTTACTATGTTTATTCGATCTCTTTTTTATATGTTGAGAGTGATTATCGAGGTAGTCGATTAATTATACGATGCTAACCATCTATATTCTTCATGGTATACCTTTTTCATTAACCATGTAACCCCTTATCCTAGAGTTTTTATTGACTTTGATACGTGGTGACTGATTAGTGATAATAAAAAAAACATACTTGATTGCTTCAATTTGTGAAAGTTATTACTTCTATATACTTACAAGCGAGAGTCCACGGTGTTTTCCATTGAGTGAATGAGAACGCGTATGACCCAAGCATGACCCCATATTGACATACTCCTTCTTTATTTGTACATTTCTATGATTTTGAATTTTCACATTATGAATAAAATAAAATTAAGAAATACGTTGTATTTGCTGTTTATGCACTACATTTGAAATACAAACCTTATCATTTCAAAAACTTCCAATGCAAAATGCGACTATTGTAAATAAAATATAATGTGACAAGGGAAGAGTTGTGTTTGACTATGGTATAGGGCTTAGTTTATAATTGCATCCTCGAGAGAGACAGACACACAGAAAATTGAGAGAGGTTGAAATACCATAGATTTCGCATATACTAGCAGGTACATTTTACATAAGAATGCACATTTAGATTTTATTTAGATTTTCTAACTATTCTATATGGAACATACAAACATCACGCACACAGCATACACACATACATTGCATTTAATTACTTTATTTTCATTACCTTCTTTACCTTCATGTTTTTGATTAAATTTTTCATTAGATTTCATATATACGGTTTAAGTTGTAACGACTGGAATAAGTACACTTGAATAATAATAATAATAATAATAATAATAATAATAATAATAATAATAATAATAATAATAATAATAATAATAATAATAATAAGAAGAAGAAGAAGAAGAAGAAGAAGAAGAAGAAGAAGAACCAGAAAAAGAAAAAGAAGAAGTTAATCTCAATCCCTGAAAATAAGCTCAAGGGATTCGAACGAATTTCACTTTTTAAAACTGGTTTTGCGATTATCCGATTTGGGGATTTTAAGCAATTATCAACTCACAAAACAGGATACAATTGACCTGAAAATCCAGAATCCTTTTTCTTCCTTTTTGTAAATACCTGCATTGGGATTTTAAATTCCCTTAATCTTCTTTTAATTGAGTCGAAAACGTGTTCTTAGTATCTGCAGATTATAGATTTTGTAATCATTGGTTAAAAAATCTCACACGTAAAGCTCTGTTGCGATCGGGAAAGTTTTTTTTTTTAAATGTTGACATTTGTTAATTCGATTATATTTTCAGACAGGGTTCAGTTTTGTAATCTTGTCGGAATGAATAAACTATATTAGAACCTGCCGGCCACTATTGCTTCTAACGTTGCCGAATCTCTACAGTTGTCATGAATTCTACAATTGTATCGTTGTCAACTTGGTTTGAATATGACATTGAACTAGCAAACATATATCGCAAAATCTGCAAGTCAACTTCCGTCTGCTATTGCATACTATACGCATATCTACGTAATATCGTTATCGAAGACATCAGCGGGTTTTGACCGACCTAGGCGAGATGATATTGAATATTTTCCGTTTTTCTGTTTCTGATGAATTTTACAATGACTCACTTAACAGTGAAAATAGAATTCCGAGGGTTGCGTCGATTTGAATCTAATTAAACATACCTTTAACGTGGCTACTGATCCTTATTTTGTCCATGTCATTTTTAATGGGGAAATTGATATATGCACCTCAACGTATTCATTAGTACAAACTATCAGTGATTAAAATATGTAGGTCATTGAATGTTGACTGTTGATGTAGTAAACCGAAAGAAGACAATCGATCATGTAGACAAATATGCTGCGTTTGACTTCCGGTCTGAGTAAATCAACCATGTCTCAGATTAGGCCGGTTTTAGAGAACACACAGGAAAACCGTCAGCGCTGGTAAGTACAGTTGACGTACACAAAAGTCACCAAGATCACGAAAATGTGATTCCAGAGAGAGACTCCCTGGAAAATGTAAAAATGATGACTGATAGAAAAGTGAGTCGCTACCATTAGATATGATCTCAACGCGATCGGACTTATTCTAAAGCTTTGGCCATGTATGCTGACGGAGAAATCTAGTACGGATTTTTAGCCAATGTTTTACGCTTCAAGTTTTTTCTAATGATGCACAGATTAAATGAGTTTTATGTTTCAGATAGAGCAGAAAATACTGCCTCGCAAAAAAAACATCCGCTGAGAGAAACCGGAGGATAGAAAAATAAACACAGGATGCCAACAAAATACGTGACGATTACGGAAAGTTTAACATGACATAATAACACACACGTAATTACTTCAAGTACTATACATATACATCTATATATATATATTTATAAATGTAAAGTTAGGTTTCTAATTACACAGTAATTTTACATAGTATTTAATGTGAACACCTGTCAGTAGAACGTATTACTTATATGATAGTAAACGATCAAATTAATAAACAATTTATGGCATAGATAAGTGCATTTTGTCCATGTACTGAAACACTATATGAGCTTGTGTGAATGAAAATACATTGTCGATGTGTTGTGGATTAAAAGCAGTTACAAAAACACTCAGGAAAAATGATAAGAACGCATGCTTCTACTATGATGATAAATTGTTTGCATGATTATTGTATATTAAGGTAAGAATAAGGTAATGTATAGTATCTTAATCGCTCATTCACACACAAACACACACATACTATACCCCCACATATTAAGCCGGGTGTTAAAAGACTACTGGACATTTCTGTGGCTGAAATAGGGTGTAAATATAGTGGCCGTTCTAGAAATAATGTTCTTATCACCTTCACATGTATTTACAAACATTTCTGCTGTTGCTAACTTGCACTTCTCTATCAAGAAACTGACAGCTCTCAGATCTTTCTCTGTATACATTTATTTTCTCTTTATATATGCCTAGTGTTTCTGGGCTGTGTCTTATATCATAGATACACTTCCAATAAAGAATCGAAGAGAATTATCGATTATTCGAATGCGGCTTTTATTTTGTGATACATGTTTTTATATTTGTTATTCGTTTACTCTCCTCTCTCTTTCTCTCTCTCTCATATATATAAAAAATATATATATACATATATATATATATATATATATATATATATATATATACTAATTAAATAAGTTGAAATACATTGATAATATGAAATTAATACCAATATTCTTTTCAAAATTTCCCAATATAAATTAGAGTCTTCACAAGTAGACTGTTTCCAAGCTTTATATATATATATATATATATATATATATATATATATATATATATATATATATATATGTATATATATAAATATATATATACATATATATGTATATATATAAATATATATATACATATATATGTATATATATAAATATATATATATACATATATATGTATATATAAATATACATATATATATGCATATATATGTATATATATATATAAATATACACATATATGTATATATATATATAAATATACATATATATATGTATATATATATATATAAATACACACATATATATATATATATATATATATATATATATATATACTTGTATCGCTAACTATATTTAAGCTGAATCTTGGTATGCCGTGAAACAACATTCAATGCAAAAGCCCCAAAATGTACAACTTTGAGAAGTGTCGCTACCTTTTAGTTGCTATAAGTATTGACAAAATAGAATAGGACTTCGTAATGACTATACACTGTATCAATTCGGGAAGACCCAATCCAAGAACGTTGGGCAGTCATCTCTTTGTTATCATTACTTTCGAGTCAATGTCAGACGATGTGGTAGTACCTGTCATGGTAAATTCTATATGTGTATAAAATGTATAGTTTGTAATTTTTTTAAAAATAAAATATATGCATATATACAAAAATTAATTCACTAAGAATATTAAATAGAATATCAGATAATAAGATAAGCGTTTATATGCCGTAAAATTTAAAAAACAACCTTACCAAACAACTCCTGTACCATAAGTAATACGCCCCTTTATTATCGGAATACTGAATTACTACCTCTGTAGATTGTCGTAAGTATTATTCTTATTAGTGAGTCTTCGAGGTATCTTATTCTCATTGAAATAATTGTATTTCTGATTTTCATTACGTTCGTTTTGTCGTATAAGTGCAATGTATATTTTCTTACAGTTTTCTATATAGCGATTTATTTTCGATTTACTTTGATGTATTTGAGGACTTAATTGCTTTCACTTATTTGATATGCTACGAGTATATCTTTAAACAATCTTTTAAGAGTGTCTCCTTATTAAAGGTTGCACGAGTGTTTCTTTTATGAACGTATATTAAAGGGTAATTTCAGATAGTACTCACAGTTTTAAGTGGTCTCACGCAAAGCGGGGTTGGTTAACCTATCGGATTTTCAAATGTGATCCATGAGTAAACGAATACCTATTTACAGATAACGAATGAAACAAAATCGCACAGGGTGTTCAATTATGATCACGTGGTCTAGGAAGTATCCATAATAAAGATTAATGCAGTTAATATTGAAATATGACGCATAAGACAAATTGTAGAGCCATATCGAAGGTTTCACCAGTCTCTAACCATTAGTGGGCTTTCCTTCGTTCCCCTTCTCTGATATGCCCCACCCCAAGAAAAGAGAATAAGTGCTTAGTTACAATGATAACTACAGTAATTTTGAAATGAAATGTCGCCATTTATATTAATTAACGAACGGACAAGATGCATATCAACATAATACCTCATACGATCAACATGTCTTAATCTGTAGTGCACGTAAGATAAAATGAGATATCATGTCTTTATTTTTAAATATATTTCATAATCGATTACTTAAGTGATGACAACCAATTGATAATTGTGAATTCTAATGCAAGTTTTCCCGAAAAGTCAGGATTTTGTCGGTGTATGTCGAGCTAATCATCATTACTTAGTTGTAGTAGTGTCGTGGAATCTCCTGACTCTGTCACACCATCTCGCTCTATCCTCCATCATATTTTGTGGGTTTCATCAGTGCATTGTTAGCCTTCTGCTAGTTGTTTCATGTAGGTCCTTTGTAGTCTCCCAAATGAGCCACATCCCGATTTTGACATCAACAAAAGAACACCGCTGATAATTTCATCCTTATACATCAACAGTGTCCACACATCTGGTTATACCCTCGCTTATCGTAAGGTTAGTCTCAATGGGAAGAGGGGAAATAAGATTCTAAGAGCAGCTCTTAGCATTCTGGTGTACACGACATCTATTTTTGTCTCTAATCTTTTGTTGATAGTCCAAGTGATACGTCTATATACAAGAACTCATGTAACAATAGATTCAACTTGAAAAATCTTAAAGACAGACTTACAACATTTATATATACAGATTCATTATAATCTCGATAAAGTTTTGGTAAAAATTACAATAATGTTCATTCGCTTCGCGTCACCAGGGGACAAATAAGTAAGTTGATGTAGGTAAAAAATACGTTTTCTTATTCTTATTGGTTATATTTGAAAAACAATACAACAACAACAATATTGATATTGGGTAAAACAATTAGTTCTTTTTTTTTCTTTTTAATTTGTATTCGCTTTTCATTTCATTATATTGAACCAGTTGCCAGAGTTAAATAAAGAGGACGAACTGAGGTGAGCAGGCGGGTAGGCGAGGTTGAAATGTGTTCCTAAATTAATGTGGCTAGAGATGTGTAGGAACATAGAAAGGTTTAAAGAAAGGAAGATTACAAACAACATTTTTGAAACTTTTACTTGACGCCGGGCAACGCAGTATATCCCTGCTAAGTTATTATAATGAAGAGGAAATATATTTCCTCCCTTCAGTTGTGTTGTCGCGCAAAAGTGGGTCATTTGCTAAACCCTGTGTTGACGTACACTTTATCTAGTAAAATGTATATGGCGTGCAATTGTAATAAGCGTCCAGAAAGAAAGAAAGGCGAAAGTAGTAATAAAAGAAAACCTAGAAAAGAAACAAATAAAGAATGTTATGTGTTCAGACGTCAAGTGGGGAGGTCACGAGAGAACTTATTCGGTTTTCTTTTCCATAAGAATCGTGGGTGACTCCTCTTAGACCCTGGAGAGGGGGTGGGGTTTCCCTACTCGCTGTTAGGTTCACCAGAAGTAATTCGCTGAGTATTAGCACTTAAGCATGGATTATAATATAGAAAACAAGAGTGCGGTTAACCTTGAGAGAGCATAACAATCAAAATGTTAAAAATGAAAGGGAAATCCCCAAACAACAACAGACGAACGAACTCACATGAGCAAAACTAAATGCTTAGACTAATGTAAATGAACTAACAAACATAACATTTCTAATATGTGAGGTCATTTGATTCAAATGGTTTTTATTGGTTTTTGATAAAAGCGTTAAAATATAGGGCGGCTGTCTGAGATCGTAATTTAACTCAATATGCAAGTAATGTTATAGACAATAAGTAAGAGCGAAACCTATGTCTATGCACTACTAAAACGCTGCAGATCTAGTTTGTTTTTGTGTTGGTTTATCTTGTTTTTCTTATATGCACTCTTGATGACGTCACCATGTAATAATATCAGTAATGATGACGTCATCTATTTGAGGAAAGATGTGAGATAACTGCACACAATGAGTGATGTCATAAAATGATGACTGAATCCATTAAATCAGAGAAAGATAGATAGAGGGTTTGAAAAATTGTCTATACACTTATACAATTAGGTGGATGTTGGATATTTGTATGTTCGTATCTTGTCACCGTCCATAGTGTATGACATAGCAAAGCCAGAAAAGTAACTTCATGAAAAGTACTTATATATATATATATATATATATATATATATATATATTTATATATATATATATATACATACATACATACATACATATATATATATATATATATTTATATATATATATATACATACATACATACATACATACATATATATATATATATATATATATATATATATATATATATATATATATATATATGCGTGTGTGTGTAAAATTAGAATGGAAAAACCGATGTTGTTTTTTTATATTTATCAACGTTTGGTCTTTATTTCACGAATTTCTCAAAATGGCCGATTTCAAGAAAACGTAGAAGTAAAACATTTCTGGCTTCAAGGTTTTTCTTCGAATCAGTCATCTTGAGATAGAGGAAACGTTGAGGACTATATAAACATCTTCGGTTTTTACTTTTACATTTTCTATTACTACGTTATTATTTCCATTTTTGGGGTTAGCCAACATTTTCG